>CM027577.2:3279751-3874173 GCA_015852605.2 Populus deltoides | reverse complement strand
GTGAAACACTTGAATGTGAACATATGAACTCTTGAAATAAGTGTGGTGACGAATGTGATTCAAAAATACAAATGTACTGATTTATGACCATTGATGTCTTAGGTGGTGCAGTCGGGATTGGACCATCGTCAAGACAAGAACAACCCACAGGTGGAGCAGGTAGGTGACTTGTACCTTCCTTTTTCATACGTTGAATAATGAAATACTTTAACATGAATATTACCATATTGTGTTAGAACCGATGTTAGATTGTCGAACGCTTAAATGTTGACAAATGAATGATTAGCTTCAGCTAATGGCATCCGAATGGATGGCCGGGACAAATGGATGATTAGCTTCGGCTAATGGCATCCGAATGGTTAGCCGAATGGTTAGCTTCGGCTAATGGCATCCGAAGAGGATGACGGGGTGAGTGAACGGTTAACCTCAGCAAATGATGCCTTAAGAGGATAGCCATGTTTAAGATTATGGTTAATTGCAAAAATTGGTGCATTTATATACACTACAAATTGTTTATACCAAGTACATAAAGAAATTATAAATGTTAATGCTTCATTTAACTGCCAGACCGTTTAGTTACCATTATTGTTATTATTAAGTAATTACATTCTCTTAAATGTTTTGTACTGCTGCAGGGACGTCACATCCACGAGATGTCTAGGGAACCCGATACACGAGAACCTACTTTTGCAAGGAATCATGTAGATGCATTCTAAATCCCAATGTATTTTGTATGAATCAATGTACTGAATGTATAACGTTTATTAGATCCTTTTGTTTAAATGCGTAATGGCTATTAGTAGTATAGGAATGCAAACTCATGTCTATCTATGTATATTTTTAATATGAACTTCTAATCATGCAACCATAATATTACGTGTTTATGTAAGATTCACTTTTAAATCAAATGTTGATTGTATGGATTGTATTTTGATGATGTGAGGGATCAGGTTCACTAATCACCGGCACCATGTGTGATAGGTATATATATAAAACAAAAACCAGGTTGTTACAAAAAAAATGAATGGAATTTAAAAAAAAAAACTATATGGTATTGTTATTAAACACAACCTGGTGGGCTACCTTAAAACCTTTCATCTCAACTCCTTGTCCGACCCAGGTTTAAAATTAACCGGCATGGAAGTTAACTCTGTGTGACCTAACTAACTTGGTGTATCCAAAGCAAATCAAATGACTAGTAAAAACATGGTTTAACCTTACAAAAAATTTAAGATGATATTTTATTTTTTACTATTGAGACACGACATATTTAATCAACTCATGTTTATAATTTACATAGTTAACCTCCCTGTGGTTCGACCTTGGTCTTGTCGGGTTATTTATTACTTCGACACTCCTACACTTGGGAGAAGACATCAATCTTTTGGTCGTGTCAAAAAATTCATAATGAGAATAATGAGAATATTCGTGTGAGAACACTTAGAGACCACATGAATCCCACAAGAACAAGTGCACCCTCATGCATAGTTTTTCCCCCTGATGCATCTCATTTTAATTTTAAGCCAGGCATTATTCAACTTTTACCTTCTTTTCATGGCTTAGATTTAGAAAATTCATAGTTGCATTTAAGGGAATTTGAGGAGGTTTGTAACACCTATAATAACTCAAATTGTAGCATGAATACCATCAGGTTAAAGCTTTTTCCTTTTTCATTAAAAGATAAATCTAAAACATGGCTATAAAATTTGAGACTAGGATCTATTCGTGCTTGGGATGAAATGCAACAACAATTTTTAAAAAAGTTTTTTCCGTCCCACAGAACAAACTCTTTCAAAAGACAAATCATCACTTTCACTCAAAAACCAGGAGAAACATTTTACCAATGTTGGGATAAATATCGAGACTTGCTTAATACTTGCCCTTATCATGGTTTTGAAAGATGGAGATTGGTTTCACATTTTTATGAAGGGTTAACACCTAGAGATAGGCAAATGATTGAATTGATGTGCAATGGAACTTTTGAGGATAAAGACCCTAATGAAGCAATGGAGTACCTAGACTTACTAGCTGAAAATGCTCAAAATTGGGACACTACAAGCACTTATGAGGTACCAAGTAAAACCTAACCTCGTACATCTAGTGGAGGTATGTACAACCTTAGGGAAGATCATGACCTCCAAGCCAAGTTTGCATCTTTTGCTAGAAAAGTTAAGGCACTAGAATTAAAAAAGAGTGGTCAACTAAAATCTATTCAAGACATTGTGTGTCAAATCTGTGAAACTAATGAACATTCAACCAATGACTGTCCAACTTTGCCTTTTTTTAAGGAATGTCTCCATGAAAAAGCCCATGCTTTAAACAGTTTTCAAAGGCCCAATCATAACCCATACTCACAAACATACAATCCTGGTTGGAGAAATCACCCAAATTTCAATTGGAAGAGTGATAATAATAATGCACAAACTTCACAGCCACCGTTTCAAGCACACCATAATTTCTAAAATTCTCATGGATATGCACCTCCTTATACTCCCCCTCCTAGAAGAAATCTTGAGGAAACATTGCATGCATTCATTGAAAAGCAAGAGACAATCAACACTCAACTTGCTCAAGGCATGATAGATTTTAAAGATACTCTTGCAAAATTGACATGTGCTCTTAATTTTCAAGAGAAAGGTAAGTTTCCATCTCAACCACAGTAAAATCCAAAGGGGCAATACAATGTGAATGCAAGTAGTTCTAGAAGCCAACACATGGATCAAGCTAAATCAGTCATCACTCTTCACAGTGGTAAGGTTATTGAAAAACTCATTCTTGAACCTTGTGAGAAAGATGATAAGTCAATCTTTGAGGGTAAGGAAGGAATTGAATCTGAACATTGTAAAGAAAAGACTGATTCTTCGCCAGCACTTCCATTTCCTCATGCCATGACCAAACAAAGGAAAGTCAATCACAACTCTGAAATCTTTGAAACTTTCAAACAGGTAAGGATCAATATACCTTTGCTGGATGCTATTAAACAGGTTCCTTCTTATGCTAAATTTTTTAAAGATCTGTGCACTGTGAAGAGAAAATTAAATGTGAAAAAAAAAGCCTTTTTAACCGAACAAGTAAGTGGCATTCTTCAGAACAATAATGCTTTGAAATATAAAGACCCTGGTTGTCCTACAATTTCTTGCTTTATTGGAGAACATAAAATTAAAAGAGCCTTACTTGATCTTGGAGCTAGTGTGAATTTACTTCAATATTCAGTTTTTCAAAATCTTAATCTAAGTGAGTTAAAACCAACTTCTATAACTCTTTTACTTGCCGATAGATCTGTAAAAGTGCCCAGAGGAATAGTTGAGGATGTGTTAGTACAAGTCGATAAATTCATTTATCTTGTGGATTTTATTGTCTTGAACACACAACTTGTTTAAGCATGTAATTCATTTCCTGTTATTTTAGAACTTATGTTTCTTGCAACTTCTAATGCATTGATTAATTGTAGGAATGGACTGATGAAGTTATCATTTGGAAACATGACATTGGAGATGAATATTTTCAACATTTGCAAGCAACCTGGAGATGATAATGATTTACAAGAAGTAGATTTTATTGAAGAATTAGTTTATGATCAATTTGAATCTACCTTGAGTAAAACTGAGTTTGATGAATCTGAAGAATTGCAAATGATTTATTCTCAGGAAGAAATCACGGATGAAAAAGGCACCAAAAATATTGTTACAGATCATTTATCAAGATTGACAACAGATTCGACAAATTGACATCACACCAATCGATGATTACTTTCATGACGTATCCTTACTTTCTCTTAGTTCAATGCCTTGTTTGCTAAAAATATCAATTTTCTTGCTTCTGGAGATTTGCCAACTCATTAGAGTACCGAAGACAAAGGAAAGTTTTTGAACGAAGTGAAAAACTTTTATTGGGATGACCCCTACTTGTTCAAATATTGTCCTGATCAAATATTTCAAAGATGCATTACGGACAATGAGGTAAGTAGTGTCATTAAACTTTGTCATTCTGAGGTATGTGGGAGTCATTTCTCATCAAAAAAGATGACTGCAAAAATCTTACAAAATGGATTTTATTGGCCCACCATGTTCAAGGACATGTATGCATTTTGCAAAACTTGTGAAAATTGTCAAAAAGTTGATACTAGTCAAAAAGTTTTGCTTTATAATTCTCGACTCCATTTATTTCCTAGAAAGCTAAGATCAAGATGGAGCGGTCCATTTATTGTGAAACATCTGTATCCTTATAGGGCCGTTGATATTGAGAATCCAAAGAATGACAATGTTTTTAAGGTAAATTGACATCGTTTGAAAGCTTACTTTGATAATTTTCCTAGTGAAAATGAATCCATTGATTTGAATGATCCTGTAGATAAAGGTTGATTATTTTGTTTTTCTCATATTGTTTTTGTGTTTCTTTTTGGTGTGACTTTTGTTTTGCTAGTCTCTCTCACCCCGATCAAATGGTGGATAACGGTACTCCGTGACTTTTAAGTCGGTTCTTTCAGTTTACTATGATAATTGATATCTTTGTATATATTTGTTCAATTTCTTGTTCATTCTCTTTGCATTTTTTTTCCACTTCTCATCTAAAAAATGGACACCACTCTTGAAAAATTGAAAAAGTATTTTCCCGCTTTGCCTCAAAATACGATTACAAAATTTTACCGTGCTAGGTGTGCAAGATTGAGGTTGTTAATGAATCATGGAATTCCTGAAGATATTCGCTGGCTGATTGAAGCAAAGGTCCGATTATCAGGTGAGTCTTCCAATTCTTTCATCTCATACATGCCTGGAACAGGTAAAAGCACTTTTGCAAAGAAACGTCGTGCAAAACGACTGAAAGTCTGTCATAGATGTGCCAGATGGACTTGTAATGCAACATGTCGTTCTTTAGGAATGGTATCTGTAAACCATGAAGATAAAATACAATTTATTAAGGATGGCCTAAGTAAGGGGTCTTTAGATAATCTTCTATTGACCCTTGAGATGCATCTTAGTGGAGATGTGCATCGTGCAATTCATGATTTATGGCCACAATTCCATAGAGAACATGATCGACTTAGTCTTGGGAATCTAACTATAAAAGACCTTGTTTGCCAGTTTTTAAGAAAATTAGATGGGAAGCCTATCCCCGACCCATGGAGGGCGTTTAAGCTGTTCTTGGACGTAAAACCAAGGGAAGATGTGAGCCACAATTACAACTACCTGTACATACACATGTTTTTTTAAATAAATAAATAGAGAGAGAGAGAGAGAGAGAGTGAGACTCTAGTTGGTCTACATATAGGTGGTATGATTGCATTTTCAATTTCTCATCTATAAAATCTTCTCTTCCTTGCCTTCATTTCTACTCAACCCATACATTCAACAAATATAGAAGTGTGTAGAAATGGCAGGTTCCTCAAGTCATCACATAAGAAATATTTGTGTTTTCGGTGGATCTAGTCCTGGGAAAAAAAAGAGTTTTTAGACTCAGCAAATCATCTTGGTCAGGTACTAGCTGAGAGAAAGATTGATTTAGTGTATGGAGGAGGCAACCTCGGGTTAATGGGGGGTGTTTCAATAGCTGTATTTTTAGGAGGAAGTCAAGTTTTAGGGGTCGTCCCCAAAGCTTTAGCAAAAGGGGGTATAATTGGAAAAACAATCGGAGAGGAACTACAGGTCTCCACAACGTCTGATCGATTGAATGCAATGTTTAACCATGTTGACGCCTTCATTGCCTTACCAGGTGGTCTGGGCACATTGGAAGAGATCTTTCATATTTCCTCTTGGGCCTAGCTGCACATTCACCATAAACCTATAGGTTTGTTAAATGTTAATGGTTTTTATGATAATTTGTTGTCTTTTCTTGATCAAGCTGTGGAACAGGAATTTCTAACATCTTCGGCATGACAAATCATAATCTCTGCTGCTACTAATGAACAATTGATTGACCAACTACAATCTTTTATCCCTGTAATTGATCCCTTCATGAGTCCATAATTGGTCAACTAAGGAAAGCCGTAAAAAGCTTAGATTGGATTTGAGCCTTCGTTTGTGAATCCTTGTGTCTTTTGATTTTATTAATAGCATATTATTTTGTGTTGTTATTTCTTATATTTGTTTAAGTGTGTTTCGGGTTTGTCAGTGTTCGCTGTTTCAGGTGATGTCTTCTATACTCTATCTTTCTACCTTATGACATTGAGGACAATGTCTCATTCTGGTTGGGGGGAGAGGGTAGTAGTTGACATTAAAAAAAATAAAATAAAAAATAACTTACTAACTATTTTTGTTGTTATTAAAACCATTTGACAAAACTGTTATTAGGATGGCAGAGTAAGGAGGAATTTTATTGACTCTTGAGACGCATCTTAGTAAATAGTCTTATCAAGGTCTATCAGAATACTTCTTGAAATATTCATGTTTACAAACTCTCACATTGTTATCAATTGATTCTGCTCATATACTCATTTAACAAGTATTCTTAAACCTTCATTTTCACACACACACTTTAACATATGATTGTGGGTTGCACATTGAATTATTACATTATTTATGTTCTTTTGTTAAAGGTAACAACTAAGGGAAAGGGATAGTATTTTTTAAAAAAAAAACTGATAATAATGATGATAATAAAAATGAAGATAAGTTTAAAGATGCATTGTGTTTAAAGTTATATGTATATATATTGAAAAAAAAAGGAAAAAAGAAAAAAGAAGAAGATAATAATCCCAACCCAAGGAAGTTAACCTTAAACATTAGAACATAATATTGTTTTCTTCCAATAAAAGCCCCATCATCTATGTTTTCATATATTGAGCACATAAAGATGAAGGTTTATTAATATGTTGTTTAAGAGGTATTGAGCAGATATATAAATTTAATGAGAGTTTGTTTATGTGGATAGATTAATGGAAGTTGAATGATGAATGCCTTACTTTGTGGAATTTGCAAATTGTTGTTCTATTTTAACGCTTTGATTACTAGGGACTAGTAATAAGCTGGTAGGGGGGTGTGATTAGTATTTAAAAGTGCATTTTTATCAAGGTTTTATATCATCATTTTGCATTTGAAGTATCAATAACTCCTTAACTAAAGTATGTTTTATAATAACATGTCTGATAGCATAAGATATATTTAATTTATGGTAAATATTCATCTTAAATGCAAGCCTATCACATAAATGAAAGGATTGATTGATGAGTTTAAGTACGGAAATTGAAAGGACAAAGAGAGGGTCAAACTTAGAAAAGAGATGTTGGTTCAATCCAAACAGGAACATTGTTCGGTCATTGGGTCATAACTGGAGTTTTCAAGTCCAAATTGTAGCAACAACGGAGAAGACCGAATCTGTCTTGCAGCCCAGACACTGTTCAGTGTTCAGCCTATATCTCAAGTTCTAGAAGTCCAAATGACCTCAATTTTTTTATCCTGGAATGCTAAGATAATTTCCTAGAACTTTCATGATTTAAGTTTGTTCAAATTATGATGTTATCAATGATGTTTTTGGCAGACAAGAAGATAAGGATTGTCACCAAGTCAATATGTGGTCACCCACTCAACAATTAGTCAACAAATCAATAGTTCTGAATTTTGGACTATAAAAGGAGGCATTTGCCATATATTTAGGCATCTTGGTTTTCAGATCAAGATCATGCTCTTGCTCTCTCTTTATATTTTGTAATGCTTAAATTTTGTTTATATTAATCTCTTGCTTATGCTTTTCATTTCCTTTCCTTGTTTATTTATGTTTCTCTTTCATTATGTTTAGCTAAGTTTATCATGTCAAAGTGAAAAGGTTACACTAATGGTGTAAGAATAAGTATAATATAAACTCAACATGAACCTTAATGTTTGATACTAACATGTTTTATATTTGTTATCTTGTTCACTTTTAATACTTTGTTTGTTAAATGATTAATCTAGATTTATGTTGTATAACCCTTGGTACAATAAATACTTGGCACTTTCATAGCCCAACCGTATGGTATAACCGACACCTGTGCTATGAAAGGAACTTGATTTATTGTTAACATAAGTTATAATCATGAATGCTTGACATTTACAAGTATTAGCATTATTCGAATAAGATAACTAATGTAATCATGTTAACAATTTATAATCCGATTGGAACCTCCTTTGTGTGTGGTTTCCAGTTGAGTAATAAAAAGAGTTTATACTATACTTGTTTGAAATACTATTAATGGATCCTCTAACCTTAACAATTATTTTATCCTTGTTTAATCCTTACATCAATATCACATCTCAAAGCTCTTTTTAACTTGTTGTTGTTATTTATAATTTATATAGTTAACCTCCCTGTGGTTCGACCCCAGTCTTGCCGGGTTATTTATTACTTTGACACTCCTGCACTTGGGAGAAGATATCAATCTTTTGGTCATGTCAGATGGGGACATCAACAGTCCTGCCATTGTCGGACTGTTGGAAGTGGTTTTCTTCATACGTCAATGGTTTGTTCTTGCGACGAGGGATACGGACACAAACTGAGCAGCTAGTGGTGGAGGTCGTGTGCACTGTATTGTGTCTGGTGGTGTTCTGTACTATTGCTTGGTCACAGGGAGACTCCTCTGTTTTCAGAGGGAAGAAGACGAAGAATGGAAATGAAAAACGGCGTCATTTCGGACTGGAAGTGGCAATCTCTCCATTTGGTCCTTCGAGTTTCGACACTTTTTAATTGGGCCCCTGGACAGAATTTCAGTGCCTTTTATAAAATGGTCTCTGGACCTTAATCACTTGTAATTTTGCCCTTAATTAACTCAAAAATTTAATATTTATTCAATTATGCCCCTGATTTCATTAATTAAACTAATTCTAAGCCTAATTAAGTCCTCAAACTTATTTGTTCTTGAATCAAACTCCCGATATCATTAATTAAACCCAATCAAAGTTTAATTGAAACCCCATACTAGTTAATTCTTTTAATTTCCTTCCAAATTAACTTCCAAAGTCATAAACCAACATGATTAACCCCTCAAAGCTTCCCATTTGTGTTGTCTTGATCCAAACCTCAATTTTTGTTCATTTCATTTTTTTTTGTCAAAAATTAGGATGTCTCTTGTGGAGTCTGCAAAAATCATTATCCAATGTCTCAAAGTTTAGATGATATGCATGCATTTTTACCTGATTTGAAATATAGGCCCCCATTTCTTCTTAATCTTCTTGTTTGCTTGATTGATGACGACTTGCATCTCTGATTTGGGTAATCTTTGTCGTTTGGCTTCTACCTTACTCGAGTTGGCCCATGCAAGTCTCTTCCCTGATTCGTTTACACAGTTTAGCCTTTACGGTGCCCATCGTGACCCACTTGCTTGCTAAAGATTTTTCATCTCATCCAATAATTTGAAAGGATCATTCATTAATCCCCGTCTCATTTTTAAAAACATTCGTTGTCACTTGCTAAAAGGATCAAGCTGTCTTTTATAAACCAAGATGCACCCTTGTCTTGTCGTAGAAAATGTTCATCTCTTTTTCTAAAAGGGATCGATTTTTCCTTCCAAACATAATGTTGCCCCCTTGTACTGGTCATTGCTCTTAGGTGTGTTTTGTCAACAACTCTGCTAAATAATGGTTTTTTAAGCGACCATTTTCACATTTCTCCCATTTTTATTGATTCGATAACTTATACATCATGGATAATATTTCTTTACTGAATCAGAGTTCACAGGCCTAACTACATCTTCTCCATCCATTCTTATCAGTATCAATGCCCCCCCTGAAAACGCCTTCTTCACTATGTAGGGACCTTTATAATTGGGCGCCCATTTACTACGATCTTCTCCTGGTAGTAGTATGATTTTTCTCAATACAAGATCTCCTTCTTTGAACTCTCTTGGTCGAACTTTCTTATCATATGCCTTAGCCATCCTTCTTTGATACAGCTGGTGGTGACACATCGCAGCTAACCTTCTCTCGCTAATCATATTTAGCTGCTCATATCGTATCTTGGCCCACTCAACTCCTCGAGCCCTGATTCCATAAGGACCCTTAAAGAGGGAATCTCTACTTCTAATGGTACCACTGCCTCCATTCCATATGCTAGAAAGTATGGTGTAGCCCCTGTTGATGTCCTCACTGCTATTCGATATGCATGGAGAGCATAAGGAAGCCATTCATGCCAATCTTTATAAGTAATCACCATTTTTTGAACAATCTTCTTTATATTTTTATTGGTAGCTTCTATGACACAGTTCATCTTAGGCTTGTAAGGAGATGAGTTGGAATGCTTGATCTTCCACTTTGTGTACAAGTCTGCTATCATTTTTTCATTGAAGTTTTGAGCATTATCAGTTACTACTCTCTCAGATACACCGTATCTGCAGATTAGATCTTTCTCGATGAACCGTTTGACAACCTTCTGAGTCACATGGGCGTATGAGCAGGCCTTTACCCATTTGGTGAAGTAATCAATTGCTACAAGGATAAAACGATGCTCATTGCTGGCTTTCGGGTTAATAGGTTCGATCACATCTATCCCCCACATTGTGAAAGGCCAAGGGGACACCATGTTGAATAAAGGTGTGGGAGGTACATTGACTTTGTCGCTATACACTTGACATTTGTGGCACCTTCAAAAAAAATTTATGCAATCTTTCTTCATAGATAACCAAAAATAACCCGCTCTTTGCATTTGCCTGGCCATCATATGTCTATCTGTATGGGTAGCACAAATTCCTTCATGCACTTCTTGCAGGGCTTTGTTGGCTTCCAGATCGCTCAGACACCTCAGCAAGGTCCCATCAAATGATCTTTTATACAAAATCTCCCCGTTTATGTAGAATTCCATAGCTATTCTTCTCAAAGTCTTTTTATCTATCTTCGAGGCTCCGTATTGTGTCTGGTGGTGTTTTGCACTGTTGCTTGGTCGCAGGGAGCCTCCTCTGTTTTTAGAGGGAAGAAGACGAAGAATGGAAATGACAAACGACGTCGTTTCTGACTGGAAGTGGCAATCTCTCCATTTGGTCTTCTAAGTTTCGACACTTTTTAATCGGGCCCCTGGACAGAATTTTAGCACCTTTTACAAAATGGTCCCTGGACCTTAATCACTTGTAATTTTGCCCTTAATTAACTCAAAAATTTAATATTTATTCAATTATGCCCCTGATTTCATTAATTAAACTAATTCTAAGCCTAATTAAATCCTCAAACTTATCCGTTATTCAATCAAGCTCCCGATATCATTAATTAAACCCAATCAAAGTTTAATTGAAACCCCATACTAGTTAATTCTTTCAATTTCCTTCCAAATTACCTTCCAAAGTCATAAACCAACATGATTAACCCCTCAAAGCTTCCCATTTGTGTTGTCTTGATCCAAACCTCAATTTTTGTTCATTTTATTTTTTTTTTGTCAAAAATTAGGTTATGAAAAAGGTGATAAGTCGGTAACTCAGTTTATGCAAAAGGCTAAGGCCCTATTTGATGAATGAGCCGCTGGTGGCCGGCTGGTATCGCTGGAGGATTTCAACTTATATGTGTTTCGTAACCTTCGAGGAGAGTTTAAGGACTTAGTAACAAGTATTGTGACCAAAGCAGAGCTTTTCTCGTATGCCGATCTTCATAGTCATCTTCTAACACATAAATTCCTTCACAAAACATCCCTTTCATTCATGGGGTCTGCTGTCATCAATACACCTCTGTTGCCCACGCCCAACACCCCTCCTGCAGTCTTCTTTTCTCACTGCTGGTCTCCTAGAAATTTGGCCGCAATAGAGGCTGTTTTCATGATTGATGGCATACAGCAGTTCAACATCAATGGGCACAGGTCTGCTACATCCAGACTTGATTTCCGCAGCATCCCTAGCTCCTCTAATAGTGATGGTAGGCAAGGCAACTGGCAGGGCAATTGGTAGTGCAACAGGGGGCAAAATCCACGCTGCCAATTATGCCAAACATTTAGCAATACAACCCCTCACTGCCCTCAACTCCAGCATCGGGGCTATGGATAGCAACCTAGTGCAAATCTGGCACTGCGTAATATTTCCTCAACAGGTATTGCCAATTGGTTTCTGGATGCCGGTGCAAATCAACACGTTACACCTGACCTTGCAGGTTTGGCTGCCTCATAACCATATCTCGGTAATGATAATTTGCATGTTGGTGATGGTAAGGGACTCCCCATATCTCATATCGGTCATTCAAAAATATATTCACCTCATTGTTGTTTCATTTTGTCTAGTGTTCTTCATGTTCCTGCGTATTGGCCTCAAGATGGTCTTTATACTTTGTCCAGGTCTTTCGTCACGTTAGTTCCTCTAGCGTATTGGCCTCCCTGCATTTCTGCTTCTACCAATTTATGGCATCGTCGGCTAGGTCATCCTACCTCTCGTGTTTTTCAATTGTTAGTCTTAAAAAATAAGATTATTTATAACAACAAACGTCTTAATCTTCAATGTCAAAGTTGTCCATTAGGAAAATCATCGTGTTCGTCTTTAGGACCTACGAGTCACAAAACCTTTGCTCCACTTAAATAAATTTTTAGTGATGTATGGGGTCCTGCTCTCCTTTTTTCTTTGGATGGCTATCGTTATTTTGTTATCTTTGTTAATGCATAAACAAAATATATATGGTATTATCATCTTGTTGCCAAGTCTGATGTTTATTTTGTCTTTCACTAATTACAGACTCTCGTTGAGCTTCAACTTTCATTAAAAATAAAATCTATTCAAACTGATTAGGGCGGTGAATAACGCAAACTGTCAACTTTCTTTAAGATCATTGATATTCAACATTGTCTGGTTTGTCCCCACACCCATGAACAAAATGGCACAGTAGAATGTTGTCATAGGCATATTGTGCAAACAGGAGTTACTCTTCTAGGGCGATGCAAAGCACCATTCTGATTATGGAATTGTGCTTTTTAAACCTCGGTTTATCTTATAAATTGCATGCCTACTCCTGTTCTTGCAAATAGATCTTTGTTTGATTGTTTGTTTCTACGGTCTCTTGATTATCATTTTTTGCGTACTTTTGGGTGTCTCCATTTTCCCTTTTTTGCATCCCTATAACAATCATAAATTGGATTTTCATTCCTCTCCATGTGTGTTTCTTGGTTGCAACTCCTCGTACCTTGGTTATCGGTGTTTTGACATTGCATCTCAACGCATTTATATCTCTTGTCGTGTCCGCTTTCATGAACATGTGTTTCCATTTGATAATTCTAAACAGATTGCAAAGGTTTCCTCCATTCCCCCCCCACCCACCCAAACTGCCACTAATATCCTCCCAAATCTACTCCATTCACCATTGTTCCCTACCCATACAGCCTTCCCACCATAAACAGCCCGCCCACCACAGCATTCACCCCTCTCTTACCCATCATCACATCCATGTTTATCTAACCATTCTGCTAAAGATACAACTTGCAAATCAGTCACCCCCACCTTCCAGCGTGACCCCTCTGCTGGTGTTGGGACAACCTCTGGTTCTTCCTCTGCTCCTCTTTATTTGGCCAGTGTCCAAGCTGCTACCGACTCTACCTCTGCTGACAGTCTTGTTTCTGCCGCCAGTCCTCTACTTGCAGCAGATTCTCCCTTAACCCATTCGGCTGGCCTAGATCTTGCGGTTGATTTCTCCTCGTATCCGCTGCAGAGGACATATTATAGCCATCTTTTTCTCCTGTGTTGCCGCCCTTAACCAGCAAACACCCTATGGTTCTTCGACCGCGGTAGCCGAAGACAGCCAATCTGGTTGCTTCCGCTACCACTGTTACTGCTTCCCCCCGGGTACTACACTCTCCCTCTTCAGAACCTCTTGCTTTCTCTGATGCTGACAAGTATATCGTTTGGTATGATGCTATGTGTGATGAGATCAAGGCTTTGCACTCTAATCACACTCGATCTTTAGTTCCCTTTCATCCTTTGATGAACATTGTTGGCAGCAGATGGGTGTATCAGATCAAGCATCGTGCTGATGACAGCATTGAGCATTATAGAGCACACCTCGTTGCTATAGGCTTTACCCAACAGTAAGGCATTGATTATTTTGCAACCTTCAGCCTAGTTATTAAGCAAGCCATCATCTGATTGTCTTCTCCATTGCGGTTTCGTGCAATTAAAAGATTCATCAACTTGTCTTTCTCAATGGAGTTCTTATTGAGAAGGTCTACATGAAACAACCTTTAGGTTTTGTTGACTCTACTCTTCCATCTCATGTGTGCAAATTGCACAAGTCATTGTATGGTTTAAAACAAGCACCGAGGGCATGGTACACTCATCTGAGTGATATTTTGCTCTCCATTGGTTTTCTTGCCTCCAAGGTTGACACCTCCCTGTTTATCTTCTCTGATGGCACTAATATCTTTTATCTTCTGGTGTATGTTAATGATATCCTGCTTACGGGTAGCAACTCTATTATGCTCCATCACCTAATACAGTTACTAAGCTCTGATTTAAAGCTTCGTGACTTAGGCACAGTTCACTACTTTCTGGGTATTGAAGTTCAGTCTACAAGTATGGGTTTGATGCTTCGTCAGCACAAATATATTCTTGACATCCTCACTCGGGCTCGTATGACTTCTTGCAAACCCGTTGACACTCTAATCTCTCATTTGAAAGTTATTATATTGCCAGATACTTCATTCTCTAATCCTACAAGGTTTCATCAAATCATGAGTGCTCTTCAATATCTTACCTTCACCCACCCAGATATTTTTTTTGCTGTTAACAAAGTTTGTCAATTTATACATGCTCCTACAGACTCTCATTGGACCATTGTTAAACGTATTTTACGCTACCTTAAAGGTATGACATCTTACGATTTTCATATCACTCGCGGTTCCTCTTTTGCTCTCTATGGTTTTATAGGTGCAGATTGGCTGGTAGTATTGATGATCGCAAGTTTACGTGTGGCTACCTTGTCTTCTTTGGTCAAACGCCGATTTCATGGAAATCCAGCAAGCAACGCACAATTGCTCGCTCCTCTACTGAAGATGAGTATAAAACCTTAGTAGACGGTACTGCTGAGGTCATTTGGCTTCAATATTTATTAACAGATCTGCAGGTTCCCTCCGTCTCGGCTCCTACCATTTGGTGTGATAACCTTGGCGCAATCTATCTCTTCGCGAATCCTATTTTCCATGCTCGTACTAAGCATGTTGAGGTAGATTATAACTTTGTTCGTGACCGAGTTGTAAAGAAAAAGATTCAGATTTGTTTTATCCCCTCTCAGGATCAACTTCCCAATATCTTCACCATACCGCTTTCTACTGTGTCCTTTACTGCTTTTCGATTCAAGCTTCGGGTCGATCCTCCACCCTTAGCTTGAGGGGGCATATTATAGAATGTATAGCATGTATATATCTGAATAAAAAATTAATGTAGGATTATTCCAATGTTATAATCCCTACAGTTACTGCTATGTTTTGCCCCCCATCACACACACACACATATATATATAGAGAGAGAGAGAGTGAGAGGAAAGGTTGGCTAAGGTATAACCTAAGCCATTCTATTATTCTCAACTATTGAGAACAAGTTTAAACAGGTTTAATTCAGATCATCAACAAGCATGAAAAATTAAATGAAAAAAATCAATCAACAAGTCCAAGATTTATTTTAGTACAAATTATATAAATCTTTATATCTAACTTGATAACATAAATTTAAATGAATTCACACACTTTACATTGCATATATTATAACATCAATTTCTTTTCTCAACTTTTTAATTTTTGGTTCTCTTAGTATAGTAGTAACTAGATAGCTGATCTATGTTACGCCGTGGGACCAGATAAATTTTTTCAAACCTAAAGAAAGGATGTTTAGGCGACACCAACATTTTTAAGGATATAAGAGAAATCATACACTTGATTCAGTGACTTAACTGGGTTCAATTAGCTTGTTTAATTTAATAATATGATAAAAAAATCATCAACAATAAATAAAGGAATAAAAAAAGCAACAATTAAATATAAAAAATGAGCTCCCAATATCATAATCTAGAGAAGAAGAAAAAAGCTCATTGGAGACCCACCGTCACTCTGTCGTTGACACCGCTCCACCACCAAAAAGATCACACCGAGATGGTTTTTAACATCGTTGTAAAAGGCCACATTGCGAGTCTGCGACATTAAAAAAAGTTGCATGCTCCATTAAAGTAAATACCTTGAAAGCAAACCAAAGAAAATATAATGAAATGAGCATTTAGTGTTTATATCTTATCAGATACTTTCATTTAATTAAAAAACAGTTATTTGAAAAAGGATAAATTCAACGAAGAATGAAAAATAAAATAAAAAAACAGGGAAAACCTATGTCATTTTTAAAATTAGTGAAAAATCTTATACAAAGAAAATAATAAAAAGATAATAGAGCTCAATATTCAATTAAATAAATGCTTAAGAATGAAATCGGAAAAAAAAAACATAAGCTTTAAAAAAGGAAAAAAAAACAGGCAAACTTAGACGAATCTCTTAAAACTGGATTAATCTCTCAAACTCACAACCCATTAAATCCTAGACCTAAACTCAGTCAAGAATCTGAACTCCCAACCAATTTAATACTAAAGAATGAAACAGAAAAAACAGTATCAATTTAAAAAGTTTTCAAAATAAAAAAATAACAATCAAAAGAATAGAAATCAAATTTAATAGGAAAAAACCAGAAAAAAAATAAAATCGTAAAAAATGAATTTTAAAAAATATCTCAAATAAAACAAATAGCAATCAAGAGAATATAGACAAAATCTAACATATGAGAAAATTAAAGGATGCAATAAAAAAAATCCAATTTTATAAATGATTTTATATAAAAAAATAATCAAGAGAACATGGACCAAATCAGAAGAAAAAAACAAATTGAAATGTTGATTTTAAGATTTATAGGGTCCGACGTTAAAATTAAAGAGGAGAAATAAAAGAAAAGGAAAACAAAAGGTCATTCACACCACACAGAAGGTCTATTGACCACATGTGTTGTCTAGTGATTGAGAGGGCACCACGACGAATCAAACACCGCCTCGAAAGTCGAAGTTTGATCACTACCAGAAAACCGGAGAAAAGCAACGGAATTACCGACGGAAATAATTTCATCTCAAAAACCGTCGGTATATACCGACGAAAATACTCCATCGGTAACACCGTCGGTATATACCGACGGAATATGTCCATCGGTATATACCGACGGTGCTACCGACGGAGTATACAGTTCGTCTGGAAATACGCAACGGCATGGTGACGTCAGGCGATTTTACCGACGGGCATTACCGAGGGATTCAAACTGAGATGACGTGGCGCTTTCACCGACGGCATCACCGACGGACGTATTCCGTCGGTGATTCCGTCGGAAAAAACCATTATATACCCCCATCTGCCGACACTCTCTTCCTCTGTTTCTCCTTCTTCTTCTTTCTCATCCCACCTCTGCCCTCCCAAACTGCAGCCAAACACCCATCCCAAACTCTCCACTATTCTCAACACGAGCACTCAAGTTTCTTATATCTTGTACGTGGTCACAATATCTGTTTCTTGTAGATTTTATCATTTTTTTGTAAGTAAATCTATCATTTTTAGTTTTAATATTTAATTGTGAATTTTATTGTTTTAGTATATGTATTTTGTTAACGTTTGTACTTGTTTAATTGTTATTTGTCAAAGAAACTTGTAGTATGAATGTAGAATTTTGTAGTTGTTATAGTTTGTTTTAGATTTTGTCAAATTATATTTGTTTGTAAATTGTTGAAATTTTGTTTGAATTACACCGAATTAAATGTGTCGTTGTGATGAAATAAATAATTAATAGCTTGTTTAAGTGTCTTGTTTAATTGTTATCAATTATATTTCGAAGTTGTGATTAATTCTGTAAATTTATATATGTATAAATTTGTATGTATGAACGTTGATAGTTGATAGTTGATAGTTGATAATTGATAATGAATATTTAACATAAGTGTTGTTTTAGTTTGTTGGATAATTAATGTCGGGGAAAACCAATATTTTTGTTATGTTTTATAGAGGTTCAATAGAAGTCATGGATGATCGTTCATGGATGTATCGGGACTCACCCCAAGGATTGCGGAGGATGGATTATTGTAACGGTGTCCAGGGTTTTATTAATTTCGCAACATCTATTCCGAGGAATTTTACTGATGGCGGTATTAGGTGTGCCCGGCAGAAATGTAAAAATTTAAAGTTTCTGCATTAAGATGTTGTAACGATGCATCTTCTAACCAAAGGGTTCATGGAAGATTACATGTGTTGGTATGCTCACGGAGAACTATTTGTTCCTGATGAGAGCATGGAAGAACAGGTGGTTGGGTCAACTTCTAGTGCCAGTAACATGCATGAAGTTGAAAATGAGAAAAGTAATCCTTACAGGAATATGGTTATGGATGCAATGAGAATGAGTGAAGCTAATGTCAGGGAATGTCCAATCATAGAAGAAACTAATGCAGATGCAGCAAGGTTTTTTGATCTGTTGAGAGATTATGACGAACCATTATGGGATGGTCAGACGAACCACAAGAAATTATCGACCGTAGTACGGTGTTCACCATCAAGTCAGATCACGGGTTGAGTGAGGCCGGTTATGACAAGATTATTGAATAGGCGATAAGCATTTTACCTGAAGGGAACAGGCTGAAAGAGAACTTCTATGCTGCCAAGTCCATGATGAAACCCCTCGGTTTAGGATACTAGAAAATTGATATATGCCCTAACTTCTGCATGTTATACTACCTTGAAAATGCTGAGATGACCGAGTGCATGACATGCAGGCATTCCCGTTACAAACCCAGAACTGGTGGAGGGAAGACTCTCGTGGCATATAAAAAACTTAGATACTTCCCAATCACACCTAGACTGCAGAGGTTATTCATGTCACCAAGGACTGCTAAGCACATGACATGGCACCAATCACACCATACGGTTGATGGAGTGATGGTTCATCCTTCTAACGGTGAAGCCTGGAAACACTTTAACAGTATGCATCCTCCCTTTTCAGCTGAATCAAGGAACGTGCGTCTTGGGTTGTGTACAAACGGATTCAACCCATTCGGGTCATTTGCTGCTCCTTATTCTTGTTGGCCGGTCATACTGACGGTTTATAACTTGCCACCGGGGATGTGTATGAGGCCGGAGTTCATGTTTTTATCTATGGTCATACCAGTCCGAGCTCCGGGCGGAATATAGATGTTTGTCTTCGGCCCGTTGATTGATGAGTTGACGCAGTTGTGGTCCTCTGGAGCTTTGACTTATGACATCTCGAGGAAACAAAATTTTGTTATGAGAGCGGCTTTGATGTGGACTATCAATGATTTCCCAGCTTATGGAATGGTTTCTGGTTGGAGCACGCATGGAAAGCTAGCATGTCCATATTGTATGGAGAACAACAAGGCATTAACACTAACAAACGGGGGTAAAGCTTCTTTTTTTTGATCACACCGTCGTTTCTTACCACATAACCACAGGTACAGAAAGAACAAAAAGGATTTCTTTATTGGCAGAGTTGAAAATGATGTTGCACCCCCGCGTCTTTCTGGTGAAGAATTGTTTGATGTTGTGTCAGAGTACGGTGAAATTGTGTTTGGTCTCCAATCAGGTAAGCAGAAGTTTCCTGGTTTTGGTTTGACCCATAATTGGGTGAAGCAAAGTATATTTTGGGAGCTTCCTTATTGGAAGACCAATCTTCTCCGCCATAACCTTGACGTCATGCACATTGAAAAGAACGTGTTTGAGAACATTTTCAACACCGTCATGGATGTGAAGGGGAAGACAAAGGACAACATCAAGGCTAGATTGGATGTAGCGCTGTTCTGTAACCGTAAAAATATGGAGTTGGTTTGTGATGGGTCACGGGTCGCAAAACCAAGAGCAAGCTTCGTGCTAGACAAAAACGCACAACTACTAGTCTATAAATGGCTTAAGAGTCTGCGTTTCCCCGATAGACATGCCTCGAACATATCAAGGCTGGTTAATACGAAGGAATGCAGATTATATGGAATGAAGAGTCATGACTGCCATGTGTTTATGCAAACACTCATCCCATTGGCTTTTCGTGATTTGTTGCCAAAGGGGATATGGGATGCACTAACGGAGATTAGTCATTTCTTCAGAGACATATGCTCCAGCAAGTTGAATGTTGATCACATTGAAAGGCTTGAAGAATATCGTCGAGACAATATGCAAACTTGAGATGATATTCCCTCCATCATTTTTTGACTCAATGGAGCATCTACCCGTACATTTACCGTTTGAGGTAAAAGTTGGAGGACCGGTCCAGTACAGATGGATGTATCCATTCGAGAGGTTAGATATTACAGTTGCTATGACATTTATAATTAAATGTTTTTATTTTTATTTTAATGTTTTTAATTGATATTTTTTATTAATATATATATATATATGCAGGTACTTGTTCAATCTTAAAAAAAAGGTTAAGAACAAGGCGCATGTTGAGACGTCAATATGTGATATCGTCGAGGAGATCTCAACATTTATCTCATACTATTTGAACCTCATTTGAGAACGAGGATAAACCGTGTTCCACGGCATGATGGTGGTGGTGAAGTGCATTCAAGTGGGAACTTGTCAATATTCTTCAATCCTGGACGACCCACACCTAAAAATGCCGTGAGGGGAAGATATTTGTCTGAAATAGAGTTCAGACAAGCACACAATTATGTCCTATTTAACTGTGATGAGCTGAGACCTTTTATTAAGTAAGTAGATGTTCGACTTAAACTTTGTCAAGAGTGTACTATTTATGTTTTGTGATACCATACACTCATATACTTTGGAACAACCTTGCAGGCAACATCGACGATACTTACTGTCCAATAACTCACAGTTGATCGAATCCCAGATCTTTCAATTACAAGATGAACAATTTGCCACATGGTTTAGAACACATGTAAGTCCTAGCACAAACTCATTATCTCTTGCAAAGTAATTAATTGTAGTCAATGTTACATAATATCCGTTTATTGATTATTGTTGTATTTAATTTACAAGCTAGGTTTATCAAATGGGAGGTAGTCTTTGCTATTTCACTTGTCTTTACTATGTCCGGGCCCGAAAGAAAAGTCAAGTGCTATAATGGATATTTTATCAATGGATATGTCTTTCATCTAAAGAATACAGGCATGGAAGAAAGACATACAACAGCGGTGTTTGTATTAAGGGATCGACTTCTAGTGAGTTTGAAGTTGACTACTACGGTAGATTGGAAGAGGTCATCGAACTGCAATATCATAGCGAGCAAAATAGAGTGTTTTTATTCAAATGCTATTGGTATGACACAACTGACAGAGGAATCAGAGTAGATCCTCACTATGGTCTCATTGAAATCAATTCAAAAGCTAGACACCGCAACGTAAACGACGTCTTTGTTTTCGCAAAGCAATGCCAACAAGTTTATTACACATACACCCCTTCCTTTAGAAAGGACCGATCAAGAGTTGATTGGTTATCCGTTTTAAAAACAAACCCAAGGGTCGTGTCGAGGTTGTTCAGGATGAGAACGAAGACACAAGTGTGACAGATGAAGTCTTTCAAGCTAGTGAGTTGGTTGAACCATACCGAGTTGCTCCATCGATTGACTTAGAAGAAAATTTGAATTTTCGTGTTTTCAACAATAGTCTTGTTGATGTTGACGCAGAGGAATTGAATGTTGTTCTGAGCTCTACTAGTGGAAAAAAAAATGTTGTTGAAGAAGATGATAACGAAATTGAAGAGTGCGATGAAGCTGATGATAACAATTCAATAGAGGACGAAGATGAAAATTCCGACTAACTAAACATGTTATAAAACCTTATTTTTATAATGTAATAATTTGAAACATGAAATATTTATTCTTCTTTAAGGGTCAGCCTTTGTTATTGTGTTGTGTGTGCTGTAAGATTGCAATTCAGGATTTTTTGAGAGGGTTACATAAAAAATAAGAAAAATTTACCTTTTCACCGACGGATATAACGACGGAATATAACCCGTCGGTATTTCACAGAGAGTTGCAAAAAAATTACGGATTTTGCCACATTCACCGACGGATTGCCGACGGCTTTTCCAACTCTAATACCGACGGAATATAACCCGTCGGTATTTCACAGAGAGTTGCAAAAAAATTACAGGATTTTGCCACAATCACCGACGGATTACCAACGGCGTGTCCGACACGACTACCGACGGGTTGTCGAACGCATGCCTGACACGTGTCCGTCTGCACGTATACCGACGGCACTTACCGACGGTTAATACTGACGGCATTACCGACGGACAACGCATGCATGCCACGTGTCCGTCTGCACGTATACCGACGGAATTACCAACGTTAAATACCGACAGCATTACCGACGGACCACGCATGCCTGACACGTGTCCGTCTGCACGTATACCGACGGCACTTACAGACAGAATTTTCGACGGAACGAAAAAGTTTGGCGGGATTTTCGATTTTTTTGGTGCGCATTTCAATTAATTTCCGTCGGAATTACCGACGAAAATTAATTGCACCGACAGCAATTAATTTCCGTCGGTAATTCCGACAGAAATTAAGCTATATATACCGCCCCCCCTCCCCGGGCACCTCACTTTCTCCTCTCCTCTTCTCTCCTCTCCTCCCTTTCTCTTCTCCCTTGCTCTTCTCCTCTTCTCCTCTTCTCCCTTTCTCTTCTCATTTATATTTAGCTTTTAGAAGGATTTTATTGTTTTGATGGTAGTTTTAAAAGGTATGTATTTATTTTTCTTTATCTTTTTATTTTTTTTATTTTAATTATGATTTTTTTTTTGGTGTTCTTTGTTTTGTATATTGTTTGTAGATAAAATCTTAAATTCAACACATTATTAAGGTAAGCATTTTTTATTCCCAAATTTATTTTGAATTGATATAATGTTTTTTAGTTTTGTGTATTGTTTGTTAATTTTGTGTTTATGTTGTGTGTTGTGTAGTGTTTTTTAGTTTTTTAATTTTATTTATTAATTTTAGTTTTTTAGTTTTGATATTATTGTTTGTATTGCTATAATTGTTATTGTTGAATTTATGTTAAAAATGTTAGTTTATAAATATAATTGTTATTGTTGGTTTATTTTAAAAATGTTAATTTATATATATAGAATTGCATTTAATTAGTTTATCTTAATTTAGGATATTATTGTTTGTATTGCTATAATTGTTATTGTTGAATTTATGTTAAAAATGTTAGTTTATAAATTGTTATTGTTGGTTTATTTTAAAAATGTTAATTTATATATATAGAATTGCATTTAATTAGTTTATCTTAATTTAGGATATTATTGTTTGTATTGCTATAATTGTTATTGTTGAATTTATGTTAAAAATGTTAGTTTATATCCGTAAATTTGAATGTATGACTTTAATCTAATGTTTGTCACTCTAAGTACCAATTTAACAATGAATGTTCATAGTTGTAATTATATATGATGTTATTGAATAAAATGTTGTGTTGATGATGATGAGTTGGGTTGAGATCCAGGATGATTGGATCGGGATGTGAAATAAAATTAGAAGTGTAATATGATTTTGTCGACAACTTGGGACCCCCCAGTACAGGAGACTCTGTCGAATTTTTTTAAAATAATCGAAGTTAATTATGTAATTATTCGTATACATTTGTGTAGATGCGTAGAATGAAATCGACAAAGACGTCATCGAAGGCGGTTGCAGCTAGTTCTTCTAGCAGCGAGGAGGACGTATCCTTAGGTGCTGATCACGGCGAGGAATCTACGCCAACTTGTGATGCTGCCTCTTCTAGCGCGGTTTCACATGGTCGCGGTGTGCCTTCACGACGGGTCAATTCACCCGCAAGTACCGTGCACAATGGAAGGATGACCTCTCAATGTAAGTTTGTTTAGGTTTTAGTTTTTTTTTTATATACTTATAACATAATTTATGAACAACTAATTAATATTAATTAATACTTTTATTTAATTTCGGGTTCACAAACATTGAGGCTCGCAAGGACTATAACATTGGCGTTTAAATTGTCGATGGAGATTTCATTGTTTCAATGGAGCCAGGTTTCCAAACATCCCCGAGTGGAAACCTAATATCGATGCATGGTTTAAGCGATTTCGTGTCGGTGTTAATTTTTAATTTACTGACTTATTTTTAATAAATGATTTTTATAATTTTATATCTTGTACTATTTTTTATTTTATATGAATTATTTATATACACAGTAACAAATTTGAGTGGGATAGGGGGACAACAATGTTGTGAGGAGGGTATGGGAGAATCACGCGGCAACTAGGTAACATCGAAAATAATATTTATTTTTGTTTTATAATTTTATGTTTTAAATTCTAATTTGTTACTATGGAAGTAGATTGCGTGATTTTTGGTATGACACCCAAAAAAAATCAAAAAGACATGCGAGGGATAACGGTCTTGAAGGATGGAATGAGGTGGCGGTTTGGCAGGAATTCAAACCGCCATTCATCTCGGGGGAAATATGGACGGCATATATTGAGCACGTGACCTCAGAGCGATTCTCACGGCGCTCACATTCTGGCGCCGACAACCGGAACCGGCAAATTCATGGTTCGGTGACTACGCACACTGGCGGATCCGTCCCATTCAGCGCACATGCAAAGCGGATGGTAAGAGTAATTTTATTGAAATATATCGTTAATTAATTTGTCGTTCCTTATAATATATTTAACTTTCAATCTATTTTTTATATTACAGGCTGCGTCTCTTGGACGTGAACCGAGTCCAATGGAGCTGTTTCTAGAGACGCATGTGCGGAGTCAAGACCGCCAAAAGGGGGTGCAGCAGTTCGTGGATAACCGTGCTCAGCACTTCGTGGTATGTTTGTTCATTCATTTTATTTTGTAAGTTATTATTTTCTTGAATTGCATCTTGAATTGCATTTGATGATTTTTTTACCGATGAAATTTTCAGGAGACCTATAATAGCCGGTTGAGGGAGAGATATGGGGACAATCCGTCGACCCATCCAGATTTCGATCCAGATTTGTGGATGGAGGCGGGATCGTCTGGTGGACCCGATAAAAACAGGGTCTACGGGCTCTCCAACACTACGGCTGACAACTTGCGTTCAACTCGTAGTGTCTCAACTGTTGGAAGCTCTCCATCAGTATCGAACACCCGGCCCGAGGAGTTCATTGCGTTGAAACAACAATATCAACAACTCTCGACGAATTATGATGAGCTCCGTCAAATAGTCATGGAGATGAGATCAAAGATGGGTGACGATACTTGTGCAGCTTCTTTTTGGCTGTATGGTCCCAGGAACAACCAGCCTCCTCCTCCGCCTCCTCCTCCAGCTCCGCCGCTATTCTAGTTTAATTTTGTTTTTTAAACACATTAAATTTGTAATGAATATTATTACTTTTACATTTTTAATGTTTAATGCATTTTTATTTGTTTATCAAGGTTTTTTTACAATTAATCAATTATTTTTTTTTAATATTTTAAATAAGTACCGACGGATAGTATCCGTCGGCATTTAATAGAGAGTTGCAAAAAAATTACGTGATTTTGCCACATTCACCGACGGATTGCCGACGGATACTAACCGTCGGTGACTTAATACCGACGGCATTACCGACGGATAATATCCGTCGGTAATTCACAGAGAGTTGCAACAAAAATTACAAGCCATGCCATCATTACCGACGGGTTTTCCGTCGGTAATGCCGTCGGTAATTACCCTTGACATTACCGACGGCTATATTCCGTCGGTAATGTTCCCGCGGGAAACTTTTTTTTGGCGCGCGCGTATCCGTCGGTGTTTCCGTCGGTAGGTGGTTTTTTTTATTTGCGACAGAATTAGCGACGGAAATGGGATTTACCGACGACTATTATACCGACGGACGTGATCCGTCAGTGACTCTGTCGGTATTATTTGTTACCGACGGAGTGCATTACTGTCACCGACGGAATTAGTCCGTCGGTAAAACTGTATAATGTTGTAGTGGATTGTCCAATGACTCCTAATGCACCCCCTGAAAAGCATGCTGAGTCATCAACCTTTATTAATAATATTTATGTTTATTAAATTACTAAATAGCTTTTAAGTGAGCTTGATTGTAATAAAGAAATTAGAATGAAAAGATGAAAATACTCGTTGATACAAGCTAAAGAAATTTTGATTTTAAAGATATTTTAGTTATTTTAAATGTGTTTAAATTTTGATTTTACAGCTCTTGAATACTAGTTTTTTTTTAAATAATAATTTTGAAAGTAATTTAGTTATTTTATTGTGCCAATAAAATGTTGAAAAACGGATTTATCAAGTCAATATAATAATTGCAAATAAATACAGCTCTTGATAAATATTTTATTACTTTCAATAACAAGTTAATTAATTTTGTCTAGAAAAAAATAATAACATCAGTTTCAAACTACACTACTCTACTCTAGGATCAGTTCTTTAATTTTAATTTTAATAAAGCAAAAATTAGGACAGCACCATCAGATTTCAGGTAAGGGTCTAGTGATTTTAAGAGTGATATCCATCCCTCATCCTCGTAATGCCTGGGGAAAATTGCTATTAAAGCCCAAGATTGACCAAGTTCATTTGAAGAAAAAGGTTGCATGAGCCACTTAAAACCCCTGAAAGAAGTCATTCCCAATCCTCAAGTATATATTGTCGCCTCCAATTCTCAATTTCTTGAAGCAAACCAGTCTAAAGAAAACCAAGAAACCACCCTCTCCATGGATGATAATCCAAGAAAAAGAGCATCAAGTTCTCAAATTCCTATTGTCATTGCAAGCAGTGAATGTCTAATGAATAAGCTTACATCCTGTTTGATAATGGACATACTATCAAGATTGCCCATCAAGACCATCTTGAATTGCCGGTGTGTTTGCAAGACTTGGCTTCACTACATCTCAGATTCTTTCTTTGCCAAACTCCATCTTGAAAGATCACCCACCAGCTTGCTAGTCAAAACCATATCCAACAATCCTGAATCAAGAAGCCTCCAGCTTGTCCAAATAACTGGAAAGCCTGTTGGTTTGCGCTTCCGTGTTGTTGAAGAAATGAAGTTTGTTCAGGAAATCAACCTACCCTATAATAATGATTTCTTGATTCAAAACTCTTGTAATGGGCTTCTTTGCATTTCTCAAACCTTCCAAGACGGCTCCCATGATGACATTTATTTGTGCAATCCAATTTTGGGGGAGTATATCTCCATTCCACTCGCTGCTGGTCAAGGTACCAGGCATAAGAGTAGTTTCAGTTTGGGATACAGTGCCATTACTAAAGAATACAAAGTGTTGCACACTTTTTATTCGAAGAAAGGGCCTGATTCCCAACCTGAGGCTGAGATATACACGATTGGTACAGGGAAATGGAGAGGTATTTACAAAGCTCTTCGTAGTCTTGATATTTTCATGTTCGATAGTTTTGTCTGCGGATCAATCCATTGGGTCTTTCGTGATGAAGACACTTCTGTGAATGGTATAGGTTCTTTTAACTTTGAGAATGAGCAATTTAGCCAATTGTCCTTGCCGCCTCGCTATGATGAGGGCGTTGTTACTTTGACAGTTTTTGAAGGTTGTCTGGGCGTGTCTTTCTTCAACACCTCTTCTGATCCTCAATTTGAAATATGGGTTATGAAGGAGTATGGGAACAGGCAGTCTTGGACCAAACAGTTTACCGGTACAAACCTAGCTTTTGGAAACCTATATGTGCCCTTGATTTTCTTGAACAGTGGATTGATCTTGATGATGAACAATCATGAACGTTTAGTTATTTATGACACAAGAAGGAAATTCATGAATGTTATTAGAATATGTCAGACTCAGGGAAGCAAATATGCAATTGCATACAAACCATCCTTTGTTTCGCTGAAGGATGTAGGAAAAGGAGAACAGCTGAAGATGTCAAGGTAATGTGTTATCCACTCATGGTGTTGCTAATATAGGAAGGAGCAATTCCCACTTGAAGTTCTTGTGCTTCAAGAATACAATCAGGTCTTTGCATTGTTAGGCAGATGCATGTTATCATGTAGCTTCTTTGAGGGCACATTATGTAGGCTCCCCTGTGTTAGAACAATTAGGGTGTTGCTTGTATGCAAGGCTTTAAATGATTTTGATAGCTGTATTTATCAGTTGCTGCTTTTTTTCCCTTGATTGGTTCTATACTTTTGACAGAAGAGGGTTCACGTGTATTTGTTGACATTTTGGAATTCATGTGTTAAGATTTTCAGTCCAAGCAGTTCACATTGATTACATCTGTTACTAATCACTGGCATTCTGACAAATTTGGTCACACGCAGGAAGCAAGCTGGTAGAGAAGATGACAAGTCCTCTTCTGGAGCATATAACTGCACCAGTCATGATCAACTTTCTGAGAGCATTCCTCCACAGCACATTACAAATGGTGACCTGTCTGATAGCATCTCTGCAGATTTTTTACCTGTTATTTCAAGTTCATGACCATAAAACAAATTTCAGCAGGACAAACCGACAAAGATGAATTTGCTGAGACTTCATGGGGAAAGTTTCTCTGGAGTTGAGCTGCTTGTTTTTGTTCTATCAAGAGTCAAGAAATTCCCAACTCGAACGCATTAGTTGTTTATGGTACTGCATGGTAAATCTTTTTTTTCTTTGTTGTGCGAAAATTCCATTCCAGTTATTGGAGCAATGATGCTTTTGTAAAAAGAGCAAATTCATGGCTGGATATTTGATGGTATGTGATAACACTTGTTCCCATTTTTGGATTCCCAAAAAAAAAATAAGAAAATACAAAAATATATATCAAAAAAATATATATATTCGAAAGAAAACAAAAAAATAATAGGAGCGAGAAAATGATGTAGAAATACCAAAAAAAAGCCAAAATTGGTTGAGGAGGTTCAAAACTGCAAAAGGTTGAAATTTGACAGTATATTTTTGGCTGATGAGAACCCTATTGACAAGAAAAATTCAATTTGAGAAAAAAAAAAGTCCAAAATCAGATGTTTATGGACTCAATTAAATCTTATCTAAGGTTTAATTGAATTTTTTGAGTGTTTGATTACAAGAAAAATTGATTTTTAAGTCAATTTCGGTTTTTATTGGATGAAATTAAAGTTTTAGGGTCCAATTATAATTTTGAAAAGTTAATTTTATCAAATCATGGATTTAATTGCATGATTATTGAAGTTTGGTGGTCAATTAGAAACTTAATTGAAACAATCCAAAACCAATGACCAAACCGGAAAATGCGCTAAAAGCAAAGGATCTAGTTATAATTGTTCCGGGGCTTAATTACAAAATTGCATAAACATCCAAGGACCAATCAGAAATATTATTTAAAGTTGCAAAACGGTGTCGTTTTATTCAACACTGTTCATTATCTTCTTTAGAAAACGTTACGTGAGCTGGCCGAGAAAAGTTTTCAACGGTGAAGGCACAATTTGCTTCAATCAAGGGGGCATGTTTAACGGCTACCATGATGCACGCCGGCCGTTACTCCGTCCTTGCAGCAACAAAGGGAAAACGCCTGTATCCTATAGCTATAAAAGCCAGATGATGTACTGCACTAGAGAGGGCAGAAAAAAAAAAACGAGAGAGGAGAGGTGACAGTGAAAAGAAAACGAGAGGAGAGCAGAACTGTGGGGGGAAACACAGGAAAAAAACAGACACAAGACAGAGAAGAAAAAAGAGAAGAGAGGGGAGAACGAGACAGCAGAAACAAAAAAAACAGAGAGAAGAGAGTGTAAAGAAGAGAGAGGCAGAGGGAGTGAGCAGGATAAGAGAGAAAACAAAGAGGAGGCGAAACCAACAGAGGAACCGAGGACCGGCAGAAAACGCAACATCAACAGAGTTGAGCCACCATCTGCTCTTTCTTTTCCAGAACGAAGGAAACAACAGAGTAAGCCATCACCACCATAGGCTCCATTTTCTTCAGAACCAGGTATGCTTATTTCCTTTCTCTGTCTGTACAAGAATTGACGCATGTTAGTCTAAAAACAGAAACAGAGAGAAAACACAAGAAACTACAAGAATCCTTCTGCACTTTAAACAGGGGCTCGTTTTTGCTATCAGCAAAAACGAGCATGAACAGTGCGAAGGTAATATAATTACCTTCGCACTGTTCCATGCACACGTAAAATTTTACGCGTGCATGGTTTGTTTGGGTCACTGGCTTGGGCCAGTGACCATGCACGTGTGGCTGGGTCCAACCCTGCCATATGGGCCGGGTTGGGCCCAGCCCGAAAATTAAAAAAAAAATCTTTGAAAAAATCTGTGATTTTCCGCAAAAAATTTACTGCATTTTAATTAATATTGGTTTATATTTTTATATTGTAAAGATACAAATCCGGTATTAAATACCTGGTTTTCATCAAAACATAAAAAAAATTAAAAAAATAACATGTTTTGTTTTCATGCATACGACCAAGTCTCTCAAAAATAAAAATAAAAATTTGTACCTTCATACATCAAAGAAAAAATTCAAAAAATATTTAGCATGCATTTTGGTTTTAATAACCAGTTTATTAAAGTCACGAGAACTAGGTTAATATTTTAAAAATTCTAAAAAAATTATTTTGTTTTTTTAGTATCTGGGGTACGACCTTATACGTAAGACGTATTTCGGATATTAAATTCTTTTATTGACGTTAGAACGGTTAGGTTTTACCTGATAAAATAAGGATCTCTTTACTGAAGAGAACTTTTCTTCAACCGTAGACGGACCAACAACTAGAAAACACAACAAGACCTTAGATTTTATCAGACAATAAAACAATGCAGCTTACCTTAGGTAGGACGTATTTGGGGTGCTAATACCTTCCCTTTACGCAACCAGTCCCCGTACCCGATCTCTGAGACCAGTTAGGGTTCCTAGTGACCAAAACACTAGGTGGCAACTCCCATTCCATTTTTCCACTAATAAAAGACAAGAATTCCTTGTCTCCTCATATTTTCTAGATTTGCCACATTTTAGATAATTTTGAGGGTGGATGTTTTCGCTGCGACGCCGCACACGTGCGACAATACTTACTAGTGGAATGCTAAAATTGTTTTTGATCAATTCATATCACACCATTCCTTTATTTTTTATTAAATTATGATTGGATCAAATCGCGTATCGACTCATTGAGCCATTCTCAATTTTGTATTGCATCAACCCTTCCGAATGATTAAAGAATTGTACTTAACTTCTTACCTAGCAAATGTTTTAAATTAAATTACTTGAGAGTTGTCTCGATACAACTCAGTTAATTTGACAAGTCTAATAGCAATTCTAGATAACCCGTAAAAAGTATGGTTTGAATTAACAAAAATAAAATAAGACTTTTTTCTTAATATCGAGACGACATATTAGATCGACCCAGGTTTCGCGACTCAACCCGTCAAACCTGCAACTCAGATCATGGACTCTTTTTGGTTTAACAACTTTAATTTTTAAAATTATTTTTACTTAATAATATGTGATGACAAAAGTAGATCGCAAAATTGAGCGTCGGCCAAATACCGAGATATTTGTTTACGACTAAGATGACCTCATAGAAAACAAACCAAAACAAAATATGAATACCAATTCAAAATCAACTAAATATTAAAGGACAAAATTGATAACAAAATCCAAAAAGGTTCAATAGAAAGGAATGGAATTTTTAAAAAAAAACTATATGGTATTGTTATTAAACTGAACCTGATGGGCTACCTTAAAACCTTTCATCTCAACTCCTTGTCCGACCCAGGTTTAAAATTAACCGGCATGGAAATTAACTTTATGTGACCTAGTTGACTTGGTGTATCCAAAAGCAAATCAAATGACCTGTAAAAATATAGTTTGACCTTACAAAAAATTTAAGATGATATGTTTTTTTTTTTTACTATTGAAACACGACATATTTAATCAACTCATGTTTTGCAACTTAACGTGTAAAACTTGCAACCTAAATCATAAACTCCAATGGATTTAAGATTTTTGTCTTTTAAAATAGTTTTTTTGTTTAATGATATGATAACAAAAATAAACGCTTGCAAAAACTAAACATCAACCAAATTTCAAAATGTTAATTTAGGAATGCAATAATCTCATAGAAAATAAATTATGACCAGTTCAAGATCAATAAAATGCTAAGGATGAAATTAGAAGAAAAGGATTTGGAAGGTAGAATTAAAAAATAAAAATAAAAAATAAGATTTTCATTGTTCATATGAATAGTGTGTTGACTTTTGGGTCACATTAATATTTTATGTATTTTGATGATAACAATTAAATGAAATTATACTAATAATATGCTTGATTGATATTATAAAATGTATAGCATGTATATATATATATATATGAATATGAAACTAATGTGGGATTATTCCAATGTTGTAATCCCTATAGTTACTGTCGTGTTCTGCCACATAAATATAAATAGGATAAGTTGGCTAAGGTACAACTTAGGCCATTTTTTTATTCTCAACTTAATATGAGAGCCCTAAACTAAGTAAAACATTTTCTCTTCTCTCTACTATAGACTTCTCATCCCAACTGCAAGCTGACTCCGGTATCGCTGGAGGATTTCAACTAATATGTGTTTCATAGCCTTTGAGGAAAGTTTAAGGACTTATTAACAAGTATTGTGACCAAAGCAAAGCCTCTCTCATACGTCGATCTTCATAGTCATCTTCTAACACATAAATTCCTTCACAAAACATCCCTTTCATCCATGGAGTCTGCTGTCATCAATACACCTCTGCTGCCCAAGCCCAACACCCCTCCTGCAGTCTTCTTTTCTCACTGCCAGTCTCTTGGAAATTTTGGCCGCAACAGAGGCCGTTTCCATGGAGGATGGCATCCCAACCAATTCAACATCAATGGGCACAGGTCTGCTACGTCCAGACCTAATTTTCGCAGCCTCCCTAGCTCCTCCAACAATGATGGCAGGCAAGGCAACTGGCAGGGCAATTGGCAGTGCAGCAGGAGGCAAAATCCACGCTGCCAATTGTGCCAAACATTTGGCAATACAACCCCTCACTGCTCTTAACTCCAGCATCGGGGCTATGGATAACAACCTAGTGCAAATCTGGCATTGCGTAATATTTTCTCAACAGGTATTGCCAATTGGTTTCCGGACGCCGGTGCAAATCAACACGTTACACCTGACCTTGCAGGTTTGGCTGCCTCATAACCATATCTCGGTAATGATAATTTGCATGTTGGTGATGGTAAGGGACTCCCCATATCTCATATCGGTCATTCAAAAATATATACACCTCATCGTTGTTTCATTTTGTCCAGTGTTCTTCATGTTCCTGCAATCAGGAAACATTTGCTTTCTGTTCAGAGATTTTATCTTGATAACAATGTTTATTTTGAATTTCACCCTTTTGTGTTTTATGTCAAGGATCTCAACACCAATGAAGTCCTTCTCTCAAGTCAGATTCAAGATGGTCTTTATACTTTGTCCAAGTCTTTCTTCACGTTAGTTCCTCTAGCCTATTAGCCTCTCTGCATTTCTGCTTCTGCCAATTTATGGCATCGTCGGTTAGGTCATCCTATCTCTCGTGTTTTTCAATTGTTAGTCTTAAAAAATAAGATTATTTATAACAACAAACGTCTTAATCTTCAATGTCAAAGTTGTCCATTAGGAAAATCATCGTGTTCGTCTTTAGGACCTACGAGTCACAAAACCTTTGCTCCACTTAAATAAATTTTTAGTGATGTATGGGGTCCTGCTCCCCTTTTTTCTTTGGATGACTATCGTTATTTTGTTATCTTTGTTAATGCATAAACAAAATATATATGGTATTATCATCTTGTTGCCAAGTCTGATATTTATTTTGTCTTTCACCAATTACAGACTCTCGTTGAGCGTCAATTTTCATTAAAAATAAAATCTGTTCAAACTTATTGGGGCAGTGAATACCGTAAACTGTCCATTTTTTTTAAGACTTTTGGTATTCAACATCGTCTGATTTGTCCTTACACTCATGAATAAAATTGCATAGTAGAACGTCGCCATAAGCATATTGTGGAAACAGGACTTACTCTTCTAGGGCAATGCAAAGCACCATTATGATTTTGGAATTCTGCTTTTGAAATCTCGGTTTATCTTATAAATCACATGCCTACTCATGTTCTTGCAAATAGATCTCTATTTGATTGTTTGTTTCTATGGTCTCTTGATTATCATTTTTTACGTCCTTTTGGGTGTCTCTGCTTTTCTTTTTTGCGTCCCTATAACAATCATAAATTAGATTTTCATTCCTCTCCATGTGTGTTTCTTGGTTACAGCTCCTCACACCTTGGTTATCGTTGTTTTGACATTGCATCTCAACACATTTATATCTCTTTCATGAACATGTGTTTCCATTTGATAATTCTAAACAGATTGAAAAGCTTTCCTTCACCCCCCCACCCAAACTGCCATTAATGTCCTCCTAAATCTACTCCATTCACCGTTGTTCCCTACCCATATAGCCCTCCCACCATAAATAGCCCACCAGTCATAGCATTCACTACCAGAAATTCGCTTAATACCAACAGAATTACCAACGCCCTACTTCTGTCAGTAATATGAGGTCACAATTATCGACGGAATTTTTTCCATCTGTCATTCTACCGGTATATACCGACGGACACATTCAATCAATATTTATCGACGGAATGACAAATGAAATATGTAGAATTAAAAAAAGGCAATTCCCTGACATGGACGTTTATGCGGGTGATTTTTCCGACGGAATCACCGAGGGATTCAAAATGGCAAATCCATACGGTGACATGCCCTGTTTACCGTCAGAATTGCACGGAATCACAGACGGAATAATTTTGTCGGTAAATCTGTCGGCAAAAGTTAATGTATGCCTACTCTGCCTACTCTGTTCTTTTCTTCTTCTTCTCAATCCCAACTCTCCCCTACTGCAAACAACCACCCCCCCAAAAAAAAAATCTCCCTCTTCTCAGCACAACAAGTCATATTTCATGAAGTTTTGTGGTCACAGCATCCGTGTTCTGATTTACCGATGGATTTTATCAGTTTTTGTAAGTAATTCTATCTTTTTAAATTTTAACATTTAAATGACAATTTTATTGTTTTTTTAGTATATGTATTTTATTAGTATATGTACATGTTTTATGCTTATTTCTCAAACAAACTTGTAGTAAATGAATATATAATTTTATACTTGTTATGGTTTGTTTTAGATTTTGTAAAATTGTATTTATTTGTAAAGTGTTGAAACTTTATTGAATTACCGAATTACATGTGTCGTTTTGAAATAATTAATAGCTTGTTTAACAAGTTCGTTTTAATTTTTGTCAATGGTATTGCAGAGTTGTAATTTGCGTAAATTTATTTGTATTAATTTGTATGGACATTGATAATTGATAATGAATATTTAATATTTATGAGAAGTTGTAAATGGTTTATTGGATAATTTCGAGGTAAATCAATATTTTTGCAAATTTATTTACCTAACACGGTTAATTAATACATGTTGTCATCATAATTTTATAGAGGTTCGATAGAAGTCATGGATGATCGTTCATGGATGTATCGAGATTCACCCCAAGGATTGCGGAGGATGGATTATTGTAACGGGGTTCAGGGTTTTATTAATTTCACAACATCTATTCCCAGAAATTTTACCAGAGGCGGTATTAGGTGTCCATGCAAGAAGTGTCAAAATAAAAAGTATATGCATCCAGATATTGTAATGATACATCTTCTACACAAAGGGTTTATGGAGAATTACCGGTGTTGGTATGCACACGGAGAAGTATTTGTTAGTAAGAAGAGAATGAGAGAAAGGGTGATTGGGTCAACTTCTAGTGCTAGCAACGTGCATGAAGCGGCAAATGACAACACTAATCCTTACAGGAATATGGTTATGGATGCAATGAGAATGAATGAAGGTAATGTCAGTCAATGTCCAATCGTAAAAGAAGAACCTAATGCAGATGCAGCTAGGTTTTTTTATTTGATGAAAGATTCTGACGAACCATTATAGGATGGCTACACGAACCACAGTAAATTATCGGTCATAGCACAGGTGTTCACCATCAAGTCAGATCACGGGTTGAGTGAGGTCGGGTATGATAAAATTATTGAATGGGCGAGAAGCATTCTACCTGAAGGGAACAGGCTGAAAGAGAACTTCTATGCTGCGAAGTCCATGATGAAACCCCTCAGTTTAGGATACCAGAAAATTGACATGTGCCCTAACTTCTACAAGTTATACTACCTTAAAAATGTTGAGCTGACCGAGTGCATGACATGTGGACATTCCCGTTACAAACCTAGAACTGGCAGGGGAAAGACACTAGTGGCATATAAAAAACTTAGATACTTTCCAATCACACCTACACTGCAGAAGTTATTCATGTCACCAAGGACTGCTAAGCATATGACATGGCACCAATCACATGACGCGGTTGATGGAGTGATGGTGCATCCTTCTGACGGTGAAGCCTGGAAACACTTTAACAGTGTGCATCCTCACTTTTCAGCTGAATCAAGGAGCGTGCGTCTTGGGTTGTGTACAGATGGATTCCACCCATTCGGGTCATTTACTGCTCCTTATTCTTATTGGCCAGTCATACTCACGGTTTATAACTTGTCATCAGGAATGTGTATGAGGTTGGAGTTCATGTTTTTATGTACTGTCATACCCGGTCCAAGCAGCTCGGGCTGAAATATAGATGTTTGTCTTCGACCGTTGATTGATGAGTTGGCACAGTTGTGGTCCTCTAGAGTTTTGACTTATGATATATCTAGGAAACAAAATTTCCTTATGAGGGCAGCTTTGATGTGGACTATCAATGATTTTCCAGCTTATGGAATGCTTTCTGGTTGGAGCACGCATGGGAAACTAGCATGTCCATACTGCATGGAAAACAACAAGGCATTCACGCTAACAAATGGAGGTAAAGCTTTTTTTTTTACTGTCACCGTTATTTCTTGCCATATAATCACAGGTACAGAATGAACAGAAATGATTTCTTTGTTGGCAGAATTGAAAAGGATGTTGCATCCCCGCGTCTTTCTGGTGAAGAATTGCATGATGTTGTATCAGAGTACGGTGACATTGTGTTTGGTCTTCAATCAGGTAAGCAAAAGTTTCCTGGTTTTTGTTTGACCTATAATTGGGTAAAGCGAAGTATCTTTTGAAAGCTTCCTTATTGAAAGACTAATTTGCTCCGCCATAACCTTGACGTCATGCACATTGAAAAGAACGTGTTTGAGAACATTTTCAACACCATCATGGATGTGAAGGGGAAAACAAAGGACAACATCAAGGCTAGATTGGATGTAGCTTTGTTCTGTAACCGTAAAAATATGGAGTTGGTTTGTGATGCGTCACGAGTCTTAAAACCAAGAGCAAGCTTCGTGTTAGAGAAAAACGCACAACTACTAGTCTACAAATGGCTTAAAAGTTTGCGTTTTCCCGATGGACATGCCTCAAACATATCAAGGTTGTTTAATACAGAGGAATGCAAATTGTATGGAATAAAGAGTCATGAATGCCACGTGTTTATGCAAACACTCATCCCATTAGCTTTTCATGATTTGTTGCCCAAGGGGATATGGGATGCACTCACGGAGATCAGTCATTTCTTTAGAGATATATGTTCCAGCAAGTTGAATGTTGATCACATTTTAAGGCTTGAAACGAATATCATCGAGACACTATGCAAACTTGAGATGATATTCTCTCCATCATTTTTTGACTCAATGAAGCATCTCCTCATACATCTATCGTTCAAGGCAAAATTTGGAGGACCGGTCCAGTATAGATGGATGTATCCATTCGAACAATTAGATATTACAGTTGCAATGTAATTCATATATAAAAATATTTTCTTTGTTTTTCTTAATTGAAAATATTTGATTAATTAAATGCATGTACTTATTCAATCTTAACAAAAAGGTTAAGAATAAGGCACATGTTGAGGCTTCGATATGTGAGGCCTATATTGTTGAGGAGATCTCAACATTTATCTCGTACTATTTCGAACCTCTTTTGAGAACGAGAATCAATCGCGTTCCCCGGCATGATGATGGCGGTGAAGTGCCTTCCAGTAGGAACTTGTCAATATTCTACAATCCTAGACGACCCACACCTAAAAATGCCATAAGAGGAAGATATTTGTCGAAAATAGAGTTCAAACAAGCACACAATTATGTTCTATTTAATTGTGATGAGCTGAGACCTTTTATTCAATAAGTATATATATGCGTAAAACTACTTAAACTTTGTCAATAATATATATACTTGAGATTATATACCTTGAACATATCATACTATCATTATCACTTGCAGGCAACATCGACAATATTTGTTGTTCAATAACTCACAGTTGACCGAATCCCAGATCTTTCAATTACAAGATGAACAATTTGCCACGTGGTTCAGAACACATGTAAGTACTATCACAAATTCATCCTCACTTGCAAAATTACTGTATGCATGTCATTACGAGAAAAATATATATTGTTCATTGATGTACATTACATACAAGGTTTATCAAATGTGAAGGAGTGCTGCTAAGTCATTGTCTTCACTAAGCCTGGGCCCTGAAAGAAAATTTAAGTGCTACAACGAGTATTTTGTCAATGGATATGTGTTCCATACTGAAGAATACGGGCATGAAAGAAAGACATACAACAACGGTGTTTGTGTTAAGGGATCGACTAGTAGTGAGTTAGAAGTTGACTACTATGGTAGATTAGAAGAGGTCATCGAACTACAGTATTATAGCAAGCAAAATAGAGTGTTTTTATTTAAATGTTATTGGTATGACACGACTGACAGAGGAATCAGAGTTGATCCGCACTATGGCCTGGTCGAAATCAACTCAAAAGCTAGACTTCGCAAAGTAAACGATGTCTTTATTTTCACAAGCAATGTCAACAAGTTTATTACACATACACTCCTTCCTTTAGAAAGGATCGATCAAGAGTGGATTGGTTGTCCATTTTAAAAACAAAACCCAGGGGTCATGTCGAGCTTGTTCAGGATGAGAATGAAGACACAAGTGTGCAAGATGAAGTCTTTCAAGTTAGTCAGTTGGTTGAACCATATCGAGTTGCTCCATCGATTGACTTGGAAGAAAATTCATTTTTTTGTGTTTTCGATGATAGTCTTGTTGATGTTGACGCAGAGGAGTTGAATGTTGTTTTGATCTCTAGCGGACAAGCAAATGTCAATGAAGATGATGATATCTATATTGAAGATTACGATGAAGGTGATGATTATTCAATTGACAACGAAGAAGAAGAAAATTCTGACTAATTATCAGAATGAAGCCCTGTGTAAAACATTTTTTTCATGTAATATATATTATGGATGATATATTTTGTAAAACGAAATATTTATTTTATAAGTTTATGAATTGTTTAAGCATTGTTGTTATTGTTTTGTGTGATGGACAATTTATCATTTAAGTGTTTGCATGAAGGTAAATAGGTAACACAAATATAATCTTTATTTACATGAACTATCACTGACGTCCATACCGACGACCTAAGGTCCGTCGCTATTTCACAGAGAGTTGGAAAATAATTACTGGAAAATGCCACAATCACCGACGCCTGTGCCGACGGCCTAAGGTCCGTCGGCATTTCACAGAGTTGGAAAATAATTACTGAAAAATACTACAATCACCGACACCGGTGCCAACGGATTTAACTCTGTCGGTATGCTATCAGCGGGTCAATATTACTGACATCATCACTGATGGAACGTGCAAATTCCAAAGGGCGGTGCATTAAATGCATCTTTGACCGCGTCAGTTTGCCGATAGACTTACTGACGGACCGCGAAAATATGGAGGGTAATTAAAAACGATGGTGCGAAATTCAAAACTTACCGAAGGATTTTCAGAGCTTCACCAACGAAATAATTTGAATTAATATTAATTTTATAAGTCCATCGGTGAATCCGTCGGTAAAACTGCGCTATAAATACAAGCGAGCGCCCTTTCAGTTCATTTTTTCGCCTGCTTCATTTCACAGTTTCATTTTTTCCTTTCATTTCCTTCAAAGTTTTTGTGTTTTTTTAGCTTGAAATCTTTAGTTCAATCTTCAACAATTTAAAAGGTATGTACTTCCTCTTCTTCATTTCTTAAATATTTTATTTTGTATTTGTTTTTTGTTTTAGCTATTGTTATTTTTGTTATGTGTTTTGTTTTGGTGTATTTTTATAATGTAGATAAATTCTTGAAATAAACAAGTTATTTCCTAAAGTCTATATTTTTTTAAAATTTATTGAATATATTTTATTACTGTATTGCCATAATAATTAAATAATTGGTTAAATTGTTATTGTTTATATTGAATTTACCTTAAAATTAGTAATTGAATATATTGAAATAATTAGTAATTTTACTCTATTATTGCATGATTTGTGTTTAATTATTTCCATTAATTTTAATTGTTAGTCTAGAATTTTTTTTTGAATTTATTGAATATATTTTATTGTTGTCTTGCCATAATAATTGAATAATTTGTTGAATTGTAATTGTTAATGTTGAATTTACCTTGTAATTAGTGTGGATGTTATTTGTATAGATGTTATGTTATATACAATATTAGTATAGATGGGGTCAATTGGTTGTGGCTATTGTCAATATTTACAGGTTTATGGATTTAGGTAGTCTCCAGTATATGGGAGGTGCTGTTGAATTTTTTTTAACATTCGAAATTAATTATATAATTATTCGTATAAAATTATGTAGATGCGTAGAACAAAATCCACGGCTCGTCGCCCACGTATGGTCGCAACTAGTTCTTCTAGCAGCGAGGATGACATATCCTTAGGTGCGTCTCAAGATGAGGCACCTGTGCCGTCAACCAATGTTGCCTCTTCTAGCGCGGTTTCACAGCGCAGAGGCGGCGTGCCTTCGCAGCGGAATCAATTCACCCACAAGTACGAGGCACAGTGGAAAGACGACCTTTCAATGCAAGTTTGTTAAGGTTTTAGTTTTTTTTAATTATAAAATAATTAATGAACAACTAATCAATATTTTATTAATTTATTTTATTTTCAGGTTCACAAACATTGAGGCCACCCGAGTAATATCATCGGCGTTTAAATCGTAATGAAGATTCCATTATATCAATGGAGTCAGGTATCCAGACATCCTGAATGGATACCTCAAATCGATACATGGTTTGACAGATTTGAGGTTGGTGTTAATTTATAATTTCCAGCTTATTTCTAATAATTTATTAATATAATTGTAAATAAATTATTATTTTTATTTACCTAATTATTTATACACAGCACAAATTCACTTGAGACAGGGCGCATGACAAAGTTGAGGGTGTGGGAAAATCATGTGGCAACTAGGTAACATCGAAAACAATACAAAATTTTTTTAGAAAAAAAATTATGTTTCAAAATCTAATTTCTCGCTATGGAAGTAGGTTGCATGATTTTTTGTATGAATTACAAAAAAAGACAAAACAAACCGCGAGAGATAAGGGTCTCCAAGGCTGGAACGACGTGGCAGTTTGGAGGGATTTCAAACCGATATACATCCCGACAGATATATGGCCACACTATCTTGAGCACGTGACGTCTGAGCGGTTCACACGACGCTCACAGTCCGGTGCTGGCAACTGGAATCAGCCAATTCATGGCTCGGTGACAATGCACACCGGTAGCTCCGTTCCGTTTGCTGCACATGCGAAACGAATGGTAAGATTAATTTAAATGAAATATATCATTAAATTAATTTGTTGTTAATTAATTTTTTTAATTATAGGCTATGTCTCTTGGACGTGAGCCAAGCCCAATGGAGTTGTTTATTGAGACGCACGTGCGGAGTCAAGACCGCCAAAAGGGGGCGCAACAGTTTGTTGACAACCGTGCTCAACACTTTATGGTATGTTTGTTCAACCATTTTATTTCGTAAGTTATTATTTTTATTGAATGGAATATGATGATTACTTTTTTCATTGTCAAGAGACCTATAATAGCCAGTTAAGGGAGATATATGAAGACGATCCTTCGACCCATCCGGATTTCGATTTGGATTTGTGGATGGAGGTTGGATCGTTCGGTGGACCCGATAAAAATCAGGTATACGGGCTCTCCAACACTACGGCCGAGAACTTGCGAGTGACCCGTAGTGTCTCAACCGTTGGGAACTCCCAATCAGTATCGAGCACCCAGTCTAAGGAGTTCATGGCTTTGCAGCAACACACGGCTCATTTCACTGAAAAATACGACCACCTAATGGTGGAGTATACACAACTCAAAGGGAATCATGAACAGCTTCGCCAAATGGTCCTAAACATGGCATCACAGAGTGGTGATACATGTGCACCTCTTTTTTTTTGCCGTATAACAACCAGCCTCCTCCTCCTCCTCCTCCGGCTTCACCATTATGTTAATTTGTAATGAATATTATTTAACTTTAATAGTTAATTTAACATTTTTTTAAAAACACATTCAGTTTGTAATGAATATTATTTAACTTTATTTTTTTATGTTTAATAAAAAATTTATTTGCATAACTAGTTGTTTTACTATTAAATTATATAATTTTTTACTATTAATTCTAAATAATTTTTTAAAAACATATTTAAAAATAATCACAGAGGGTTTTACCGACGGACTGTATCCGTCGGCATTTGACAGAGAGCAGGAAATGTCAATCATTTTAGCGATGAATTTACCAATGGACTTAATCCGTCGGCCTTTCATAGAAACTTGGTGCAAATTGCACAATCACCGACGCCTTGACCAACGGAAATATTCTGTCGGTAGTTCACACTCACTGACGAAATAAAATCCGTCGGTATATTTCAAACAGGAATTATTTTTTTGGCGCGCAATTTCGGTCTGTAAAACCATCGGTAATTATTTTTTTTTGACGAATGTAGCGACAGAATCAGGCATTATCGATAAAAGAAAAGCCAACAGCATGTTTCACATGCATGTTTATCTAACCATTCTGCTGCAAATACAACTTGCAAATCAGTCACCCCCACCTTCCAGCGTGACCCCTCTACTGGTGTTGGGACAACCTCTGGTTCTTCCTCTGCTCCTCCTTATTTGAAAAAGGCATGATCTTGATCTGAAAACCAAGATGCCTAAATACATGGAAAATGCCTCTTTTTATAGGCCAAAATTCGGAACTATTGATTTGTTGACTAATTGATGAATGGGTGGCCACATCTTGACTTGGTGACAATTCTTATCTCTTGTCTGCCAAAAACGTCATTGATAACGTTATAATTTGAACAGAATTCAATCATGAAAGTTCTAGGTAATTGTCTCATCTTTCCAGGGTAAACATTTGAGATCATTTGGACTTTTAGAACTCAAGATATGGGCTGAACACTGAACAGTGTCTGGGCTGCAGGACAGATTCAAACTTCTTCGTTGTTGCTATAATTTGGACTTGAAAACGACCTTGTTAAATCTTGGGCTCTTCATTAAAGTTGTAGGCCTATGTCTTACCTTTCCATCCATATAAAGTAGACCTAAATCCGAGATCTACAGCTCCAGATATGACCTGATTACCGAACAATGTTCTAGTTTGGACTGCACCAACATCTCTCTTCTAAGTTTGGTCATCTCTATGTCCTTTCAATTTCAGTACTTCAACTCATCAATCAATTCTTTTATTTATGTGATAGGCCTGCATTTAAGATGAACACTTACCATAAATTAAAAGTATCTTATATTATTAGATATGTTATTATAAAATATGCTTTAGTTAAGGAGTTATTGATACTTCAAGTGCAAAATGATGATATAAAACCTTGATAAATATACACTTTTAAGTACTAATCACATCTCCCAACCAGCTTATTACTAGTCCCTAGTAATCAAAGCGTTAAAATAGAAAAACTATTTGCAAATTCCACAAAGCAAGGCATTCATCATTCAACTTCCATTAATCTATCCAGATAAACAAACTCTCATTAAGTTTATATATCTGCTCAATATCTCTTAAACAAGATATTAATAAACCTTTCTTTTTATGTGCTCAATGTTTGAAAACATAGATGATGAGGCTTTTATTGGAAGAAAAACAATATTTTGTTCTAATGTTTAAGGTTAACTTCCTTGGGTTGGGATTATTATCTTTTTTTTCTTTTTCTCTCTTTTTTTTCAATATATATACATATAACTTAAAACACAATGCATCTTTAACCCATGTAACGAGCTTTCAGCTAATGACTCCCAGGCCAGTTGGTCTTAGGGCATTGGGTGTTGAGACACCCCTACGAGCTTAGTAACTCGGGTTGCAAATACTGATACGTAAATAGTGCAATGTTTGATTCCCTTAAGCTTTTCTCCTTAACCCATGTAACAAGCTTAAGGCCAATAGCTCCCATTTAACACCCCTTTGGGCTTAATTGCTTAGGTTAGGGAGGCTTCAAAACCAAACTTATCTATGTTTTTATTATCATCATTTTCTTTTTGTTGTTTTTTTTTCAAATTATAGACTATCCCTATCCCTTAGTTGTTACCTTTAACAAAAGAACATAAATAATGTAATAATCCAATATGCAACTCACAATCATATGTTAAAGTATATGTGTGAAGATGAAGGTTTAAGAATATTTGTTAAATGATTATATGAGTAGAATCAAGTAATAACAGTGCGAGAGTTTGAAAACCTGAATATTTCAAGAAGTATTCTAATATGCCTTGTTATGAATATTGCAAATAACCATTGGAAAATGTTTACTAAGATGCGTCTCAAGAGTCACTAAAATTCCTCTTTACTCTGTCATCCTAGTAATAACAGTTTTGTCAAATGGCTTTAATAATAGCAAAAACAGTTAGTAAGTTAGTTTTTTTTTTTAATGTCAACAACTACCCTCTCCCCTCAACCAGAACGAGACATTGTCCTCAATGTCATAAGACAGAAAGATAGAGTATAAAAGGCATCACCTGAAACAACAAACACTGACAAACCTGAAACACACTTAAACAAATATAAGACACAACAAAACAAAATAATATGTTAATAATAAAACCAAAAGACACGAGGATTCACAAACAAAGGCTCAAATCCAATCTAAGCTTTTTACAGCTTTCCTTAGTTGACCAATTTATGCGACTCATGGAGGGATCAAGTACAGGGATGAAAGATTGTAGTTGGTCAATCAATTGTTCAAAGAGAGCGGAGAGATTATGATTTGTCGTGCCGAAGATGTTAGAAATTCCTGTTCCACAACTTGATCAAGAAAAGACAACAAATTATCATAAAAACCATTAACATTGAGCAAACCTATAGGTTTATGGTGAATGTGAAGTTGGGCCCAAGAGAAAATATGAAAGATCTCTTCCAATGTGCCTAGACCACCTGGTAAGGCAATGAAGGCGTCAGCATGATTAAACATTGCATTCATTCGATCAAACATTGTGGAGACCTGTAGTTCCTCTCCAATTATTTTTCCAATGATGTCCCCTTTTGCTAAAGCTTTAGGGACGACCCCCAAAACTTGACTTCCTCCTAAAAATACGGCTATTGACACAGCCCCCATTAACCCAAGGCTGCCTCCTCCATACACTAAATGAATCTTTCTCTCAGCTAATACCTGACCAAGATGATTTGCTGATTCTAAAAACTCTTTTTTTTGCTAATTCTAAAAACTCTTTTTCTTTTTCAGGATCCACCGAAAACACAAAAATTTCTGATGTGATGACTTGAGGAACCTGCAATTTCTACACACTTCTATATTTGTTAAATGTATGGGTTGAGTAGAAATGAAGGGAAGGAAGAGAAGATTTTATTGATGAGAAATTGAAGATGCAATCATACCACCTATATGTAGGCCAGCTGGAGTCCCACTCTCTCTCTCTCTCTCTCTCTCTCTATTTATTTATTTATTTTGAAAAAGCATGTGTATGTACAAGTAGTTGTGATTGTGGCTCACATCTTCCCTTGGTTTTACGTCCAAGAACAGCTTAAACGCCCTCTATGGGTCGCAGATAGGCTTCACATCCAGTTTTCTTAAAAACTGGCAAACAGGGTCTTTTATAGTCAGATTCCCAAGACTAAGTCGATCATGTTCTTTATGGAATTGTGGCCATAAATCATGAATAGCACGATGCACATCTCCACTAGGATGCGTCTCAAGGGTCAATAGAAGATTATCTAAAGACCCCTTACTCAGGCCATCCTTAATGAATTGTATTTTATCTTCACGGTTTATAGATACCATTCTTAAAGAACGACATGTTGCATTACAAGTCCATCTAGCACATCGATAACAAACTTTCAGTCGTTTTGCAAGATGTTTCTTTGCAAAAGTGCTCTTACCTGTCCTAGGCATGTATGAAATGAAAGAATTGGAAGACTCACCTGATAATCGGACCTTTGCTTCAATCAGCCATCAAATATCTTCAGGAATTCCATGATTCATTAACAACCTCAATCTTGCACACCTAGCACGGTAAATCTTTTTAATCGCATTCTGAGGCAGAGCGGGAAAGTACTTTTTCAATTTTTCAAGACTGGTGTCCATTTTTTTTTGGATGAAAATTGGAGAAGAGATTCAAAGAAGAGAGAAAGAGCAAAAAATTGCACAAATATATACAGATATCAGTTATTATGGAAAACTGAAAGAACCGACTGAAGTCATGGAGTACCGTTATCCGCCATTTGACTGGGATGAAAGACTAGCAAAACAAGAGTCACACCAAAAGGAAACACAAAAACAATGTGAGAAAAAAAAATAATCAACCTTTATCTACAGGATCATTCAAACCAATGGATTCATTTTCACTAGGAAAATTATCAAAGTAAACTTTCAAACGATGTCCATTTACCTTAGAAATATTGTCATTCTTTGGATTCTCAATATCAAAGGCCCTATAAGCATAGTTTTGAAACCCGACCCGGTCATCGCCCGGTCAAGTGATCGGGTCACGGGTCAGATGGGTTGACCTGGGTCAACCAAAAAAAAACCTATAAAAAAAAATACATAACTAGTTACAATGCAATACTTACATAAACCAAATTTAAATTATAAACCAACAACATAAATTTAATTCAATATCCAAAACACAAACCAAATATAAATTCTTAAATATTTAAAACAAAACATCCAACCATATAAATTCTAAAATATTTAAAACAAAACATCCAACAACATAAATTCTAAATCAATAACACATTCACTTTTGTTGAATTAACATATTAAGTTCTTCTGTGTCCATAGGAGCAAAATTTGGATCAAATGTTGATGGAATTGAGCCAATCTCGTCAACACCTAATAAATCATTAGCATGCTCCTTTGAGACTTCGTCGTCACAATCATCTTCAATATCATTAACATTTATGACATCTACATTTCAAACACAATTAATAAATAAATATTATGTGTTCAACAAAACTTTATTTTAAATAATATTTATCACTAAATAATCAATCATTTACCATCATCTAAAGTATCTTATATGGTCATAGTTGATAGAGCTTGGTGAAAACTCTCTGCTTCTTCAGTTGTCAAGATTGACGGGTCATCTTCTACTACCTAATTTTCAATGTCACAAATTGTCTCAACATTAATTGGATCATAATTTCATCCTTTCCAATAATTCCTATGTATTAAAAGTGAAGATAAACACAATATAAGTATTAATAATGTTACTAAACAAGATAAAATAATATTTAAGGAATTAGAGAAAAGAAAAACTTTTGTTTCAATCTTAGATTGCAGTGGACGTAAACAAGGTCAGTAAGCCTTTGGTGCTCCAATCTATTTCTCTTCTTGGAATGAATATGTTCAAACATACTCCAATTTCTCTCACATCCCGAAGAACTACAAGTTTGACTTAACACTCGTATAGCCAATTGTTGTAGATTTGGAGCGCTGGTTCCATATGTCATCCACCATTCATCTATACAAAAAAATAATAAGTAAAAGGAGAATATGAACTTGTTTGGCAGTGTGGTTGCGGGTGCTTTTCAAATAACTTTTCGTGCCAAAATGCATGCCAATGATGTTTTTTCATTTTTTAAAAATTATTTTTGACATTAGCACATCAAAACGATCCAAAACGTACAAACCATATTAAATTTTAGCAAAACAAAATTCAAATTTTTTGGGAACGCGGGTTGAACCGCGTTCCCAAACATTCCCTATGTCAAATAATATTTTTAAATATAAAAATTATATACCTAGAGGCATAAGGGTGTGATTATTTATTGCGGACAGTCAACCAAAGTCATGTTCAGCATTCCTAAATAACTTCATCTCACTTGTAATCTTACTTTGCAATGGTAGATTTCCATGTGCATACTTCTCAAGAACATCTAGAAGTCCAGAAATGGTGCTCATATGTTTATCCATTATATTTGCATCCTATTGAAATCAAGAATTCAACCAAAATGTCGCTGCATAAAGATTTCTATAAAATTGTCCATCCCACCGATTATTGATAATGTCTATGAAAGGTTTCACTCTAGCCTTTCTCTTTTGAAATCTCCTCATCATTTCTTCTTTTGCATGATGAATAGCATCATACAAATATCTTATCGAAGGTCTATCATCACCATCAACCATTCGTAGAACTCGAATTAAAGGCTTACTCATTCGTACAATTATTGCACATTCTTCCCAAAACAGAGAGTCTAGCATACTCTCAACAAACTTTTTTCCTTTGTTATCTTTAGCATAAGCAGATGAGATCCATTCCCTAGATGTCACCATAGCTCTCAACTCATCTTTATGAGCTAAAATGCTTTGCACTGTAATGAAATTGGTAGCAAAACGAGTAGGAGCTGAACGAAGTATTTCTTTTCCTCTAGTGAACTTCCTCATCAAATATAATGGATAACAATGATTATAAATGTACTTTGTGATACCAGAAGCATGCTCAACAACACAACAAACTGACTACAATTTGCCAATGTCCTGGAGTATGAGGTTGATGCAATGAGCAGCACAAGGAGACCAAAATATTGAAGGAAATTCTTCTATCAATAACTTGCCAGCAGTAACATAATTTGCAGCATTATCAGTCACCATATGCACAATGTTTTCTACCCCAACATACAAAACAACCTTTTTAAACAACTGATACAACAATCAAGCAGTCTTGGAGACATCTGATACATCCACGGTTTTCAAAAAAATTGTTCCTTTAGGACAATATACTAAGAAGTTAATTAAAGTCTTCCTCTTCTGATCTGTCCATCCATCATCCATTAATGTGCAACCAGTCTTCTTCCAAATCTCTCGATAAGTTTCAACATAAATCTTGACTTCATCAACCATTTTTGCCAAGTAATAACCACGAATAGCATACAAGTTTGGTCCTTTATAACCAGAACCCATGGCTGTTACAGCATATATGGCATGCTGATAACACACAGAATTAACAGCATTAAATGGCACACATGCATCAATCATCCACTTCGCTAAAGCAAGATCACACCGTTCAACTACTTCCTTCCTTTGCCAACAATTCTGAAGAGACTTTTAAGTACCAGGAGTTGTTCTCTGCATGAAATATGTCCCTAATGTTGCAGATTTCTTCTGCTTCCCATAACTTGTAGTCGATTGTTTCACAGTGCTGGTGCTTTGAATCTTTTTCTTTTTTGCAATCTTCGGTGGTAACATATGTTTTTTAGTATTGACATCCTCATCATTCTCATCATCATCATCAACAACTTCTAAGTGCCTAATCATCATCTCTTCATGCTCCCTTTGTTGTGCATTAAATGGATTGAATTCTCCTTGCATTTCTCTAACTTTTTTTTTTGTATCAGCATTTCCTTTAAGATTCAAAACCATTTAATGTCGAACATCAGGAGGACATTTGCGACATTGTTCAACTTCTCCTTTAGCTCCATCTAAATGTTGCTTAAATCGATTAATACCACCACCCGCAAATACTTTAGTACAATATAAACAAACTAATTTAGTTTTTTTTTACATCCAACACTAAGTTCAGGAGCTTACAATGACCCCATATTAAATCCGTTCTTCCTCTACTACCACTTGACATGGAAATTGAAGGTTAAGATGATTGGGCCGTTGAAGGATCACTACTTGGAGTACTACCATCATGTGAAGACATTTTAAGACCTGACATAATTTATAAGAGGGAATATAATTTCAAGCCAACTCACTTTGCAATCCATTCATTGGACTAACAATGACAGCCTTATTGTTAATCACACAATACAGATTCAACATAATACACTGAAATAAAATTCACTACTGTGATTCACTACTGTAAATCACTAAATCTGATTTGGCAAGAAAAAATTAACAAACTAGCAGCCTTTTTTGGCGTGTAATTCAACATAATTGTAACAAATTAACAATCCAATTCCACACAATACACTGTCATAATCTTGTTCATAAAATAGTCATAAACATTAAACAGCCATAAACATTAAACAACATAATCTTTACATATATTTCCAAATTGTAAGCTAAACCTTACAATCTTTAACAATCTTTAGATAAAACAGTCATAAAAATTAACAAACTAGCAGCCTCCACACAATGTTTTTTCACTGCCAAATCACTGTAACACAGTAACAACATCAAAAGAATCAACGAACAATGAATCGGACTAGAGAGATCAATAACAGCAAAATCAGTAACAGCATTCTAGAGTTCATCATGCAAACAACAGAGTTCTTATTTTTTTGGTAGAAGTTGAAATCGGGCTAGAGAAATTGAGTTGACTGGTAGAAGAAAAGACAGACATCGAGCTAGAGAAACATACCTGAGGTGACTGGGCTGCGAATGAATCAACAAACAATGAATCGATGGTAGCGATTAGGCTCGATGGCAGCAGATCAGTTGAGAGTTCTGAAATTGAAATTGATGCCAGAAATGAGAAAACGGCCAAGAATAAAGAAAACAAAGAGTAAGAGAAGGAGATTCAAACCTTTTTTGCGATCAATGGTCAGACGTCGACGTCCCCTGCTCCTCAGCTCTTCAACTGGGTTTCAAAGAGGAATTAGGTTATTGATTTAATGATTTTGCTTCATTCTTCTTCAGTCTTTCTTTAGTCTTCAATGTTTTTTCATTTTAGAAAGTTAAAAACGACGTCGTTTAATGACAGTCAAAATAAAAAAAAAATTTGACCGGGTCTCACCCGGGTTTGACCGGGTGGCCCGGGTCCCGGGTCGACCAGGTTTTCCCGGGCCAATTCCCGAGTGGGTTTTTGCCTTCACCCGGACCGGTCCCAGGCCGGGTCGGCCAGGTCCCGGGTCGACCCGCAGGGCCGGTCTGGGTTTTAAAACACTGCCCATAAGGATACACATGTTTCTCAATAAATGGACCGCTCCATCTTGATCTTAGCTTTCCAGGAAATAAATGGAGTCGAGAATTATAAAGCAAAACTTTTTTAGCTGTATCAACTTTTTGACAATTTTCACAAGTTTTGCAGAATGCATGTGTGTCCTTGAACATGGTGGGCCAATAAAATCCATTTTGTAAGATTTTCGCAGCTGTCTTTTTTGACAAGAAATGACTCCCACATGCTTTAGAATGACAAAGTTTAATGACATTACTTACCTCATTGTCAGGAATGCATCTTTAAAATATTTGATCAGAACAATATTCTAATAAGTAAGGGACATCCCAATAAAATTTATTCACTTCGTTCAAAAACTTACCTTTGTCTTCAGTACTCCAATGAGTTGGCAAATCTTCTGTAGCAAGAAAATTGATATTTTTAGCAATCCATGGCATTGAACTAAGAGAAAGTAAGGATTCATCAGGAAAGTAATCGTTGATTAGTGTGATGTCGGATGTCGAATCTGTTGTCACTCTTGTCAAAAGATCCGCATCAACATTTTCGGTGTCTTTTTCATCCGTGATTTCTTCCTGAGAATAAATCATTTGCAAATCTTCAGATTCATCCAACTTAATTTTACTTAAAGTAGATTCAAGTTGATCATGAACTAATTCTTCAATAAGATCTACTTCTTGTAAATCATTATCATCTCCAGGTTGTTTGCAAATGTTAAAAATATTCATCTCCAATGTCATGTTTCCAAATGATAGCTTCATCAGTCCATTCCTACAATTAATCAATGCATTAGAGGTTGCAAGAAACGGAAGTCCTAAAATAACAGGAAATGAATTACATGCTTCAACAGGTTGTGTATCCAAGACAATAAAATCCACAAGATAAATGAATTTATCGACTTGTACTAACACATCTTCAACTATTCCTCTAGGAACTTTTACAGATCTATCGGCAAGTAAAAGAGTTACAGAAGTTGATTTTAACTCACCTAGATTGAGACTTTGAAAAACTGAATATGGAAGTAAATTCACACTAGCCCCAAGATCAAGTAAAGCTCTTTCAATTTTATGTTCTCCAATAAAGCATGAAATTGTAGGACAACCAGGGTCTTTATATTTCAAAGCATTATTGTTCTGAAGAATGGCACTTACTTGTTCGGCTAAAAAGGCTTTCTTTTTCACATTCAGTTTTCTCTTCACAGTGCACAGATCTTTCAAAAATTTAGCATAAGAAGGAACATGTTTAATAGCATCCAACAAAGGTATATTGATCCTTACCTATTTGAAAGTTTCAAAGATTTCAGAGTTGTGATTGACTTTCCTTTGTTTGGTCATGGCATGAGAAAATGGAAGTGTTGGCGAAGAATCAGTCTTATCTTTACAATGTTCAGATTCAACCTCTTCCTTACCCTTAGAGATTGACTCGTCATCTTTCTCACAAGGTTCAAGAATAGGTTTTCAATAACCTTACCACTGCGAAGAGTGATGACTGATTTGGCTTGATCCATGTGTTGGCTTCCAGTACTACTTGCATTTGCATTGTATTGCCCCTTGGGATTTTGTTGTGGTTGAGATGAAAACTTACCTTTCTCTTGGAAACTGAGAGCAGATGTCAATTTTGCAAGAGTATCTTTAAAATCTGTCATGCTTTGAGTAAGTTGAGTGTTGATTGTCTCTTGCTTTTCAACGAATGCATGCAATGTTTCCTCAAGATTTCTTTTAGGAGGTGGAGCATACTAAGGTGCATATCCATGAGAACTTTGGATATTATGGTGTGCTTGAAAAGGTGGCTGTGAAGTTTGTGAACTATTGTTATCACTCTTCCAATTGAAATTTAGGTGATTTCTCCAACCAGGGTTGTATGTTTGCGAGTATGGGTTATGATTGGGCCTTTGGAAACTATTTAGAGCATGAGCTTGTTCATGGAGACATTCCTTAAAAGAAGGCAAAGTTGGACAGTCATTGATTGAATGTTCATTGGTTTCACAGATTTGACACACAATGTCTTGAACAGATTTTAGTTGACCACTCTTTTTTAATTCTAGTGCCTCGATTTTTTAGCTAAAGATGCAAACTTGGCTTGGAGGTCATGACCTTCCCTAAGGTTGTACATACCTCCACTAGATGTATGAGGTTAGGTTTTACTTGGTGCCTCATTAGTTCCTGTAGTGTCCCAATTTTGCGCATTTTCAGCTAGGAAGTCTAGGTATTCCATTGCTTCATTAGAGTCTTTATCCTCAAAAGTTTCATTGCACATCAATTCAACCATTTGCCTATCTCTAGGAGTTAACCCTTTATAAAAATGTGACATCAATCTCCATATTTCAAAACCATGATGAGGGCAAGTATTAAGCAAGTCTCGATACCTATCCCAACATTGGTAAAATGTTTCTCCTGGTGTTTTAGTGAAAGTGATTATTTGTCTTTTGAAAGAGTTTGTTCTATGAGACGGAAAAAACTTCTTTAAAAATTATTGTTGCATTTCATCCCAAGCACGAATGGATCCAGGTCTCAAATTTTATAGCCATGTTTTAGCTTTATCTTTTAGTGAAAAAGGAAAAAGCTTTAACCTAATGGTGTTCATGCTACAATTTGTGTCATTATAGGTGTTACAGACCTCCTCAAATTTCCTTAAATGCAAGTATGGATTTTCTAAATCTAAGCCATGAAAAGATGGTAAAAGTTGAATAATGCTTGGCTTAAAATTAAAATGAGATGCATCAGGTGGGAAAACTATACATGAGGGTGCACTTGTTCTTGTGAGATTCATGTGGTCTCTAAATGTTCTAACCCGAATATTCTCATTATGAAGCGATTGGTTATCTTCTTCGGCCATATTTTCTGAAAATGATGAGGATACCCTACAAAGTCTACCACTTAATGTACGTGACTACACTCTCATGCACGTGTAAGAAAAGAATAAAAGGAAGAAGAAAGTAAAAGAAAACAAAACAAAACAAAAGAAACAAAGTTAGATACATGAATAGTGAAAAGAGAAAATAAAATAAATACTATAATTTGTACAAGAATTTACCTCCCCAGCAACGGCGCCAAAAACTTGACACGACCAAAAGATTGATGTCTTTTCCCAAGTGCAGGAGTGTTGAAGTAATAAATAACCCTGCAAGACCGGGGTCGAACCACAGGGAGGTTAATTGTATAAATTATAGATAACAACAACAATAGTAACAACAACAACAACAACAACAACAACAACAACAACAATAATAATAATAATAATAATAATAATAATAATAAAGATGAAGAAGAAGAAGTTGATGAGAACTTTGAGATGGAAGATTAACGTAAGGATTAAACAATGATAACAACAAATGTCAAGGTTAGAGGATCCACTAATGGTATTTCAAACAAGTATAGTATAAACTCTTATTATTCAATTGGAAACTACACACAAAGGAGGTTCCAATCAGATTATAAATTGTTAACATGATTACATTAGTTACCTTATTTGAATAATGCTAATACTTATGAATGTTGTCAAACATTCATGATTATAACTTATGTTAACAACAAATCAAGTTCCTTGCATAGCTCAGGTGTCGGTTTTACCATACAGTATGGGCTATGAAAGTGCCAGGTATTTGTTGTACCAAGTGTTATACAACATAAATCTAGATTCACCATTTAACAAGCAAAGTATTAAAAGTGAACAAGATAACAAATATAAAGCATGTTAGTATCCAACATTTTTCAAATCTGGAGAAAGGATGTTTAGGCGACACCAACATTTTTAAAGATGCAAGAGAAATCATACACTTGATTCAGTGAGTTAACTGGGTTCAATTAGCTTGTTTAATTTAATAATATGATAAAAAAGCCTTAACAATAAATAGAGGAATAAAAAAAAGCAACAATTAAATATAAAAAATGAGTTCCCCATATCATAATCTAGAGAAGAAGAAAAAAGCTTGTTGGATACCCACCGTCACTCTATCGTTGACACCGCTCCACCACCAAAAAGATCACACTGAGATGGTTTTTAACATCGTTGTAAAAGGCCACACTACGAGTCTGCGACATTAAAAAAAGTTGCATGCTCCACTAAAGTAAATACCCTGGAAGCAAACCAAACAAAATATAATGAAGTAAGCATCTAGTGTTTATATCTAATCAGATAATTTCATTTAATTAAAAAAAAAGTTATTTGAAAAGGGATAAATTCAACAAAGAATGAAAAATAAAATTAAAAAACAGGGAAAACCTATGTCATTTTCAAAATTAGTGAAAAATCTTATACAAAGAAAAAAAAAATAATAGAGTTCAATATTCAATTAAATAAATGCTTAAAAATGAAACTGGACAAAAAAACATAGCTTTAAAAAAGGAAAAAAAAAACAAGCAAACTTGGTTTTCCTAAACCTGGATTAATCTCTTAAACTCACAACTCATTAAATCCTAAACCTAAACTCAGTCAAGAATCTCAACTCCCAACCAATTTAATACTAAAAGATGAAACCGAAAAAAAATATCAATTTAAAAAGTTTTCAAAATAAAAAAAATAGCAATCAAAAGAATAGAAATCAAATCTAATAGGAAAAAACCAGATAAAGAATGAAATCATAAAAATTGAATTTTAAAAAAAATCTCAAATAAAACAAATAGCAATCAAGAGAATATAGACAAAATCTAACATATGAGAAAATCAAAGGATGTAATAAAAAAAATCTAATTTTATAAATGATTTCATATAAGAAAATAATCAAGAGAACATGGACGGACCAAATCAGAAGAAAAAAAACAAATTGAAATGTTGATATTAAGATTTATATGGTCAAACGTGAAATTAAAGGGGAGAAAGAAAAGAACAAGAAAACAAAAGGTCATTGGCGCCACACCGAAGGTCCATTGACCACATGTGTTGTCTAGTGATTGAGGAGGCAACACAACGAATCAAACGCCGCCTCGAAAGTCAAAGTTTGGTTGTCCAGAGACTTTTCATGCGTCACCTGAAAAGCATGTCGCGTCATCAACCTTTATTAATAATATTTATGTTTATTAAATTACTAAATAACTTTTGAGTGAGCTTGATTGTAACAAGGAAATTAAAATGAAAAGATGAAAATACTCGTTGACACAAGCTAAAGAAATTTTTATTTTAAAAATATTTTAGTTATTTTAAATGTGTTTAAATTTTGATTTTAAAGCTCTGGAATACTAGTTTTTTAAAAAATAATATTTTTAAAAGTAATTTTGTTATTTTATTGTGCTAACAAAATGTTAAAAAACCCATATTTCTAGTCAATATAATAATGACAAATAAATACTATGATAAAGATTTTATTACTTCCAATAACAAGTTAATTAATTTTGTTTAGAAAAAAATAATAACATCAGTTTCAAACTACACTACTCTACTCTAGGATCAGTTCTTTAATTTTAATTTTAATAAAGCATAAATTAGGACAGCACCATCAGATATCAGGTAAGGGTCTAGTGATTTTAAGAGTGATATCCATCCCTCATCCTCGTAATGCCTGGGGAAAATTGCTATTAAAGCCCAAGATTGACCAAGTTCATTTGAAGAAAAAGGTTGCATGAGCCACTTAAAACCCCTCAAAGAAGTCATTCCCAATCCTCAAGTATATATTGTCGCCTCCAATTCTCAATTTCTTGAAGCAAACCAGTCTAAAGAAAACCAAGAAACCACCCTCTCCATGGATGATAATCCAAGAAAAAGTGCATCAAGTTCTCAAATTCCTATTGTCATTGCAAGCAGTGAATGTCTAATGAATAAGCTTCCATCCTGTTTGATATTGGACATACTATCAAGATTGCCCATCAAGACCATCTTGAATTGCCGGTGTGTTTGCAAGACTTGGCTTCACTACATCTCAGATTCTTTCTTTGCCAAACTCCATCTTGAAAGATCACCCACCAGCTTGCTAGTCAAAACCATATCCAACAATCCTGAATCAAGAAGCGTCCAGCTTGTCCAAATAACTGGAAAGCCTGTTGGTTTGCGCTTCCGTGTTGTTGAAGAAATGAAGTTTGTTCAGGAAATCAACCTACCCTATAATAATGATTTCTTGATTCAAAACTCTTGTAATGGGCTTCTTTGCATATCTAAAACCTTCCAAGACGGCTCCCATGATGACATTTATTTGTGCAATCCAATTTTGGGGGAGTATATCTCCATTCCACTCGCTGCTGGTCAAGGTAGAAGGCATAAGCGTAGTTTCAGTTTGGGATACAGTGCCATTACTAATGAATACAAAGTGCTGCACACTTTTTATTCGAAGAAAGGGCCTGATTCCCAACCTGAGGCTGAAATATACACGATTGGTACAGGGAAATGGAGAAGTATTCACAAAGCTCTTCACATTCTTGATATTTTCATGTTCGATAGTTTTGTGTGCGGATCAATCCATTGGGAACTTCGTGGTGAAGACAATTGTGTGAATAGTATAGGTTCTTTTAACTTTGAAAATGAGCAATTTAGCCAATTGTCCTTGCCGCCTCGCTATGATGAGGGCGATTCTACTTTGACAGTTTTTGAAGGTTGTCTGGGCGTGTCTTTCTTCAACACTTGTTGTGATACTCAATTTGAAATATGGGTTATGAAGGAGTATGGGAACAAGCAGTCTTGGACCAAACAGTTTACCGTTAAAAACCTAGGTTTTGTTATTTATGACACAAGAAGGAAATTCATGGAAGTTATTAGAATATGGCAGACTCAGGGAAACAATTATGCAATTGCATACAAACCATCCTTTGTTTCGCTGAAGGATGTAGGAAAAGGAGAACAGCAATTCCCATTTTTATTTCATCTACGTGATTTTAGTTGTTATGCTCTTTGCTTTTTGTTGTTGATTGCAAATCCATGACCATGTAAACAACTTTTTAGCAATCATGAATGAAATTGCAAATCCAGTACATATAGGATGAGGTTGATAGCATCTTTGCACGGCAATAGGTTCCTCTGGTTTTATTTTTCGCACATGTCTCTTTGACCATGTACATGCATTGTTTTTACCTGTTGCTAGTTATATGACCCGCGTGATGCTGCGGGTCAATAGTTTTTACATAAAAAATATCATAAAAAGTTAAAATCTAAAAATATTAGATCTTTTTACAAAGTTACACCCAAAAATCTTGGGTGTGGCTGCAACGCCTGACCTCAGAGTAATATTTATAATATTAATAATAATATTAAACTTGCATGACTCAAGTTTAAGTGGGTTTGACTGCAATACCAAACCCAATAGTCTTGGATGTAGATCTGGCTGCAAGGTCATATCATAAAAGTGTGATAATTAAATAGATTAATTAAAAAGAAAAAAAAACTAAAAGGAAGAAGAAAATTAATGAAGAAAAAGAAAAAAATCTGAATTAACTGGATTAACCCTTCAAACCAGGTTAACCCGTCAAACCTTGGATTCATGTCGTGAAAGTTTAATAACTAAATAAAAAAAAATTGACGGGTTAACACAAAATTAACTGGGCTAACCCGTCAAACCCGGGATCCGTGTCATGAAAATTTGATAACTAAATAGAAAAAAAAAATTAAACGTTAACAAACTAAATTAAACAAAAAAAATTAATTAAAAAGGAAAAAAAACAAAAAGACATCAGCTTTTTCACTGTGGACTATAGTGTGCAGTCCACAGTTAAAGGCATAAAAACAGCAAAAAAAAAAACTAAAGGCATCAGTCGATAACTAAATAGAAAAAAAATTTAATACTGATGAACTAAATTAAATAAAAAATATTAAATAAAAAGAAAAAAGAAAAGAAAAAAACTTATAAGAAGAAAAAAATGATGAAGAAAAAGAAAAAAAATCTAAATTAACTGGGTTAACCCGTCAAACCTGAGATCCGTGTCATGAAAGTCTGATAACTAAATAGAAAAAAAAATGTAATATTAACAAACTAAATTAAAAAATTAATTAAAAAGAAAAAAAGATATCAACCTTTTTACCGTAGACTGCACTGTGCAGTCCACAGTGAAATGCATAAAAAAAAGGAAAAAAAAAAACTAAAGGCTTTATCCTTTTCACTGTGGACTGCATACAATATTAAAAAATAAAATCGGAAGAACAAAACTAATGAGGAAAAAGAAAAAAAATCTGAATCAACCTGGTTAACCCGCCAAACCAGGTTAACCCATCAAACCTGAAATTCATGTCATGAAAGTGTGATAATTAAATAGAAAAATGATTTATTATTAATAAAATAAATTAAAAAAAGATTAATGTCGAAACGGGATCCTTGTCATAAAAGTCCGATAATTAAATAGAAAAAATTTAATATTAAGAAACTAAATTAAAAAAAATAATTAAAAAAAGACAAAAAAAAAACTAAAGGCATCAGTTTTTTCACTGTGAACTGTATTATGCAATCCACAGTAAAAGACTTAAAAATAAAAAAAGAGAAAAAAAAAACAAAAGCACGCGCCACGGGTTAATTTTTTTTCTTGCATAAAAAATATCAAAAAAGGCTAAGATCTAAGAGTGTTGGGTCTTTTTGCGAAGACATGCCCAAGAGCCTTTGGTTTAGCTGCAACACTTGACTCAAAAGTAATATTTATAATATTAATAATAATATTAAACTTACATGACTCAAGTTTAAGTGAGTCTGGCTACAACACCGAACCCAAGAGTCTTGAATGTGGGTCTGGTTGCAAGGTCGTGTCATAAAAATGTGATAATTAAATAGATTAATTAAAAAAACAAAGAAAAAAACCAACAGGAAGAAAAAAACTAATGAAGAAAAAGAAAAAAAAATCTGAATTAACTGGGTTAACCCTTCAAACCAGATTAATCCGTCAAACCTGGGATTTGCGTCATGAAAATTTGATAACTAAATAGAAAAAAAAATTTACGGGTTAACCCATCAAGCCCGGGATACGTGGCATGAAAGTCTGATAATTAAATAAAAAGAAATTTAACATTAAAAAACTAAACTAAACAAAAAAAATTAATTAAAAAGAAAAAAAGCAAAAAAAAAAATTCCGGGTTAACTCTTCAAACTTTAAAAAAAGCAAAAAAAAAATCCAGGTTAACTCGTCAAACCAGGGATCCTTGTAATGAAAGTTTGATAACTAAAAAAAAATTAACATTAACAAACTAAAATAAAAAAAAATTCATTAAAAGAAAAAAAAACACAAAGAAAAAAAACCCATAAAGGCATAAAAAGCAAAATAAATAAATAAATAAAATAAAATAAAATAGTTTAGCGTTTTCATGTGGATCGACATTGAAACGACCATGTTTTAGTATATGTTATTAATTAAAAAAAAAAATTCGAGTTAACTCTTCAAATCAGGTTAACCCGTCAAACCCGGGATCTGTGTTATGAAAATTTGATAACTAAATAAAAAAATTAACATTAACAAACTAAATTAAATGAAAAAATCATTAAAAGAAAATACACAAAGAAAAAAGCAAAAAAAAAAACCCATAAAGGCATAGAAAACAAAAAAAATAAAAATAAAAATAAAAACAGAAAAAGAAGAAGAGAAAAAAAAATGAAAAAATAACAAAAAAAAATGAAAAAAAAAAACTGCTTAGCATTTTATTATAAACTTGTATAGTAAAACATTGAGTGGTTTTAGTTTTTTTTTAATTGCATGGTCATGACCATCAAACAGATTTCAGCAGGACGACAAACTGACAAAGATGGGCTAGCTGAGACTTCATGGAAAGAGTTCTCTTGAGTTCAGTTACATGTTGTTGTTCTCTCAAGAGTCGAGAAGCTCCCAACACCAAGCCGGCATTAAATAGAAAGAAATTTAACATTAAAAAACTAAACTAAACAAAAAAAAATTAATTAAAAAGAAAAAAAGCAAAAAACAAATTCCGAGTTAACTCGTCAAACTTTAAAAAAAGCAAAAAAAAAATCCAGGTTAACTCGTCAAACCAGGGATCCTTGTAATGAAAGTCTGATAACTAAAAAAAAAATTAACATTAACAAACTAAAATAAACAAAAAAATTCATTAAAAGAAAAAAAACACAAAGAAAAAAACCCATAAAGGCATAAAAAGCAAAATAAATAAATAAATAAAACAAAAAAAATAGTTTAGCGTTTCACTGTGGACTGCATAGTGAAACACTGAACAGTTTTAGTATATGTTATTAATTAAAAAGAAAAAAAATTCGGGTTAACTCGTCAAATCAGGTTAACCCGTCAAACCCGGGATCTGTGTTATGAAAATTTGATAACTAAATAAAAAAATTAACATTAACAAACTAAATTAAACAAAAAAAATCATTAAAAGAAAATACGCAAAAAAAAGTAAAAAAAACCCATAAAGGCATAGAATAAAATAAAAACAGAAAAAAATAAAAACAGAAAAAGAAGAAGAGAAAAAAAATGAAAAAAAAAAAAAACTATACAGCGTTTAACTATAAACTTACACTGTAAAACACCGAGCAATTTTACTCTTTTTTTTTTTTTAATTGCATGGTCACCATCAAACAGATTTCAGCAGGGGGACAAACTGACAAAGATGGGCTAGCTGAGACTTCATGGAAAGAGTTCTCTTGAGTTCAGTTACATGTTGTTGTTCTCTCAAGGTAATAGTTCTTTTCTTTGTCGTGCAAGAACAGTTATTGGAGCGGTGATGCTTTTGTAAAGAACAAAAACATGGCTGCAAGAACTAAAACAATATTGAAGTTAGGTGAATGCAGGAATTAATGATAGAAACGTGTAAAGATGAAAACACAAGAATAAATTGTCTTTAATACCGTTTTGGAGTGGTGATGTTGTTGTAATAGGGTGATTATTCATTGGAATATATTATTCTTCTTTTTATTTACCTTTGAAAAAAATATTTTTTTAATTTATTTTCAAAAAAATCTTCACTTTATTTAAAAATCTAAGAACGTAAAAAAAAATAAATGTTCAACATAAATATTGTTAGAGAATATTTGGTTAAGTTTTTATTTATTCAAGATAGATTTTTTGTATTTTATATTCAGAAGCTAAACAAATAATTTTATTTAAAAAGATATAAGATTTTGAGCACATAAAATCAAGAATTTCATGAAAAAAAATAGATTGAAAAATCATCTCTATAAATAAATATATTCATGGAATATCATTGAAATGCTCGTTAATTAGTTTGTGATAACGAAAATAAATAAAAAAAAATCAAATTTTATTAACTTCCTAAAATGAAATAAAAAAAATCTTAAATCTTCTGATGGTGATAAATAATTATTTTTTTTATTTTTTACTGATTTTAATTCTTAAAAGAGGAACGAACTAAGATAAATGCATCCCTCCTCCTCTTTAAAAATCAAAACTAACAGAAATTGGCTAACGCAAAGAGACAGCCCAACAAATCACAATGCTGATGTGGATATGGCTCATACCAACGTGCAAGCCCACCAAAGCCCAAGTTAGGAATTAAATCATGTTTGATCAGATTATTGATGACTCAGTCAAGATGTCAATAGACTCAATATCTTTTACTCTTCCTTCAAACTTAAGTAATCCACTTTTTTTATTTTTTTTTATCACATTTTTTTAATCTTTTGTTATTGATTTTTTTAATTTAGTTATTGATTTGGAGGATTTATACTAGATAATTTATTTTTTATATAATTTTTTTATTTTTTATAAGGTTATTATAATTTTAAATAAATATTTTTTTAGAATTGATGCTTGATTTTAAAAACATGTAATTTTATCATAAAATTAAATAAAAATAATTAATAAAAACAACAAAAAATTATTAAATCTATTATAGTCCATAACTCAGGTTATAGGATAATCAAAATCGATCAAATATGACATCATCTTAATATGATCATCCAGGTTATTTTTGGACCCATCAGCTCTCACGCGGTTTAATTCGAAACTCGAGTTAGGCAAGAAGCCGAGTTAATATGTTTCAAAATCAAACCGGATTTAATAATATTATAAAAAAAATCTTTATACTCTTAATATTATTTTAAAATTTTAAAAATAAAATAATTCAATCCGCGAGAGAATGCTAGTCTTTTACCGTTAAACTTAAAACTCAACATGAATAAAATTTGGGAACACATGTTTTTTTAGATCAACTCATCGGACCTCCGAGTTAACGACTAAACTATCCACAGAACACCCACTACTCCCACAAGTGGCTCGCCGACATTTCGTTGATGATGTAAGATATGCTCACTACGCTACAAAATCAATAGCAATTAATACCAAATCTTCTAAAGTGCCCACATGTGGCCAAGAACATGTCCAAGTCATAACAGCACCCACCTTCAACCTGATGACTGGCTGCCCCTGTCTATCCCATCCCCATCAACCCTTTCTCCTACCCAATACATCCGGTCATCTCCTTAACGTATATGATCATGCATTTATATAGACCTCTGACCTACTAGCCTATCTCCCAATCAGACGACCGCAGTGAAATTTCCGAGGCTGGATATCAACCCTTGATTCATGAGAGGTTAGCTACAACCGGATGTAGCTGAAAAAGTCTCCCCTGATGGTTACCTCTTCCAAGCTCTAATTTTAGCAGATTTGATAGGACAATCACACGCTCTAGCAAAGCGATTGACTCTACGCTCTCTTTAGAGGCAATGAATAGGTTTTTTTTCGCCCCTCAACTATTAGAGTTGTAGCACACCATACTTGTACTATTAATTTAATCAATCAAGTCCTTGAAACACTATTTGATTTCGTCATTCAGTCAATATTTCAATCATTGATCACTAACCCAAATTCCCATATAAAGTTTGTTTTCTGGTATTTTGTATCAAAGTATTTCACAAACTTTAATAATTTATTATTATTATTATTTCTCGGAAAAAATTTGAAGATTTCTTAATATTTCAAAGTGTTTAGTTTACGTTTTGAATATTAATATTTACAAGCTTATAAAAAATAGAAAAATATTTAGAATGCTATTAAATTTGTTAGGAGTGCTAGTTTTGAGAATCACACTAGGACTATTCATGTAAATTCAAATGAATTTTTTGACTCCCCAAAATAATTGGAAAAGTTCCAGCTTATTTTATTTGTTTGTTTTTTGCAATTCTCATAGCCAAATTCAGGGAAAATGCGGGGAAAGGGTTTAAAATGACCAAAAGTGGAAGTGAAGGGACTAATTTGATCAGATTATATGTAAAGTGATCGATTGGACCAAGTCCGAATACTAGAGGGACCACCTTAAAAAGTGAATTTCCGGGGTAGCACAAGAGATTCTGTGACTTTTAATTGCGCGTGATCACGCACCTTAAGGGAACGTGGGGAGGCCACAGCCACGAGATACTGTAAGAAGCAGCTTAAAGATGAAGACCGGAACCCGTGCTTCAGAACCACGTGGCGGTTCGTAGTTGGTTCATGCAAAAAGTTGCATTCTATCTTTACAAGGGTTTTATGGGTTGAAAATCATGCCCTAATCCTGATTTTGTCTATTGTCCTTTGTTTTAAACGTCTTTGTAATGATAAAATCAACACCACTAACCAATGGTAGCATCATCTGAGTTCGTGACAATTACGTGCATGCTTGGGAGTCAATTTTCTACTTAGTTTTAAGAGTATGTTTATTTTGACAAAATAAATAAAATTATTTACTGTTTTTTTAATAATTTTACTGTGTTGTTATCAAAAATAAAATAAAAATTTTTTTTAAAAAAAATATTTTAAAAAACACTCTACATCACAATCACAATACTGAATGTGTTTCTTATGTGTTTTTGTAATGTTAAATGTACCAATCTCATACTTTTTTTTATTCTATATATCAATTAAGATTAAAATAATTCATATTTTTATATTAGACTAATATCTTTTATATAATTAGTCTATATATCAATTCATGAAAATATTTTATTAAGATTAATTAAAATATATATTTTTTAATATTATAAGTACTTTTAACGTAGTTGTCTTATATCAAGATTAGAATTTTTTTTTTTTTAATTAAGTCTTGAGTGGGATCGCAATAAGTTATTTTTTAATAGACAGTTTCTTTGAAAAATCGAATATGTGACGTGTAGTAGGAGCACTAAAATCATTTATCAATTTTACGATGTTTGTAAATTAAGGTACGTATGGGAACAAAACGTCTGTCCTTGTGGAAGAATACCATTTTGTTTTCAACCTTAAGGTCATAAAAGAAAAACCGACAGTGGTTATGAAACCCGGAACAGCAGGGAGCTGGTCCCGCCCGAGTTTCATGACCAGTTAAGTGTGTGATTGGATGTGAGGTATTTGTGCTTTTTTTTTAAGGTAAAAATCATGTTTTTTTAGTTTTAAAAATGTGGCTTGTGCTTAGAAATATATTGTACCTATATATAAAAAAAGAATTGATATAATTGATCTAGTCGATGGAGACAAAACCAGATGAAAAACCTGTTTATTTTTGTAAAAAAAAAATTCAAAACCCGATACCAGCACCTCCGGCCGCCCCCGAGCGTTGCGAGTTATCCTCGCTCCTTCTCCTCATCCTTTTTTTGGCTAAGCTCGCCACCAGCTCCCATTCTGAATACGATCGGAGCTGGGTGTTTTGCTATCTTTCCAGGTCTAACTTGGTACAGTTGGGCCAGCCATCTTCATTGTCCTTGTCCTCGTGGTGGTAAATGGAATCAAATTCAAGTGCTCTGCGGAGGGTGGAGAGATTTACGTACAGGGTTCATGTCTTCTCGGATCCTTGTGAAAATCTCAGCATGAGTAGTTGCAAGTAGTGAATTCTACTTAATTCTGACGACAAATTAAGTCCATCAATCTCACTTGTAGTCTTCAATCGTTTGTTAATTACTGCTAAAGAAGTTCATAAGAACGACAGCTGACAAAAACTCTTGCCTCTGTGCTAGTGATTTTGTCACCAGCTAGTAGCTAGGGTTCTTAGAGATACCTGCAGGATCGATGATGGAGAGATCTGGATGATAAATAACATATAGTTAGCTAGCTAGCAGATAGAAGATACAACTGCTCTACGAAATTGTACAAGGAATTGAAGAATATTAATTAATTGCCAGTAGGGATTAATTATTCTCGTGTGTTAGTGTGTACTAAGCAATTATAGATATAGAGATGATAAAGCTGGAGAGATGAGGAGAGCGACATGAAATAAACATGTTTTTAAAATAAATTTATATCATTTTAAAACATGAAATGCATACAAACGAATTATATTCTATCTCTTTCTTATCTTCATCTATTTAATTATTTCAAAATAGTAACCAAATCCCATCATAAAAGCCAATGTCTTTTATAATAGAAAATAAATTTAAAACTATATAGAAAATAACTTAATATGACTCTATAGAATATAGGCTGCACAAATCCAAAAACAACCTGAATAATTAATTAAAACATAGTCTGATTTAAAATAATATTCAAGATGAGATTTTTGTAATGTAAATAATGAGACAATAATATATTTTAGTTAGCCCATGTTAACTTGTCAATTCGCATGCCATGTTGTAAGGCTATGATAACCCTATAGAAAATAAATTACGAAACACAATTTCAAATAAATCCGATATTGAAATTGAGATTGAAAAAGAAATCAATTAAAAAAAAGAACAAAACATATGACCTAATGTTGAATGAGATAGGGATACACTTATTCGAAGCAAAACAAAAAAAATCATGAGTCCTAATTCTTAATTAATTCAATGTTGAGTGATGAAATTGAAAGAAAAAATAGTCAATTAGAAAAAGAAAAAAAAACTCAAGTCAACCGAGTTAACTCTTCAAATTCGCGGTTCAGGTTATAATACTAAGATAATCTCATAAAAAAAGTAAATTGAGAAATATTATGAATTTCAATCCCTGGTAAACCTAATGTCAAATGATGAAATATAAATTGAAAAATCAATTAAAAAAAAATTATAATCCACCAAACCTGTGACCCGAGTCATGAGATGAGAATAACCTCATTAAAATAAATCACAAAGCCTAATTCTTAATTAATCTAACATCGAATGATAAAATTGAGGAAAAAATCAATAAGAAAAAGGAGAAAAAAACTCAATCCATCAAACTTGTTATTCGGATAATGAGACTAAAATAACTTTATAAAAAGCAAATTAAAAAAAATTATGAAGCACAATCCCTATTAACCTTAATGTTAGCAGATAGAATTAAAGCTAGAAAAAAAAAACAGTATTTTTCTTAATATTAACTTGCGATGAGGGGTACAGTAAAATCCCTTTCTCTTTTAGTTTTTAGTTAATGTTTGAGGTTTCGTTTGACATTATAGTTTAACCATATTTTAAAATTTTTTTGATTTTTTTAGCTTTAAATTATGTTTTTGATGTTTTTGGATCTTTTTAACGTGTTAATGTTAAAAATAAATTTTAAAAAATTAAAAAAATATTATTTTAATATATTTCTGATTAAAAAATACTTTAAAAATTAAAACTTCCAAATAAACTTTAAATTTGAACCCAAACCAATAGGAAAAAAAAAACACTCACATGCCATTCTACCTAAATTGATACTTTTTATTTTAATGAAAAGATAACCTTTTCTTTTTTAATTTATATTTATAAAAAGAGCCATAAAGTAAAGAAAAAAAAAAATACTGTTTCTTTTCCAATTTCAAGGAAGATCCTCTTTGCATGCCACGTAGAGGAAAACACCTCCATGCACTCCCTCACACAGGGTTAATTAATCACTTAAATTAATATTCCTCCCTCATTACCCTTTTTGGAATAACCCTTGATCGAAAAGACAACTCTCTCCTCCTCTTACAAGCTCATGTCCCCGCTGAACCCAGGGACGCTAAGTCATATCCAACTCACGACCGTGCACTTTGTTAATGTTATCAGGTTATTTTTTAAAATAATTTTTTTATTTTTTATATAAATACATTAAAATTATAAAAAAATATTAAATTGATATTTTTTTAAAATAAATATATTTTTATAAAATACACAAAAATAAAAACTATCACGATGCACTAAAAAAATATACTAATCGTTTTTAGCAACTTCAAAATAAATATGCTTCCAAAAAAAATTAAAATATAATAAATACTTATCTTCTATTATATTTCTAGATGTATCAAAAAAATAAAAATGATATGATTTGTTTTAAAATTAAATTTTAAATATAATTTAATATTTCAAAATACTTATCTATCTATTTTTTTTAAGAAATATTTGAATGAATAAGAGGATGCTAAAAAAAATGTAATAATTGAATTATATAAATTTAATTTATTTATTAATTAAATTTAAATTAGATAATATAATTAAATTCAATTACATTTTTTATAGAGACATTCTTATATATATATAAAGTTAGTAAATAAAGTCACACTTGATTTATTTGTTTTTTTTTTTATTGGAATTAATTACCTTAAAAAGAATAGTTATTTTAGGTTGTGGCTGCTCTGTTTGGCGCGTATAAATAAACCACCAACACCATCACGCACACAAAAGAAAAGATCAAACAACATCAACAGCAACTATCGCTGAAGCGAGTGAGAGAGAGAGAGAAACAGAAAGTGAAAGCAACTCACAAAATCCATAAACCTCCATAAAAACCGAACACCAAACACTGTCTTCCTCTTTCACTCTCACTCTCACTCTCTCTCTTTTTCTCCTTAAAAAAAACCCAAAAAGCACAGACAAAAACATCTCATCAGTTCTTTTTACCTTTTCTCTCCTAAAACGGTTTCTCTCATTTCGTAACTGTACAAGGACCGGAGGAACTTGCTCGGTCTCACTCCAGTTTCTGTCCGGTTCCGTGGAATTCGGGAGTTGGTCCGTACAGAATGGACCGGTACGGTCGGCCACAAGAAGGCTCACAATCCGATCCGGCACTGGAATGGACGGGTTCAGGACCGGAAACAGGACTTGAAGGTGACCTACATTAATTCGATTGTGACTTTATAGTTATCTGTTTTTGTTGATTATGATTAATTATGATTATGTGGTTGATGCAGAGGGTGTTTGGCAATTGGGATTAGGGGAAACTGAATCCGAATACCCGGAGAGATCTAATGAGCAAGATTGTATGTATTATTTGAGAACCGGGTTTTGCGGGTACGGAGCACGGTGTCGGTATAATCATCCACGTGACCGGAGTGCGGTAATTTTGACTGATTTTACTTTGATTTGACTTGAATTGAGTTTTAAATGGTCCGTGTGTGGTAATTAGTCTTGATCTTGTGGTTTTTGGAACTGTGTTTGGAGGAGGGTTAGTTTTGTAAGTAATTTTGATACGTGGAGGTGGTATGGTTGATGTTGTTTTATAGGTGTTGGGAGCGGCAAGGGCTGGCGGAGCGGAGTATCCAGAGCGAGCGGGCCAGCCGCTTTGCCAGGTAGGTAATTTTGCTGGTTTTGAATGATTACTGTGATTTGCTGTATGTGCAAATGGTTGATTGTGGACAATGTGTGTTCGTTAAAGATATGATTAGTTTGACCGAGTGTGATGGAACGCTGATGCAATGTGTGTTGATTAAGTGCGTTATACCTGGTCCGTGTCTCGTGGGATGTGTTGCAAATTTGTTCTGAGAATGTGAATGCCATCATATGGTTGTATATGTTAAGGGCTGAATTAGGAGTTTTGCTGTTTAATTGTGCGTTTGGTTTGGTTGAGTTTGATGGTTTATGGGAGAAGGGATTTATGGATGCACTGATTGAGCTGTTTTTTTGCTTTATTTGCAGTATTATATGCGGACGGGGACGTGTAAATTTGGTGCTTCCTGTAAGTACCACCATCCTAAGCAGGGAGGTGGTTCTGCTAGTCCCGTGTCACTAAATTATTATGGATACCCATTACGCCCGGTCCGTATACCTTTACACGGGCATTTAAGATTTATGCTTTTGATCATGATGGTATTTTTTTGCACTGAGTATGAATTCAAATTTGCTGATTCTTTTAGTTTTAATTGACAACAGGGTGAAAGGGAATGCACATACTACATTAAAACAGGGCAGTGCAAGTTTGGGGCGACATGTAAGTTCCACCATCCACAGCCAGGTAACATACAAATTCCAGCACAATCACTGGCTCCGCAAATTGCACCTGTACCTGGCCCTACTTTATATCCTTCGGTGCAATCTCCCTCTGTCCCTTCATCTCAACAGTACGGGGTAATGGTTGCAAGGCCTCCTCTGCTGCCAGGCTCATATGTGCAAGGTCCTTACGGTCCTGTGCTGCTTTCCCCAAGCGTAGTTCCATATCCAAGTTGGAATCCTTACCCGGTAGGTCAATAGAAATTCCTCTATTTCATTACATTCTGACCATCTACTTCTATTCATAGTAGTTGTAATCTCTTCTGGTGCAGGCGCCTGTAAGTCCAGTAGCCTCTCCTAATACTCAGCCTGCAGTTGGCTCAGGATCAGTCTATGGGATGTCAGCACTATCTCCTTCTGCACCTGCTTATACTGGAGCATTTCAATCCATACCTCCTGCAACAGGTCCTTCAAGCAGTACCCAGAAGGAGCACTTGTTCCCAGAAAGACCTGGCCAGCCGGAATGTCAGTATTACATAAAAACTGGTGATTGTAAATTCAGATCCTCATGTAGATATCATCACCCCCCAGAATTGGTAGTGTCAAAATCAAATGTTGTTCTTAGCCCCATTGGTCTTCCTCTACGCCCAGTAAGTATCTACATAAAACTCTCTGGCATTGTGATACCTTATTACCTTATGTCAGGGCATGCATTGCTAGTTTGTTTACCTAATAAAGTCGCAAAATGTCCTAATTAATCACACCCCTTCTGTTTGTTGCTTACCGCATAGCATTTATGACTAGTGTTGGTGGAGATCATTGAAACATGATTTTCTGAATTATATGAATTTATATTTGTTCTGAGTGATGCGACCACAATGCTGCAGTTGTATAGTTGCTATTTCTTTCTCTCACTCCCCTTCTTGCCCTCCTATCATTTTTGTCAGAAAAATTCTAATCTTCCTTTTGTTAGCTGTTTTTTCTCTTTAGAGTCTTAGTGAAACAAAGTTCATTTCACGTGGTTAGAACCTTGAAACTTTGGACACAACTGTGGCATACACCTGCCTGCTTCGACACAACTGTGGCATACACCTGCCTGCTTCTAGTATAGTATTTTTGAGATCTTATCAGAGTAGGTGATTGGGTGGTACTTGCCCTTGATCTCTGGATGCTTTATAGGGTGAGTCTTTTCACTTCAATTATATTTCTTGAAGTAGCTTTTTTTTGCCTTGTGATGCTGGCGCACCATGTGAATGAGATTTTGACTCTGGAATTTTTTAAGTGGCGTGGTTCTTTAGATTGCATCTGTGGTTCATGTATAGAACATTACAAAGTTTCTGTCTCTTGTCTTCTCCATTTATGCTTCTGTAAGTGAAATACAAGAAGGAATGTGCTTTCTTGCTTCTCTGTGGGACATTTTAACTTGATAAGCAATTAGGAGAGTCTATTCCCATGATATGGCAGCTCTTTTCCACTCATTAAACTTGATAGCTTCTCGGATTCACAACTTTTGTACCCAAGTATTGCGTGGAGTTAAGCTACTCTGACATGGAAATGGACATTTTCAAAGAATTTTTTATATTCTGGCCTGGTTTAAAATAATCACTCCATTAATTAGTGCTAAGTTGGAAAACAATCCAATCAGCTTTTGAGTCCTATGATTAACATTTAATATCTGGATTGTAGTCGCCACTTCACCTTTCTGCTTTATAGGGTGATCTGATTGCATGGTGAAATAATTTGACATTTTGTGGAAGCTTCTTTCTAAACTTTCTTCATTGCTGATCATGCTCCTCTGGATGTGTTTTTGTTCTTTCAGTTAGTTCTGATTTATTTTGACATTATTTGGGAGATCATATATGCTACCTTTTGTTTCTGTGCTCTGATCAGTCACATATTCCTTGGTTTACCATAAGTCTGGAGCATTTTCTATATCATCAACTAAACAATGAAAATGTGATTCTCTTCCTGAGATAATAGCTTACTATGACACAAGGTCATCTTTTTAACATGTTGATTGTCTTTTAAACAGTGTTCTGATCTTTACATAACAAGGATAGAGTATTTGTTGGGAATGTCCATTTTCTGTCTAAATTGTTTGTCGGGATTGTATTCTCAGAAACAAAGAAAATCTGGAATTTATTTAGCTACTCTATTTGTTTCCACCACTCTTTCTTTTGGTAGTTTTTGGGCCACTATGGGAGTTTGGAAGAGGGTTAGGCTCCTCTTATCTTCGTCTTGTCTTAGGGACTGCAATGACATGATTTTTTATTCATCCTTGCTGCTTTCTTATCATCTTAAGTTGTTGGATTTGTTCGAGTTGTGAATTGGGATGGATCTGCCAGTATGATTATGAGGTGGATAAATTGAACTCATAAAGGCATGTCTTTATGCAGTTCTACATTGTAATGAAGAGAGTTGATAATGGAGATTAAGTGGAGACGTGATGGATGCGTTGATGTCACAAGTTATTGTCTTTATGATGTACTGGACTTTGTTGCATCCCTTAAGCAGCTTTAGGGTTTTGGGCTGACAATTCTTTTTCCTGTCTTAATCCCTATCGTTTAGTTATTTACTTAAGCATACTATCATGGACTTATTTTGCAAGTGGTACTTGCTTTATCGCTGTAATTTGCACTTGTTAGTCATTTAACCAATTCTGGGTTCATGCTTTATTAAGAGAATATTATTGGGACTGAGTGCTGGGATCAGTGTTTTTTTGTCTCTAGTGTCTCAAAGTTATATGTAGTCATGGTCGGAGAGGTGAGCTACATTGTATAGGCAAATTTATCTTGGGGATAGAAGATTTGAAAACAGCTGTCATCACCTATTTCTTTGGCCATCATGTCTCATTTTATGATTGTTATTTAATTTTCTCATGCTGAAGCTGATCTTTTGATTGGCCCCCAAGAAAACTAAAATCAAAGACCATGCAGTGCCGTATGCATGATCAAACTTCTAGGTCATCATCGAGGTGAGATCATTTTTAATGTCAAGTCATGATGACATATTGATTTATGTGGTTTCTTGGGACCTTCTATAATTTGATTGATTTGTAGTTTGTTCAATAAATTGCATTAGAAGTTTCTTCTGTCTCCTTTTGCTTTTGCTCTAACAATTACACGTATACCTATGTGTGGATCACTTGTTATCCTGAAATCCTGATAATCCTGCTTTGTTAGCTGTGCATCCTCTACATGTTTATCTTGGTTCTCAAGTTCCCAATCACAGTCATTAAGTAAGCTATTTATAACTTCTTTTCCTCTTTGAACTGATGTAGCCGTATATAAAGTCATATCAGGGCATGCTGTTTTGTAGGCTTCCACATGTTCATATACTTATTTACAAGTTGAATACTGACCTCCTGCGTTCTTAATCAGGGTGCTCCAACCTGTTCTCACTATACACAACGTGGACAGTGCAAGTTTGGGCCTGCATGCAAATTCGATCATCCAATGGGAACATTGAGTTACAGCCCATCTGCATCTTCTCTTGCTGATATGCCAGTTGCGCCCTACCTGGTGGGCTCTTCAATTGGCACTCTTGCCCCATCATCCTCATCTTCAGATTTGCGGTCCAAACCTATTTCAGGACCCAGCAAGGACTCCAGTTCAACTAGGTTGTCAACGAGCACACCCAGTGGATCAGTTGGTTCAATTTTTTCAAAGAGTGGACCTGCTCCTCATTTGAATGTGCAACAGTCAGGCTGGAGTTCTGGCCCTTCAACCAACAGCAGCAGCAGCAGCTCAGGGACCCGCACCTCAATCTAAGTAAAGATATCGAACAACTCCTGTCCATTCCACTATTTGGTCAAATTCATGAAAAGCGGCATTTTTTTCTGGCTACACCATCAAATAGGAGGCTTTAGTTTCCCAGCTCTGATGGTTCCACGATTCAGGTCTAGCACACATTAGCTTTGATAATTTCCTTGTTCATATAATCTCATAGCCATCCTTTTTTATATTCAATAAGCTATGGCCATTTCTCAAAAATCGTAGCAAACCCCATATAGCCATCCAACCGTTCTTTCAAATAACTATGAATCTACAGTTCCCTCCCTAAGGAAAATCTGCATCCACATCTCCCTTTTTTTTGGAGTCTGTTAATTTATATTTCAATCCTTTTTCAAAAATGAAAAAGATGAATCCTACAGCTTCTTCCTTTTACGTCAGCTGTGTCTTCATGTCTATCACTTTACGATTTTCTTTAAATGGGAACAAGCTTCCAATTTGTCTAGAAAGGAACTCGAAGGTTTCTTGTCCCCCCCTCCCCCCCCCTTTTTTTTTTTTTTTTAAATTTATCTGGGGTTTGTTGTGAAAAAATAGAAGTAATTACAAAGACTCGAAGGTGGCATGCATCTCAGTGCGACCATGTGATTAGGTACATAGTTATGTTGTGACAATTGAAATGCTTGCAATTTTTATTGATGGATCTATTATGAAATACAAATATATGAAGAGTCACTCAAGACTAATAATAATTTCTCTCTTTCATTTATTTTGCATGTGCTTTATTTTATGTATGCCATATCAGGTAAAATTCTGTTAGAGAAGAAAGATTATATGATTATAGCTTTAGAAATAATGGTTTCTGGAAAATTTGTTGGTATATGCTCTCGCTCACACGCGCACACACTATTGAGGGAGTAAAAGGCCTTGGTATCGTAGTTATGCAGATTTTAGAGGATTATTGTGTTGATCATTTAGCAGCACACAAGCTTTTCATGGGTTATCGGGTCCCTTTTTCTTGCAGCGACTTTCCTCTTCGAGGTTTTTGGATCAGAGCAATGAGGCTGCATGCATTCTAGTTTGGGGATGTTCTTCAAAATGCAAAAGCTAGCTAAGAAACTATGGTCTAGTTACTTCAGCCGTCACAAGCTGCACATAAGCTTCTAAATGAACTAAAACCAGAATCTAGGGTGAACTAAAAATGCAGAAAATAGTCTCTAATTCAGCAATAATTCAACTTGTTTGGACCACTATTATGAATTGTTTACAATAATGCAGGGCAGGTCAATTCTCATAGATGAACCTATCTAGTTTTCGTCCGTCTGTCAGTTTTTGCAGCTTTGCTCCCTCCCCTCTCTCGTATAATTGGACTTTTTAGGGGCTGGGACCAAAGGCACAGGAAAGCCCTGAATGCTAGAAAGCTGGGAGAATGGGCCTACGCAACTCCTCCTGGCCGTCCCACATTGAAGAAGCTAAGTTTGTACGGACAGCTACTGTACATACACCGGAGTTGTGAAACTCTTACACCTTGTATTATAGAGTAGAGAACTGCAATGAAGTTGTTAACTGTTATGTACAAGCATTTAATAGAAAGGATTTATGAGCTGTTAATGAATCATGAATTTGTTGTGCTCGCATGCACTAATCCATGGCATGTGATCTTAGTATTGTCTAAAAAAGATTAGGCAAAGAGCCGCAATGGCAGGCATCAGGCACTCAGTATTTGCACTTAATAATGAAGCACCAAAAGGTGTTTGGTCCTGCTATTCATTAAATCCCTGCAAAAGCAAGGGAGAGAGCTGCTATAGCCCAGGTTTTCAGGCTCTATAGTCCCGCTTTTCGCACCATAAAATAGAATCAATAATTAGCTAACTACATTAATTAAGACTTTTAATTAAACAACTTTGGATTAATAGTGGTAATTAAGAGGAACAGGATGGACATTCCAAATCTCTTTCTTGCTCGAATGTGAAAACATTTAGGGTAATTACAGTAAAAGGATTTGCAGGTAATGAAAAACACAAAGATATCATGACTTGTAGAATTCTTGATACGTGCATGCAGCTTAATTAGCGGTGCTCAAAAGAGTGAATATCCAAAGTTAACTGCATCACCATAAGCTGGATATGATAACGAAGAGCTAGATACTGAAGAAGTAGCTTGGGGCATTAAGCCATAAGTAGGAGGATTGTCGATGCTATACAAGGTATCCATGCATACATTTTCCCCCATTAATGGGTTGTTCATCATTGCTGAGAGGTCACCGGAATTGCCATCCCATGACAGTTGGTCCCCCCAAAATCCATGGTTGAGCTCATCAAAGCCAGGAAAGTTTCCAGGAGTATATGCCTTGGTTGGCACATTTGTGATTTCGAGAGGAGGGGCGTACTTGTTACATTGGGAATGATCTTCAAGGGAAGTACTTGTGGTCATGGAGCAAGAGTATTGATCATTTGAAGCATTGGATTTGGTTGTTTTACTAGAGGGGCTTGAGGGTGGTGGCCTCAAGCAGTTATCAGGAACAATGCAGCCCAAGTAACCCGAGTTGGAATCTTCATTCGAGAAAAAGAAACTGTTAGTTTCATGAGCTGATCCATCAGAAGATTCAGCATATGTATCGCTACTTGATTGGTTTGGGGTCATATTCTGACAAGTTTCAAGCTTAACAGGACTGCTCTGGTTGGTTGGTTGTTTAATCTGAGTGTTAGTGAGGAACTGTGATTGTGGCAAGAAGGCTTGAATGTCAAATGGAGTAAGAAGTGAGTGAAAGGTTGTGTTATCAGAGTAATTGAAGTTGGTTCTTGCTTGAGTGCCCTTCATGGAAAGGGCAGCCCTATCATAAGCTAGAGCTGCTTCATGGGCAGTATCAAAGGTGCCAAGCCAGTGCCTTTCTTTTGTCGTCGGGTCTCTAATCTCAGCGGCATATCTACCCCAAGGTCTCCTCCTAACTCCAAGAAACCTTCCTGGTTCTGCTTGCTTTCTTCTGCCTCTCCTCTCACCAGTTTGAGGCGGGGTCGTGTTTCTCTGAAGGAGAGCAAAGCCTGCATGGATGTTAAGGGTGTCATATCCTTCCAAGGGTTTATCGAAGGTTTTGGAGGTGGACATTGCTACAAGTAGTGAGCAGAGCCTACTCAAGGAACGGGAAGAGAGGAGACAATGATGTGAAGGAGAAAGCTATAGGGTAGAAGGGTGAGTGAATAAAGTTAGGAGGAGAAGTGAGAGTTCAGATTTTGTGTTGTAGTGAGAGAGGTGGTAGGGGATGATGCCTTTTAAAGACCTCCGATTTGGGCGTGTAGAGAAGAAAAGGGACACCGTGGATGTCATTCTTTGGAAGACCATGCCCTCCTTTCCACCTACTTTTAAAACCTTCCCCTTTTTAATTTTTAGTAGCTAGAATATGAAGATTCTCTAGTCCAACTTAGTTACCAAAAGGGGAGGACAAGATATGTGTAGTTTGCCCTCCAACTCTTCTAGTTGGAAACTACAACCTCTATGATCCAATGTTAAAACCCGTTTTAAAAGGCTAGGAAGATCCGCTCAACCCGTAATATAGATATTGAATTGAATCAACTTTCAAGTCGAGTTTTACAACCATGCTATGAGATGTTAAAAAATTAAACAATATTTTTAAAAATTAAATCTTAATTTAGAATAATGCACACCCGAAATTGACAGATGTTAATATTAATTTAGTAAAATATATGATTAAATTTTGATAGATTTATTTTTATTTTACGAGGGAAAAACTATCATCTCATTTTGAGGTAAACATTACATCAGGTAAATGCAAGCAATGTCACACTTTGTTAAGCACAAGATAATGCTCAACCTAAACTTAATTTTTTTTTAAAAAAGTCACGTGCAAGCCAAGTAGCTAGCTCACTAGACTGTCTACAAGAAAATTGGCACTCTATTATAGCTACTTGAGCTAGGCAACATTATTGCATTCATTATGTCAAAACAATATCTTAATGGAAGGGAAACATATAGGAATGTCAAACAAATAAGAATTAAAATTAATAAAAAAACACACATGATTTTAAGTGATTGAATTAAGCATCTCTTGCAAGTATGATCCAATCTTAGTTTTCCCTTTTTCTTACCCCCCACGATCAAATGAATCATGAGTTATAAATTAAATGGATTGATCTAAATCAGTTGATTTAAAACAACGTTATTTTATATTTTTTAAAAGTTAAATTGAATTTTGACTAAATCAAAAAAATCATTCTAGGTTGGGTTTAATTTAAAATCTAATCGGGTTAGAAGCAAGTTGACAGGTTATCAAATTAACCTAATAAATTAGATCGAGTTTAATAACGATGAAATAACGCAGTACAGATAATATCAAATATTTGAATTTGAAGAGGTATCATCAATAGTAAACCCTAATTATATTGGCTACATAAGCACATGTGAATCCGCAGATTATGCAAAATAAATCAAAGAAGTTGCATGTAAGTTCTTGTCTGCATCATGATTTTTCAAAGGGAGCAGTTAAAATGATCTCAACTAAGCAGAAATTGTAGCATCAAGAACTTGATTAAGATAATCCATGTGGGCTCTCGTGTCCTCGTGCCTTGGGAGCCACCCCACCACCTCAAAGTAAAAGAACAAAAGGTTGCCTCCGTAAAGGTCCCTTAAGTCAAAGTTTCAGCCCTCTCTTCCTTGTCAGTTTATAGAATTAATTTAATTTACTTACAAGTTTTACAGAATTAGACTCCCTAATCAGACTCCCTTTTTTAGCCTCAAGCAACACCAATTTTTAGTATTTGACTGTGGTCTCTATATGCAATATGCTATTTCATCTGAAAAGTTTGGTCAGCCCCTTTTCTACTTTTCTTGCAACAGGAGATGCTAGAGGGTTAAATTAATTTTTTTTAACTCAAAAAAATAAAAATAAAATTCTAAGACATTGCTAATGTTTTTTTTTTTTATAAAAAAAATTATGTAGAAGTTAATGTGATATAACCTTATCAACTTGATAAGTTTAAAAGAAGCAAAGACAATCAGTAAAAACATAATTTGATTCAATTCAGGCTAATTCAGATTAACCTGTCAATTCTATGACCTGATTCATGCGACCATGATAACCCCACCCTATAAAAAAAATATAAAGCTTAATTTTCAATCAATATAGTGTTGAAGAATAAAATTGAAAAAGAAAATTAATCAATCAACATGAGTTAACTTATCAAACTCATGACCGGAACAACCTCATAGAAAGTAAACGGAAAAAATGACCTGAGTTAACCCGGGTTAACCTGTCAAACTCATAATCAAGGTTATGAGACTGTGATAACCTTACAGAAAGAAAATCAAAACAAATTATGAAGCTCAATTTTCAATAAATTCATTGTTGAAGGATAAAGATGAGAAAAAAAATCAATCTAAAAACATGATACAATAAAACGATCTGAGTCTACTCGAGTTAACTCACAAAACACGTGACTCGAATCATAAGACTAGGATAACATTATAGAAAGCAAACCAAAACAAATCACGAAATCTAATTCTTAATCAACTTAATGTTAGGGGATGAAATTGAAAAAAAAATCAATTAGAAAAAGACAAAAAAACTCAAGTCAATTGGATTAACTTGCCAAACCTGTGACTCAAGGCATGAGACCAAGATAACTTTATAGAAAACATACCAAAATAAATCATGAAACCTAATTCTTAATCAACCTAATATTCAAGGATGTAATTGAAAAGAAAATGCCAATTAAAGAAAAGACATTAAAAAGTCGAGTTAACCCGTCAAACCCGTGACACGGGTTATGAGACTGAACTAACCATGTATAAAACAAACCACAATAAATTATGAAATTCAATTTTTAATAAACCAAATGTTAAAATATGAAATTAAAGAACGAAACATAGATTTAGAAAAAAAATACTATTTGAAATGAATAGTGTTTTGTGAGTTGATGCATAATAAAAGCACCACACTTTTTAGTTTATTACTAGATATTTGACTTGTGCTTCACCGCTGATTAAATATTTTTTTCTCAACAAAAAAATTTATATATAGACTTTTCAATACTTTTTTCTATTTAAAAAAATTCTAAGTAAAAAATGAAATTATACATATATGTAATCAAATAAATTGAAAACTATGCATGTTAATAAGTGAAAAAACAAAAACCATAAATGATGACTAAAAATAAAAATTGAAAAAATTAAGAGACAAGTATAGATCAAGATATTTAATTTCACAAGATGTGACATTTACACGGTTATGTTTGCTAAATTTGTTAATTAAAATAATTTTTTATTCAATCAAACAATAATAAAAATAGACACATACATTAAATTGTTTGAATAAAATAAAAGTAAAAAAATAATATGTAAGGCTGCATATATTAGAAATATTATTTGGAAATAAATTTCTTTTTATTTTGAAAAATAAAGTTCATCTATATAAAATTTTTTTAAAAATATAGATTAATCAGAAAAACCTCCTAAAAAATTAAATACATAATTAAAAAATAATCATCATTTAAAAGAGATATTAATCTAAATATAAATAAAAATAAGATTAAGATTAAGATTAATATTAATATTTAAAAAATAAAAACCAAAAAAAGAAAATATTTTTTCTTAAACAAAAAAAAGTGAACAATGTCGTTCACAGTAAAACTTGTGAGGTGAACCCAGACCATGAATTTAACCGAGTTTAATATTTTTCCCTTTAAATTTATAGCAAACCTAAAAAAAGAGTAAATAATGTCGTCTATGGTAAAATATGAGGAGATGAACAATGTAGTTGTACAATATTCACCTTACACATTTTCCTCTTAAATTTATAGCAAAACCAAAAAAAAAAATAATGATCGGTGTCGTCCATAATAAAACGTGAGGGGGTGAGCAATGCATCTGCATAGTGTTAACCCCACACGCTTTAGTTTATTTAGGGTGAATCTGGACCATGAACTCAACCGAGTTTCATATCCCCTATTAAATTTATAGCAAACCTAAAAAAAAAAAACAATGTTGTCTATAGTAAAACATGATCAAGAGGTGAACAGTGCAGCTGTATAATGTTAACCTCACACATTTTCTCCTTAAATGTGTATATATATAAAAGAAAACAGTGAACAGTACATTTATAGTAAAATGTGAGGGGTGAACATTACGACTACATAATGTTCACCCCACACACTTTAGATTAAAAGTAATAGTAATACACACACACAAATAAGGGAAAAAAAGGAAAAACACTGTGGATTTGCAAAGTTTTTCCCGGTTTAGATTATATGTAATTAATAATAATAATAATAATAATAATAATGGTATAATATATACATTAGATTTAAATATAACTTAATCCTTGTATTTTGATAAAATAAATTAATTAGTACTTGTAGTATAGAAAATAATGAAATGATTATGATTTAACTCGTGTTAACCATACTTAACTTAGTAGTATTTTGCTCCGCAAAATGTACCTTTTCTTCATTATTTTTTTCATCTTATCTACTTTTTTTTCTTCCCATAATCTATATCTGAAAAATAAATTGAGAAAGGAGATGAAATGGATAAAAAAAAGATAAAGTTATAAATGATTTGAGATTAAATATATAGTTTTTCAAAACCATCAAAAGTAATTAACTAATCTTAGAGGGACTAAGTTATAATTAACCTTTTACCATTGGGCAAAGGTGGCCAACTTGTTCCATATTTACCCTTTGCAATGCCGCCGAGGCTTGGAAACTAAGGGTTTATTTGGGAGTGTGAGTGTGATTGCGGTTGCTTTTCAAAATGTTTTTTACTCGGAAATGTATTAAAATAATATATATTTTTTATTTTTAAAAAAATTATTTTTGATATCAGCGCATCAAAATGATCTAAAAACACCAAAAAATATATTAATTTGAATTAAAAAAAAAAATAAAAAAATTTAAATTATTTTAAAAATGCTTTTAAAACATAAAAATAAATAGTGTATTAATGCCTCCAAATCCTAAAGTGCACATCAATAAGTATATCTTAAAGCGGGGTGAAATGTTACATCATTGAAGGAAAGTTAAATATGAGGAGGGAAATGGCCTATTTTGTTAAAAAAATTCTAGAAATTTATGCAGTTTTAATTCAAGAATTTTAGCCTTTAAAAAATAAATTTATATTAATTCTAAGATATATTCTTTAAATTAAAATTATTTAAATTTAGAATGTATACAAACCCATTGTTACTATGCGCTAAGATTTTATTACTTAATTAAAAGAATCAAACTAGTGATTGTTTGAAGTATAGTGTCATTTTAATTTAGAACTTTAAATCTAGTGCCTTTATTTAATTTTGTTAATTAATATATAGTTCTTTTCAATCAAATTCAGGAAAAGCAAATGGAGGACACGGGAGGGAGGGAGGGGACTCTGCCTGTGATCTCATAAAGTAAGTGAAAATTAAGGGCTCATAGTCAAAAGCTTTGTAAAGCAAAGGTGGATTAAGCTGCCCAAGCAAGGAAAAGTTGCAGCCTGGGGGGGCACTATGTATACAACACATTTTATTTAGCTAGGTTTTCTTTGCTTTTATGCTTCTGCCATGACCGCTTAATCCAGCATATTTCTTTGATGATCCTGCATTTTATTTATATTTCTACTGTTGTGAAACGGAAATTTAGCAAATCCAGCATGGAAAGCCTTTTGTTTTCAATCTCTTTGATGATCCTCCACGTGCCTAATGGCATGGGGAATGTAATTTATTAACTAATCAAATGGATTATACCTCTCCTCTTGTTTTTAGCATTCCTCTTTTCTACACGATGCTTTGTCACAGGCCATCATTGTTGCCTATCATAGACTATATAATATAATTAATGAACTCATATATTTGGCAAGTTCAAATGGGAGAAAGGTGAAATATACAAAAATTAATATAAAGTTGAGAGAAATTAACTGTAATAGTTTAAGAAAATAAACAATGGTTTTCTTTTCTCTTAAAGAATTAATGGCCTGGTCACAGAATCTATGACCCTTGACTCTTCCACTGAAGATTTGAAGAAACAAATAGATATATAAATTGGATTGGTTCCATTTGACCCCATGAACTTATCGAGCAATGTCCATGTGGACCAGAACATTTCAAAAAAGGAGCAAAAACGTTAGGCAAAACAAGAACAAGATGACAGAGAAAGCTTATTAATTTTCGTGGAAATGAGCAATATCATTCCATGAAATGCCCTTTTAATTCCTTGTTCGTGACTCACAAGGAAACCCCCCTCAGGAAAAGTAGTGTGCAAACGTGTGTTTGATTAAAGACATGAAATCGGAAACATAAAAATAAACTCGTTTTTTCCAGACGATCGTGTAGTGAAATTGTGTTTTGTACAAGTACTGAGGTATATGCTTTCCTTGTCATGGAAGGTACGTAGGTTTTGAGACTTCACCATTTGAAGAAGAGAAGAAAGGTTGGTCGGTCAAGCAAGCTCTGTCTAGAAAGGAGCGATCGAGCCCAGGTGGGATGCAAGGGTGGTAAAGCTTTTCAGCTCCTCAACATGGATGGGATGGTTTTCTTTTTTTAAAAAAGGGCACTTTTTGGTTCAAAATGAGACCACCATGTAGGGGTCGCTTTCAGGTTTTCCTCCTCTTGGCATGGTATGGTAGTGTACTTGTCTGGTCAGATGAGAATTTTTGCACATTCTCCAAAACAGCACACTTTTTCTCAGTGTCAAGGGGCACCCCAGGATTTAGGGGAAAGAGTGTTGGACTTTGAACGCAGAGATTTTCTTGCTCTTCTTTTAAACAGAGACGGAAACTTTGAGTTGAACGGAGATCGTCACATAAAAATGGAGAGATGCATGCCTTTTATCGTCTAATGATCCCTTTCCAGTCAAGCACATTCGTGGACATCTACGAATAAGCTGGGATATTGTTTTTTTTTTGTATCCACATGCATGATGGAAAGTACTTACTTTGGTTCAAATTAAAAACATGTACATGTTTTTTGATTTAAAACTACATAGGCAAACGGTTGTTTACTCACTCGATTACACACATACATGTCTCCATGAAGAATGTCTCTTGCCCTTTGGAACAGTGCAAGGGAACTATAGAACATTTTCTGTTGAAATATTTGGACCGACAGTCCTGCATTTGATTCCCATGCTTTAATTTTATCTTAGTGTAATCCCTTACTCTTTACTTGTTACAGCCATTTGTCCTCATGATGCCAATGGCAACATGTGCAACCGTGTGGCACTAATCATTGAGAATTATCCACTATTAATTGGTAGATCGAATGCTCACAAAATATAAAAAATTATAGAGATTATGATGAAATTAGCATAGATAAAATTAACGAATCTCATTATGAAAGAAAAAAATAAGGACACGAGAAGGACCAAATTTACCATTAAAATAAGAAAAATTCATGAACAATCACAATTATGTTTTTTTAATTAAAAAAACTATCCAGATTATGAAGAGTGACATGTCATGAAATTAAAACCCTCCTGCAACAACTCTCTCTCTCTCTCTAAATTGATTTACCCAACCCTTATCTCTCTAAAAAAACCTAATAAACACTTATTCTTTTTCCTTTAAAACACCCAAAAATAAAACCCATAATAATCTCTAAGCTTTTATGGATGTTTTTTTCTTTAAGATCCGTCGCTAATCCTTTGCCCTCGTCGCTCTAACCCTTTTTTTTTAGTCCTACAAGAAAAGTAAACATACTACATTGCTGTGAAATTATGTATAATTTAGTTGAAAGGAAATAATTTTTTAGATTGAATTTATGATTAAAGTAAGGATAAATTAGCTATGAATATCATCAATTAAGTTTGATTTGATATAGTAGAATATGAAAATAAATTCAATTTATTATGTGTTACGTTTAATTTTAGATAAGTTGTCAAATTAGAGATTTCGTATGGATTATTGGAATCAGCTAATATATAATGTTATCAACTACGCATGATGAATTTAATGCAATAGAGCATAAATACTGTCGCACGTGCGCAACATCACGGTGATTGTCCCCTAGTTCGGGATCTCTCCGGTGATGGGAAAAGAACAAGAAATTCTTGTTTTTTATCAATAAAAAAGGATGAAGTCGTTATCTAGTATTTTGGTCACTATGAATCCTAATTGGTTTCAGAGTTTAGATAAGAGGATTTATTGTGTATAGGGAATACCCATCACTCCTAGTATACCCTACCTAAGGTAAGTTGCATTGTTTGTTTGTTTGATATAAACTAAGGTATTGTTGTGTTTTCTAACTTTTGGTATGTCTAAGGTTTAAGAAAAGTTCTTATTGGTAAGGTCCTTATCCTATCAGGTTAAAACTTAACCATTCTAGAGTTTTTTTTATATATATTTTTAAAATGTAGCCTAAGTTCTCGTGATTTTAGTAAACTAGTTACTAAATCCAAAAATCCATGTAAGAATAAAAAGCCTATTTTTATGATTTTTTAATATAATAAAATATACAAATATAATTTATTTTTGAGAGACTTGGCCATATGTAATTTAATTTTTTTTGAAAGAAATATTTTTGTTGTTTATTATTTAGCTTGTAATTAAAAGAAAGGTATGATAGATTATAATGCAATTTAATGATCCAAACCTGACTTTAAAACCCACAAACTCATTAGCCCTAAAAAAGGAAAATACCATATTTCATTATTAGAAATTAGACGAATACAAACAGAATTATCGACGGAATTGTTCTGTCGGTATATTGCAGTGAATTTTATTGACAAAATTTTCCATCATTATATCTCTCGGTATATAGCAATAAAATATTTTTGTCGGTATATACCAACGGAATTGCAGTGGGAAAAGAAGGAATAAAAAAGTAAAAAAAGTACGATGACATGTAACTTTTACCGATGACTTTACCAATAGAATAAACCTGATGATAAAATTCATCCATAAATATACTGACAAAAATAATCTCTCGGTATCTACCGATAGAATTATGAATGATATTACAGTGGGACTAAAAAAGGCAAATTATATGGTGATGTGACACTTTTTACCGATAGAATGTCCGATGAAATGCCCAACAGAATAATTCAGTCGGTAAATTCATCCGTAATATTAAATTTATGACTTGGAGATTGACCCTCCTCTCCTTCTCCCCTATTTCTGCTTCTTCCTTATGTATTTTTTTTGCAACAAATAACCACCCCCTCAATCGCAATATAATTTAACCTCCCACAACAAATTCGGCCACCACAATACTCTGTTTGTCAACATCCGTGTTTTGATTCTAATTTTTTAGGAATCTCCACCTTAAGTAAGCAAATCTACCATTTTTCTTTATTTGAACACAATTTTTAAATGTTAATTTTTTTTTGTATATTGTTGTAGTATATGTATTTTGTTTGGGTATTTACTTGTTTTATAGTTTTTTCTCATATAATTTTTTTGTATGGATTTATGATTTGTACATGTTATGGTTTGTTTTAGATTTTGTAAAATTATATTTGTTAATAAATTGATTGAACTTATGTAGAATTTTTTACTTTAGTGTTTTGTGATGAAATAAATAATGGCTTATTTAACGGGTTTGTTTTTATATTTTGTCAATTTTATTTCTGATTTGTAATTTTTAGTAAATGTGTTGAAATTTGAATTTATGTAGATATATAATTGATAATGAATTAAGAGAACTATTAAAATAGATTGAATAAGAATGAGTTAAACCAATATTTTTGCAAATTTGTTTAGTTACTGTAGTTAATTAATACATATTCTCATCATTATTTAAATAGGTTTTGTATAAGTAATGGATGATCGTTTATAGATGTATCGAGATTCACCCCAGAGGTTGCGGAGGATGGATTATTGTAATGAGGTTTAGAGTTTTATTAATTATGCACTATCTAATCCGAGAAATATTAATGGAGGTGGTATTAGATGTCCATGCAAAAAGTGTAAGAATAAAAAATTTATCAATCCAGATTTCATCATGATGCATCTTCTACAAAAAGGGTTCACGGAGAACCATATATTCCTCACGTTACCATGGTAGAAAGGATGGTTGAGTCAACTTCTAGAGTTAGCAACATGCATGGAGTTGTATATGACAATAGTAATCCTTATAGGAATATGGTTATGAATGCGATGAGAATGAATCAGGATCATGCTGATCAATGTCCAATTATAGATGAAGAATCTAATACAGACGCTACTAGGTTTTTTGATCTTTTGAAAGATTTCGACGAACCATTATGAGATAGTTGCACAAATCATAGTAAATTATCGATTGTTGCACATGTATTCACTATCAAGTCGGATTATGGGCTGAATGAGGCTGATTATGATAGAATTGTTAAATAATATCAATAATTATGTGCTATTTAACTGCGATGAACTGAGACCTTTTATTCAGTAATATTTTTGAACAATTTGTCTCTTATTTTATCTTAAACTAATACATTGTTGAATTTCTCTTAGGAAACATCGTTAATATTTACTATCCTAAGACTCACAACTGATTGAATCCCAAATCTTTCGATTATAAGATGAACAATTTTCCACATGGTTCAGAACACATGTAAGTACTGTTTAATTATTCTTATCTCTCAGGATACTTAATTTTATCACACATTTCTCGTTAACTATACATGATTGTACTTCATGTGTCAGGTTTATTAATTGGGAAGGAATGCTAGTGTTACTTTGTCTTTACTAAGTTCAGGTCCTGAAAGAAAGGTGAAGTGCTACAACGAGTATTTCATCAATGAACATGTGTTTCATACTAAAGAATATGAGAATGGTAGAAAGATATATAACAATTAGGTTTGTGTTAAGGGATTGACTTCTAATGAGTTTGGAGTTGACTATTTTGAGAAGTTAGGAAGATAATTGAATTGCAATATCATAGCGAACAAAATATAGTTTTTATTTATTCAAATGCTATTAGTATGACACCATTGATAGAGGAATCATAGTAGATCCCCATCATGGTTTGGCCAAAATTAGTTCAAATGCTAGACTCTGCAACGTCGATGATGTCTTTATTTTCACCAAGCAATGCCAACAATTTTATTACACATGCATTCTTTTCTTTAGAAAGGATCGTTCAAGAGTTGATTGGTTATCCGTAATGAAAACCAAACCCAGGGGTTGTATCGGGGTTGTTCAAGATGAGAAGGATGAATGATGTCTTTCAACTTAGTGAGTTAATTGATCCATATCTAATTGCTCCTTCTAATGACTTAGAAGGAAATTCATATTTTCACATCACTGATAATATTTTTGTTGATGTTGACGCTAAGGAATTGAATAATGTTTTGAGCTCCAACGGATATATACAAGTCAATGAAGATGATTATAGCGATAAAATCAACGTAGAAGATTGTGATAGAGATGAGGATGAGTTAATTGGCGAAGAAGAAGATAATTTGCATTAATTTCCACAACATAAATTTGTAATGCCATAAAATATAATGTAATATTTATGGACAAAAAATTTATTGAATGACATGGAAATATTTATGTTATTATTATGATGTAAACATGTGTTATTGTGTTGTGCGTATAACTGTGAATTTAAGTATTTGCAAGATGGATAAATAGAAAATACAAATACAATATGGCATCAGACATTATTTTACAATGATGGAAATACCTGACGGGATTTGTACATCGATATATTCCAAAGACAAAGGGAATTGTTTCCTTTCTCTCTGTCACTGTTCATCGTATTAATTACACATGGATATACCGACATAATGTGTCTATCGGTATATTCCAGTGGCGATGAGAACTAATCACTTCTTAAGGCATTTTTCACTTATCAAGGCGGTGATAATTAATGCTTTTTTTACCAATAGAATCATCGACGGAATGAAAATTACAACGTACTGAAAATTAATGCTCTTTTTTTTTTATTGTGGTACACAAACCCTGACGGAATCACTGATGGAATAGGAATTTCAAGGCACTGGTAATTAATGCTCTTTCTGACTGTTAACTGTTTACTCTTTTACCGATAAAATCCTTGATGGAATGAAAAGCTATTAGTAATATTCAGAGGGGTTTTTGAAATTTTTTGTGCGAATTGAAAATTTTATTTTACTTCACTGATAAAATCATTGACAAAAATTTTAATATTTAATATTCCGCCCGCAAAACCTAATATAAAAGACCATAAGCATAACAGACATCACTTCATCTTCTTCATTATACTTCTTTCATCCTCTCTCTATTTTTCTCATCCTAAGGTATGTTGTCTTTCTTTATTTTTCTCCTTATTTTTTTATTTTTCAAGTTTTTTTAACAATCCCTTTTCATTTATTTTGTTTTTCTCCTTTTTTTTAATATAATTCTCAGCCGACACTAAGCACACCATAAAGGTATGAATTTTTCATTCCTTTTTCTTCTTTATTTGTGTTTTTTTTATCATTATTTTTGTTCAATTTTATGTTGAACTTTAGTTGTTATTTGAATAATTTTTTCATTATTTTGAAGAATTTTAGTTTTTTTTTTTGATTTTGTTGTTCAATTTCAATTAAATGTGTAGGATTAATTTTAATTATTAATTATTAATTTTTGTTAATGTAGATTAATTTTTTGTAAATTAAGGATTAAATATATTACCACTTCAAAAATGAGAATTTGTGTGAAATTGAGTTATTCGAATTTGTTGGAAGAAATTGAATAAAATTAACTGGTTTGTGGCATACATGTTGTGTATTTACAGGTTTAAATTTTTTTGTTAGCCTCCCGTATAAGGGAGGTGCTGCCAATTGTTTTTTAACTAGAAATCTCTTAATTTTTTCTGTTAATTTGTGTAGATGCCATGAGGAAAGTCCATTGCACGTCGTGAGGACATGATCGCTGCTAGTTCTTCTAGTAGTGATGTTGACGGCCATGAGTCATTAGGTGCCAACCAAGAACAAGCACCCGAGACACATGTATCGACTCACGATGCGGGATTATTGAATGTGATGTCGTAACGTCGAGGGGGGTCCCTTCACAGCGGGATCCATTTACCTGCAAGTACAAGGCTTAGTGGAATGATGGCCTTTCAATGTAAAAATAATTTTCATGTTTTCACAATGACATGTTTAATAAGTTTATTAAAATAATTTTATTTAACAAATATAATTTTAGATTTACAAACATTGAGGCTACAAGAACAATAATATTGACCTTTAAATCATCAATGAAAATTCCATTGTTTAATAGAGCCAAGTTTACAAACATCTTAAATGGAAACCGTAGATCAATGCATGGTTTTTAAGGTTTAAGGTTAGTATCAACTTAACTATTTTTTTATTATGTTAATTTGGTTAGTTTATTGAAATTACAGAAATTTTCCTTTTACAAATTTTTTCTGATAATTTTTTTATTTCAAATATTTAAATATTATTTTTCATTTGCCAACAAATAATTTATTGGTTACATATATGTTGCGTGATTTTTTGTACGAGGCATAAAAGAAAGCAAAAACAACATACAAGAGAAAGCAAGCTTCCATCCTGGAATGATATGACAGTTTGGAAGAATTTCAGACCACCATTTATCTTGGAGGCTATATGGGCGGACTACATTCAACATGTGATGTCCACGTGTTTCACTTGACAACCACAACCCTGTATGGAGAATCAGCACCGGGATGTTCACGGTTCTGTTAGCACACACATCGGTGGCTCTGTTCCGTTCATTTCACTTTCGAAGCAGATGGTACGATTTTTTTATCACTTCCATTTTTTTATTTGTTATTTTTATAAATATATTTAACTGACAACATTTTTAACTTGCAGGCTACGGTTCTTGGATTCAAGCCAAGCTCGATGAAACTTTTTGTTGAAACGCATGTGTGAAGTGATGACTTCCAAACAGGGTGCAGCAGCTCGTGGATAGCCGAGCTCAGCACTTTGTGGTATGTAGGTTTTCAACTATTTTTTTAATTAAGTTATAATTTTCTTTAATTTGATGAATTTATTTTTTCATTCCATGATACATATAATAGCCACTTAAAGGAGAGATACTGGGACGATCCTTCAACACATTCGGATCTTCATCCAAATTTATGGTTGGAGGCAGGATTATCAGGTGTATGGACTCTCTAACGCTACGAATGAGAACCTGTGGATGACCCATAATGTTTCGACCATTGGATGCTCGCAATCGGTTCCAAGCGCTCAAACTCCTGAGATTGAGGCAATGTTAGACCAATGAGTACAGGATCAGAAGACCCATCTTAATGAAAAATATGAACGACTCACTACGGATTATGAAGAATTCCGACGAGTGGTAATGGAGATGAGATCACACATGGGTGATCCATATGCTCCTCCTTATTGGCCCCACGATCTCGATGACGACCAACCTCCTCCAATGCCGCCTATATTTTATATTTATTGTATTTGAACGTACAAATGTTTATATTTTTAATTGGATATTTAATTTTTATATTATTTTAATTTCTTTTTATATATTTGATTTTAATTATTTTTCAACTTCTGTTCAATATATATTTTTTAAAACATTATTTTAAATTATTATTGGGTTACCGACGGAACACTTCTGTTTGTATATTTTAGAGAGTTGAAAAAGAATTACTATACATGTCACTGCTACTGTTAACTCTTCAAAGGAATTAAAGATGGTATTTTGTTGGTGATATGTTATTTACTGACAGATACATTGATGAAAAATTAAAAAAACTGATAAAATTGCATATGGTATTCCGTCGATTGTATGAAAAAGAATTACTATACATGTCACTGCTACTGTTAACACTTCAAAGGAATTAAAGATGGTATTTTGTTGGTGATATGTTATTTACTGACAGATACATTGATGAAAAATTAAAAAAACTGATGAAATTGCATATGGTATTCCGTCGGTTGTATGAAAAACTTCTCGAGAGAAATATTATTGTAAAGAAGAGGGTAGTTTTTTTTTGGCGCACTTTTTCCGTCTATAAATCCATCAGTATATTTATTACTAATGGACTCACCGACATACAAAAAATTATTGACGGGAGTTTTTTTAACGTGTTGTTTCTGTTCGTGAACCCGTCGGTAAAATACTTATCGACAGGATATGAGTGCAAACATCGATGAAATTTATGTTAGTAAAACTGTTAAATATGGTAGTGTTTGATCCTGTCGCGTAAATATGGTGTGCACGTCGAAGGCCAACGGGTCTCCCTCCTTAGAGGTGTGTTGGAAATGAGTTTTAGATTTAATTATAAAATTATGATTATAAAGTTTAGGAATCGCCACCTAATATTATGGTTACTAGGAAACCTATGGTCTGCGAGAGTCCGAGTAAGGGACTGGTTGTGCAAGGGAAAGACGCATCACCCCCAGTGCACCTTACCTGAGGTGAGTTGTATTTTTGTTTGATTAGTATTTAAAAGTGTATTTTTATCAAGGTTTTATATCATCATTTTACACTAGAAGTATCAATAACTCTTTAACTAGAGCATGTTTTATAATAATATGTCTAATAATATAATATGCCTTTAATTTATGGTAAATGTTCATCTTAAATGCAGGCCTATCACATAAATCAAACAATTGATTGATGAGTTTAACTACTGAAATTGAGAAGACAAAGAGAGGCTAAACTTAGAAAAGAGATGCTGGTTCAGTCCAAACTGGACACCATTCGGTTATTGGATCATAACCGGAGCTGTAGAACTTGGATTTAGGCCTGTTCTATATGGATGGAAAGCTAAGACATAGGCCTAAAACTTTCATAAGAGTCCAAGATTCAAAAAGGCTGTTTTCAAGTTCAAATTGTAGCAACAACGGAGAAGTCAGAATTTGTCCTGCAGCCCAGATACTGTTTAATGTTCAGCCCATATCTCGAGTTCTAGAAGTCCAAATGCACCAATATTTTTTTCTGTTGGAAAGCTGAGACAATTCCCTAGAACTTTCATGAAGACTATCTGTTCAAATTATTACATTAGCAATAATGTTTTGTTCAGACAAGAAGATAATGATTGTCACCAAGTCAAGATGTGGCCACCCACTCAACAATTAGTCATCAAATCAATAGTTTCAAATTTTAGCCTATAAAAGGAGGCATTTGCCATGCATTTAGGAATCTTGGTTTTCAGATCAAGATCATGTTCATGCTCTCTCTCTCTCCCTCTCTCTTTATATTTTTGTAATGCTTAAGTTTTGTTTATATTAATCTCTTGTTTATGCTTTTCATTTCCTTTCCTTTACTTAGTTAACTTGTATCTTATTTATGTTCTTATCTTGTTTATTTATGTTTCTCTCTTTCATTATGTTTAGCTAAGTTTATTATGTCAAGGTGAAAAGGTTACACTAATGGTGTACGAATAAGTATAGTATAAACTAAACATGGACTTTAATGTTTGATACTAACATGTTTTGTATTTGTTATCTTGTTCACTTTTAATACTTTTCTTGTTAAATGGTTAATCTAGATTTATGTTGTATAACTCTTGGTACAACAAATACTTGGCACTTTCATAGCTCAACCGTATGGTATAACCGACACCTATGCTATAAAAAGAACTTGATTTGTTGTTAACATAAATTATAATCATGAATACCTGACAACATTTATCTTGGATATAGCTAAATCCTAGCATTTTGAATAACAAAATAATTGTTATGGTATTTTTTTTCAAACCCTAATAGATAATCATAAACTGGTTACGATATCCATTTTTGTATTTTTCTAAAACATGATAAAGATGCAATTTCTTTTTAATGAAAATATGCTTGGAAAACTTTTAGAATTTGGTCGTATGTACGAAAATAAAACATTTTTTTTCTGTGTTTTTGAAATAAGGATTTTTTGTTTAATTTTTATTTTTGGAAATTTAAAAGAAAACCAAGTATTTTATACTGGGTTCATATCTTACTGTGTAAGTTGATGGCTCGATATTGAATGAAATTGGTAGAAAAACATGCGAGAAAATTATAAATTTTTTATATCTTACCTTTGAATTTTCTTTGGATTTTTTTTTCATTTTTTATATATTTCTTCTATATTTTTTTATATTTTAATATTATATTATATTATTATTTTATAGGCTGAGCTCGACCCAGCCATCTTGGCCGAATCGAGCCGGGTCGGATTGGGCTGACTGGTTGCCCAACAAACTTGGCCTCTTTTTTTAGGGCTAGGCTGAGCCGCTACAGGACTAGCCTAAGCCCATATGGTCGCTGGCTCGGCCTAGCGACCATGTTAATCATCTAGCCATTGCATGCAAAATCATGTAATGGCCACCATGGGGAGGGGGGAAAACATGAGGAGAAATTTTACGTGGTCGGAGGTAGACTGTTGTTGGAGGTGTTCCTAGTGGTGCAGGAAACTCTGATATGTGGTTGGTAGGGGCAACAGTGGTTGAGGCACGATGGAAAAAGTGCCAGAAAGCTGGCAAGGAGAGAAAAAATGGAAATAGGCGGAATGACTAATTTTTTTTTTCCAGAATTTGGCTTCGAATTTCTTCCCTCTTACGACATGGAATCCACTTCTACTTATAGGGGATGGAAAAAGGATGATTTATCTCTTTTCAGGACAAATCTTAGCCCTTGATTCGAATTGGAAGGATCCTAACTACTAGTTCAAAGTTGCCATCATGAACTGTCAAATTTTGACAACTCAAGCTGCCTGAGTTGGTACCTTTGGGGCGGTACCACTGTGTATATGCTATCAATCAACTGGAGAGGATCATATCGTGGTGTAGTCAAATGTCAAGCCATCATTTTGGTGTATGTTTTGTCAAATTTGGTGAAGAGACAAAGCATTAAATGCCCTTGAAAAGTAGCCCCCTGACACGATCAAAGAGTTGATGTCTTATCCCAAGTGCAGGAGTGTCAAAGTAATAAATAACCCGGCAAGACCGGGGTCGAACCACAGGGAGGTGAACTATATAAATTATAAACAACAACAACAACAACAACAACAACAACAACAACAACAACAACAACGATGATGGTGGTGGTGGTGGTGATGATGAGTTAAAGAGGACTTTGAGATGTAAGATTAATGTGAAGATTAAACAATGATAAAAACAAATGTCAAGGTTAGAGGATCCACTAATAGTATTTGAGATAAGTAAAGTATAAAATCTTTATAAATTATCAACATGATCATATTAATCATCTTATTTACATAACACCATACTTATAAATTTTATCAGGTATTCATGATGCTAACTTATGTTGACAACAAATCAAATTCCTCTCATAACAACGATGTCGGCTGAATACTATGAAGGATCAAGTATTTGATGTACCAAGTATTATACAACACAAATCTAGATTAACTATTTAACAAGCAAGGTATTAAGAATTAATAAGATAAAAACAATAAGACATGTTAATAGCAAACTTTCTTGTATATAAACATTAAAGTCCATGTTGAGTTTATATTATACATATTCTAACACCATTAGTGAAACCTTTTCACCTTGACATAATTAACTTAGCTAGACATTATAAAGAAGAAAAACATAAATAAATAATATAAAAACATAAACATGATATAAATTAACTAAGTATAGTAAAGGAAATGAAAAGCATAAACAAGAGATTAATGAAAGCAAAACTTAAACATTACAAAAATATAAAGAGAGGGAGCAAGAACATGATCTTCATCTAAGAACCAAGATTCCTAAATGAATGGCAAATGCCTCCTTTTATAGGCTAAAATTCAGAACTATTCATTTGGTAATTGATTATTGATGTAGTGGCCAACTATTGATTTAGTGGACTTGGTGGACAACATCACTCAAGCATTTTGGCTGGATGAAATGACATTAATGCAATCAGAATTTGGCAAAGTGTTCTTCATGACAGTTGTTGGAAATCATCTTATCTTTCCACCCATAAAAGTTCAGAGCATTTGGATCACTAAAGCTCAAGATATGGATAAAATACTGAGTAGTGCTTCTGGTGGACGTAGTGGATAGCCCTTAAGCTCTTGTCTGGATGAAATGTCTTGCTAACATCAGAATTTTAGCAAGTTGTCTTGATGAAAGTTTTTGGAAATTGTCTTTTCCTTCCACCCACCAAATTGCACGTCATTTTGCCTTCTAGAACTGCAGATATGAGTAAATTTCTGAGCAGTGTTTGGGCTGGATTGCAGGACAAATTCTTACTTTTGTTTTATGGCCAAACTTTGAATTTGAAAACGGTAAATTTGGGTCTTACACTATTCATGAACATTGTAGGTCTATTTCTTAGCTTTCTATCCATATAGATCAAACTGAAATCCAAGATCTACAGCTCTAGATATGACCCAATAACTGAACAGTGTTCCAATTTGAATTGAATCGGTATCTCCTTTCTAAGCTTAGCCTTTTCCTCATCCTTTCACTTTCAATAGTTAATCACATCAATCAATCATTTGAATTGTGAGGTATGCCTGCATTTAAATGAGCATTTACCATAAATTAAAGCTATCTTATATTATCAGACTTGTTATTATAAAACATGTTGTAGTTAAGGAGTTATTGATACTTCAAGTGCAAAATGATGATATAAAACCTTGATAAAAATGCACTTTTAAGTACTAATCACACCCCCCAACCAGCTTATTACTAGTCCCTAGTAATCAAAGCGTTAAAATAGAAAAACAATTTGCAAGTTCCACAAAGCAAGGCATTCATCATTTAACTTCCATTAATCTATCCAAGTAAACAAACTCTCATTAAATTTATATATATCTGCTCAATACCTCTTAAACAAAATATTAATAAACCTTCTTTTTTATGTGCTCTATGTATGAAAACATAGATGATGGGGCTTTTATTGGAAGAAAACAATATTCTGTTCTAATGTTTAAGGTTAACTTCCTTGGGTTGAGGTTATTATTTTTTTTCTTTTTTTTTATATATATATACATATAACTTAAAACGCAATGCATATTTAACCCATGTAGCGAGCTTTCGGCTAATGACTCCCAGACCAGTTGGTCTTAGGGTATTAGGTGTTGAGACACCCCTTCGAGCTTAATAACTTTCGGGTTGCGAATCGTCGTAGATAGTGCAATGTTTGATTCCCTTAAGCTTTTCTCCTCAACCCATGTAACAGGCGTTGGGCCAATAACTCCCAAGTCAGTTGACTTTAGGGTATTAGGTGTTAAAACACCCATTCGGGCTTAATTGCTTAGATTAGGGAGGCTACGAAACCAAACTTATCTACGTTATTGTTATTGTTATTATTATTATTATTATTATTATTATTATTTGCAAATTATATACTATCCATTTCCCTTAGTTGTTACCTTTAATAAAAAAAAAACATAAATAATATAATAATCCAATGTGCGACCCACAATTATATGTTAAAGTGTGTGTGTGAAAATGAAAGTTTAAAAATACTTGTTAAATTAGTATATAAGCAGAATCAATTGATAATAATGCAGGAGTTTGTAAACCTGAATATTTCAGAAGTATTATGATAGACCTTGTTGATAATTTTTACTAAGATGTGTCTCAAGAGTCACTTTAACAAAAGAACTCCTTAACTCTACCATCTTAGTAACAACGGTTTTGCAAATAGAAAACACAGTTAGTTAATTAATTTTTTTAGGTATCGACTACCTTTTCCCCCCAACCAAAACGAGACATTGTCCTCAATGTCCTAAGGTAGAAAGATAGAGTATAGAAGACATCACCTGAAACAACGAACATTGACAAACCTGAAACACACTTAAACAAATATAAGAAATAACAAAACAAAATAATATGCTATTAATAAAACCAAAAGACACAAGGATTCACAAACAAAGGCTCAAATCTAACCGAAGCTTTTTACGGCTTTTCTTAGTTGACCAATTTATACGACTAATGGATGGATCAATTACAAGGATGAAAGATTGTAGTTGGTCAATCAATTGTTCAGCAGTAGCAACAGAGATTATGATTCGTCGTGTTGAAGATGTTAGAAATTTCTGTTCCACAACTTTATCATAAAAACCATTAACATTTAACAAACTTATTGGTTTATGGTGAATGTGCAGTTGGGCCCCAGAGAAAATATGAAAGATCTCTTCTAATGTGCCCAGACCACCTGGTAAGGCAATGAAAGCATCAGCGTGTTTAAACATTGTATTCAGTCGATCAGACATTGTGGAGACCTGTAGTTCCTCTCCAATTGTTTTTCCAAGGAGGTCCTCTTTTGCTAAAGCTTTGGGGACAAACCCCAAAACTTGACTGCCTCCTAAAAATATAGCTATTGACACACCCCCCATTAACCCAAGGCTGCCTCCGCCATACACTAAATGAATCTTTCTCTCAGCTAATACCTGACCAAGATGATTTGCTGATTCTAAAAACTCTTTTTCTTTCCAAGGACTGGATCAACCGAAAACACAAATATTTCTTATTTGATGACTTGAGGAACCTGCCATTTATACACACTTTGATGTCTGTTGAATGTGTGGGTTGAGTAGAAATGAAGGGAAGGAAGAGAAGATTTTATAGATGAGAAATTGAAAAAGCAATCATACCACCTATATATAGGCCAGCTGGAGTCTCTCTCTCTCTCTCTTATTTTTTTATTTAAAAAAATCATGTGTATGTACAAGCAATTGTGATTGTGGCTCACATCTTTCCTTGATTTTACGTCCAAGAACGGCTTAAACGCCTTCTATGGGTCGGGGATATGCTTCCCATCCAGTTCTTTTAAAAACTGGCAAACAGGGTCTTTTTTAGTTAGATTCCCAAGACTATGTCAATCAAGTTCTTTATGGAATTGTGACCATAAATCATGAATTGCACGATGCACATCTCCACTAGGGTGCGTCTCAAGAGTCAATAGAAGATTATCTAAAGACCCCTTACTCAGGCCATCCTTAATGAACTGTATTTTATCTTCACGGTTTACAGATACCATTCCTAAGGAATGATATTTTGCATTACAAATCCATCTAGCACATCTGTGATAGACTTTCAGTCATTTTGCACAACGTTTCTTTGCAAAAGTGCTTTTACGTGTTCCAGGCATGTATGAAATGAAAGAATTTGAGGACTCATCTGATAATCGGACCTTTGCTTCAATCAGCAAGCGAATATCTTTAGGAATTCCATGGTTCATTAACAATCTCAATCTTTCACACCTAGCACGGTAAATTTTTGTAATTGCATTCTGAGGTAAAGCAGGAAAATACTTTTTCAATTTTTCAAGAGCGGTGTCCATTTTTTTAGATGAGAAGTGGAAAAGAGATGCAAAGAAGGGAGAAAGAGCAAAGAATTGCACAAATATATACACAGATATCAGTTATCATGAGAAACTGAAAGAATCGACTTAAGAGTCACGGAGTACCATTATCCGCCATTTGACCGGGGTGAGAGAAACTAGCAAAACAAAGGTCACACAAAAAAGAAACACAAAAACAATATGAGAAAAAAAAAATCAATCTTTATATACAGGATCACCCAATTCAATAGAGTCATTTTCAACTGAAAAATTGTCAAAGTAAACTTTCAAATGATGTCCATTTACCTTGAAAACATTACCATTCTTTGGATTCTCGATATCACAGGCCCTATATGGATACGCGTTTCACAATAAAAGGACCGCTCCATCTTAATCTTAGTTTTCCAGGAAATAAATGGAGTCGAGAATTATAAAGTAAGACTTTTTGACCAACATTGAATGTTTTTCTCAATATTTTCTTGTCATGAAACTCTTTGATTCTTGCTTTATGAATTCTTGAATTTTCATATGCATCATTTCTTATTTCCTCAAGCTCATTTATTTGTAATTTTCGCAGCTGACTAGCATCATCAAGGTTTGAATTGAAAGCTTTAATAGCCCAATAAGCTTTATGTTCAAGTTCCACAAGCAAGTGACAAGGTTTTCCGTATACTAGTCTATAAGGTGACATACCTAATGATGTTTTATAAGCAGTTCGATAAGCCCAAAGTGCATCATTAAGTCTTAAAGACCAGTCTTTCCTATTATGGTTCACTGTTTTCTCCAAGATCTGTTTGATCTCCCTATTAGCAAGTTCTACTTGTCCACTTGTCTGAGGGTGATAAGGGGTGGCAACTTTGTGTGTGATTCCATATTTTTTCATTAAAGACTCAAATGACTTGTTGCAGAAATGTGTTCCACCATCACTTATCATGGCTCGAGGAATTCCAAATCAACTCAAGATATTTTCTTTCAAAAACTTTATCACTGTTTTGTGATCATTGTTTCGACTTGGAATTGCCTCTATCCATTTTAAAACATAATCTACTGCGACTAATATGTACAAGAAACCAAATGATGGAGGAAATAGACTCATGAAATCTATACCCCAACAGTCAAAGATCTCAATGACAAGAATAGGATTTAAAGGCATCATGTAACATTTTGAAATAGATCCCAACTTTTGACAATTTTCACAAATCTTGCAGAATGCATGCGTGTCCTTGAACATGGTGGGCCAGTAAAATCTACTTTGTAAGATTTTTGCAGTTGTCTTTTTTGATGAGAAATGACCCCCACATGCCTCAGAATGACAAAATTTAATGACATTACTTACCTCATTGTCAGGAATGCATCTTCAAAATATTTGATCAGGACAATATTTGAATAAATAAGAGTCATCCCAATAAAAGTTCTTCACTTCGTTCAAAAACTTTCTTTTGTCTTGGGTACTCCAATGAGCTGGCAAATGTCCTGAAACAAGAAAATTAACAATATTAGCAAACCAAGGCATTGTAGCAACAGAAAGTAAATATTCATCAGGAAAGTAATCATTGATTTGTGTGATGTCAGATGTGGAATCAATTGTCAATCTTCACAAATGATCCGCGACAACATTTTCGGTGCCTTTCTTGTCTTTGATTGTGATATCAAATTCTTGAAGTAACAAAATCCATCGTACCAATCTAGCCTTAGAATCATTTTCTGAAAGAAGATATTTCAAAGCTACATGATCACTAAAAACAACAACAGGTGAGCCAACAAGATAAAATCTGAACTTGTCACATGCAAATACTACTGCAAGTAATTCCTTTTCAGTGGTAGTGTAATTCATTTGAGCACCATTTAAAGTTTTACTTGCATAGTAAATCACATAGGGTTTCGTATCTTTTCTTTGTCCTAAGACAGCATCTACGACATAATCACTAGCATCACACATTATTTCAAAAGGTAATGACCAATCAGGAGGTTGAATGACAGGAGCAGAAGTAAGCAAGTTTTTAAGTTTAATAAAGGTTTCTTCACATTGTTCAGTCTATTTAAAAACATTCTCCTTTGTTAGAAGGTTACATAGTGGCTTAGATATGACACTAAAATCTTTGATGAACCTTCTATAAAAACCAGCATGTCCTAAGAATGATCTAACATCTTTAACAGATTTTGGTGTTGGCAAGTTGGCAATTAACTCGATTTTAGATTTGTTAACCTCAATTCCTTTCGATGAAACAATGTGACAAGTACAATGCCGTTTGTTACTATAAAATGACATTTTTTCCAATTTAGCACAAGATTCTTCTCTTCACACCTACTTAAAACCTTTTCTAAGTTAGTCAAACATTCATCAAATAAATCGCCAAAAAACAGAAAAATTATCCATAAAAATTTCAAGAAAATGTTCAACCATATCATTGAATATGCTAAGCATGCATCTTTGAAACGTGGCTAGTGCATTACATAATCTGAAAGGCATCCTTCTATATGCAAAAGTTCCAAATGGACATGTGAAAGTAGTCTTCTCTTGATCTTCCAATGCAATTTCAATTTGGTTGTAACCTGAATAGCCATCTAGGAAACAATAAAATTCATGACCTGCAACTCTTTCTAGGATTTGATCCATGAAAGGTAAAGGGAAATGATCATTTCTAGTCATTGAATTAAGTTTTCTATAGTCAATGCACATGCGCCAACCAGTAATAGTCCTAGTTGGAATTAACTCATTTTTCTCATTTGTTATCACAGTGACTATAGATTATTTAGGTACAACTTGGGTAGAATTTACCCATTTGCTGTCAGAAATAGGATAAATGATTCCATTATCTAGAAGCTTGATGACTTCATTCCTCACTACTTCTTTCATATTAGGATTAAGCCTTCGTTGCATTTCTCTAGAGGGTTTAGCATTTTCCTCCAAATAAATCATGTGTGTGCAAATCAAAGGACTAATTCCTTTTATGTCAGCTATGGTCCATCCTAATACACCCATGATTGCCTTCAAACTTTCAATTTTATGCAATTTTGCCCTTGCAGAACTTCAACATCACCCTCGAAGCTCGACGCCTTTTTATTATCATCTTTGGTCTCTGATTTATGCAATTTGACCCTCAATCGACCATTAAACTTTTAATTCTCTTCAATTTCACCCTTGATTTTAACTAATTTGGTCATCAAGGTTCAACGCCTTTTGCAAAATAGTCCTTAGCTGCAAATCTCTTCAATTTAGCCCTTAATTGACCCCAAACTTTTGATTTTGTTGCAACTCTACCCTTGAATTGAATCAATCGACTTGGAAAAAAATTAAATTTGGTCTCTTAAAGTTACAATCTTCTCAATTAAGCCCAAATTGAGCTCCTAAACTTATTTTTTCACCAATTCATCCCCTAATAAAATTAATTTGATTCATTTAAAGTATTATTAAGTCTTTACATCTAATAATATCATTTAATTGGACCCAAATTAATTCTTTAACATAATTAAACTTTTAATTTTACCCATGGTTAAATTATATTGGCCTATTAAAAATCAAATTATGTTAATGGGCTTAATTTTTATGCAGATTCATCCAATAATGATTTAATTTGACCTTGAATCTGCATTGTCTCTCTAATTTTGGGTACAATAGGTTACAATTAGGCTCCCAGTTCCATCTAAAATTTTAGCTTGATTTTTTATATATATGGAATCCTCTTTAGCTTGCTTTTGCTACATTACTAGTCTTCTTGCTATTATTATTTATTTATTTATTATAGGAAAGTAAAAAATGTAAAATTTAGGAAATAACCTAAAAATAGGTTATGACAGATCCTGTAAACCTCGAATGAACTTATACAAAAAAATTAAAAATTATGAAAGACAAAAAAAGTATGACTTAAATTGTGAAAAAGAAAAAGAAATGGGGTTATAAATACCCCATTTCTTCCTTCATGAGGTTGATGACATGAACACAAAAGAGGGGAGAAATTCCTATTTTTTTTTCATTAAAAATTTGAGAGAGAAACACCACAGTTTGTCTAGATTTTACAAGTCTTAGATAGGTTGGTAAGGAAAACACCATTTGGTAAGAGAATTTGTAAGAAACAAGTGAAGAAATTATGAGGAGAAAAGGGGAGAAGGCCGACTACATGCAAGGAGGGAGGGGTCGAAATTTTTTCAACCAATTAAGAATTGAAATTCAGATTATACCCAAGAGGGACTGCAAGAGAGGCACAATAGTAACAAGGAAGCGCAAGCCGAGCTTCTGCAATAGGTAGATGTTGTATACTTATATTGTCTTTAAATAATGGTAATTTTGGTAATCTATTCAATTCTTAGAATTCATATCTATGGACGAAGCTAAAAGGAGAAAAGATAAGATGAAATAAATGAGAAATGAAAGCAGACTTGATTAGTTTATTTGATTAAGAATAATGAACTACATTAATGGACTACTTTGATAATGCTTCTCAAACTTTATTAGTCGGTCCCGAGTACGGGAGGATGATGTTAATAAGGTTTACTAACATCGACAAGACCATTCTAGACAATGAGAGATATTGAACTTGATTAACTATTCGGGTGAAGAATAGTTAATATCGACAATCCCATGGAACTTGATTAGCTATTTTTGATGTGAAAGTTAATAATGTCAAGAATCTTTGACATCGGCAATCCCAGAAATATTCCAAGGTGTTATGAAAAATTGATTAACTATTTCGGGTTGAAAATAGTTAATGACATCAATCGGCTGCATTGATGTCGGCATTTACAACAAACTTTATTAGTTGGTCCTGATAAGAGCGACTAATGACACTAATGAGATTCATTAGTGTCGGCATTACCTCCCAGGTTTTGGGAAGAAATGGTATGATTGGTGTTCTCGGTGAAGAATGGTTAATGATACTAAAGAAATGAGAATTGACATTTTGAAGGAATGATTCCTTTGGCATTAATATGCTAGATTGGTTGAAAATTGTAGGATGAAAAGGGGGGAAATATTAGTGATTCCCGAAGGGATAAATCTAGGAGCATTAGAAGGAGACTAGATGGGGAATTGTAAAGAATGATGATAGTGCATAGTATTGAATATATTTATATATATAAACATCCTTTAAACGATATATCTAAATGTAAATTGTATTACTATGTACTCATAACCTTCTTGTATGTCTGTTTCTTTTGTTTAAGTATTAAATTATGTCTGATTTTAGAATATGAATATTTGGGATATTGTGGTTGTACCATTGAATATTATGATGTTTAAGATTTAGGATGATTGGGATGAGATTGAGTAATGAATAATAAAAGAGTACAGGTTGTTTGTCGATAACTTGGGACCTCCTGGTATAGAGGAGACTTTGCCGAAATTTCGGTAAAAATTTGATGAATGAATTCAATTAAAAAAAAATTATCATGTTTTCCCCTTTTCATGATTGATGTGTGGTCCCATAAATAAGATGTTATAGATCCAAATAAAAAAAAATCAAGGCTAGCCCATGTAATCTTGAATTATAGGACATGTTTAAACATAAACATAAGCCCAACCACACATGTCTACATTGCAATCCAACCCACTCACAGGACAAACAACCTAACCCATAAACTCAACCCACAAGTTATTATTTCATCACATTAACTCATCAAAAACTCAAATATTCAGAAGATATTAAGAAGATTACAGTCCATCCTCATACTTGTTTCTAATCTCTTGAAAAAAACCAATACCCAGTAATCATGTCAAACCCAGAAACATGAGGTTTCAATCAATACAAAAGTTTACAAGCATCTTCTTATAAAAAAACTCACAGGTTTCCCGATCTTTAACATACGGTTAACAAACCATTATAGTACTTCCAAATTAAACACATAAGCCATATAGTCAATTATACAAGAATAGTTCATAACAACAAGGTGGAAGTTCATGATTTGAAGGTTTAAGAAAAAATACCTTTAATGAGAAGAAATAATGAAGCAAGGCTATTGAAGCTTATAACTCTTATTATTGGTCACAATTGAATCAAAGGCTCCTTACAACAACAACATACTTTTCCTTCATTCAAGTCATAACAATCTCGTTTTTTGTTGTTCCAATCGAGGGACTCTTCAATGAAAACTAAAAATGCTAAGTATGGCGGGCGCTCATGGCATCAAGCGACGATAGGTCTGTCTCCTGAGAGTGTGTTGAAATGGGGGTTTGAGTATAATCATAAAATTATGATTATGAGTTCAGGAGTCACCACCTAGTAATATGGTCACTAAAAAAACTTATGGTATGCGAAAGTCCGGGTAAGAGACTGGTTATGCAAAAGAAAGACACATTATCCCTAGTGCACCCTACTTGAGATAAACAACATTGTTGTTTGATTGTTTTTCTAGGTCATGTTTCTATCTATTGGTTTTGCCTATGATTCAAGGTAGATTTCCCTTCATGTGGAAGTCTCTTTCTTATCGAGTTAAAGCCTAACTATTTTAAAGCTCAAATTTTAGCATCACATTTATTTCTTTATATATTTAATACCTGATAGTATACTCTACTATGTAGTTTTACATACCCTCCCTTCAAGTATTAAAGTCTACAGCTAAACCCTTACACTTTAAATATAAAGTAAACAAAATGATTGGTGAAAGGTTTTTAATATTTTAGTTAAATCCTAACGGATAATCATAAACTAGTTATGAAATTCATTTTATATTTTCAAACATGAGAAAGATGCAATTTTTTTTATATATAAAAATATGCTTGGAAAAATTTTAGGATTCAGTCATATGCAAGAAAACAAAATTTTTTTTTTAAGAGGAAACTAATTTAAAATTTTTTAATTTTCAACTTTTTTAGAAAAGTTTAAGAGAAAATTTATTAGTTTAATATTGAAATTGTATCTTACAGTATAAATATATAGCCCGATATGATACAAAATGGTTGGAAAAACATATGTGGGGCCCACAAATATTTTTAAAATGCCCTTTGAAAAATTTGAAACTTTTTCTTTTTTATATTTTTTAATATTTTAATATTATTATATTATTATTAAATATATTAGGTTGAGTCGGACCTAGCTGAGTCGAGTTGGGCCGGTTATGACCCAACAAACCTAGCCTCTCTTTCTTTTTTCATTTTTCTTTTTTTTTTACATAAGGTTGGGCTGAAATGGGTCCAACCCGACCCATATTAATGGCATTTTGCCATTTGCATGCAAAAGGGTTGGGGTGGAGGAGAAAAAGGAGAGGCAAGCTTGCCTGGCTGAAAGAGAAGAAAGGGTGGAGACATTCCTGGTGGTGCAAGAAAGACTAGCGAGTGGTTGGTGGTGGCACTGGCAGTGGAGGCGCAATGAAAGAAGAGGAAAATGAGGGCTGGCGGAGAAGAAGAAAAAAAATCTAGGAAAAAGCTCATTTTTTACCAGCTTTGGGCTCTGATTTCTTCTCCTTCAGGATATGGAATCCACCCTTATTTATAGAGGGTGGAAAAGTGACATTTTATCTCATTTAGGGACAAATCTTAGCCCTTGATTCAGCTGGAAAGAATCCCAACCGTTGACTCAAAGTGACCTTCATAAACTGTCAAATTTGGTAGTTGAAGGTTGCCTGAGTTGGCCTTTATGAGTTAGCGCCACGGCCGTTCTAGTGTCATTCAGCCAGAAAAAACCATATCGGGGTATGGTCAAGTGTCAGGCCATCATTTTTGGTGTAAAGATAAAGCATTAAATGCCCTTAAAAAGTAGCCCCTTGTGTAGTCTTTTTTTTTTAATATTCGGTCAAAACAATGTCGTATTGGTCGAAACACACTGTTTCTTTTAAATAAAATGATGTTGTTTTGGCTTTTAGGCTTTTAATTCAGGGATTTCGCTAAAGTTCAATTTGGTCCTCCGTCTTTTAATTTCTTTCAATTACACCCCTAATTAACCCTAAACTTCCAATTTTATGCAATTCTATCCATGAAAAACTTCAACATCAACCCCAAATTTCAGCATCTTTTTCATTGTAGTCCTTGGTTTTGGATTTGTGCAAATTGATCCTTAATTGACCGTTAAACTGTCAATTTTCTTTAATTTCACTCATTATTTCAATTAATTGGGTCCCCAAAGTTTTACGCCTTTCCAAAATGGTCATTAGCTATGAATTTATTCAATCTAACCCCTAATTGATCCTAAAACTTTGATTTTCTTATGATTATACACCTTGAACCAATTGACTTTGTAAAAATTAAGTTTGGTCTCTTAAAATTTCAATCTTCTCAATTAAGCCCAATTGGGCTCCCAAACTTAATTTTTCACCAATTAAACCCGTAATAAAATTAATTTGACTAATTTAAAATATAACTAAGTCCTTGCACCTAATTAAATCCTTTAATTGGATCTAAATTAATTCTTAAACATAATTAAACTTTAATTTAGCCATTGATTAAATCAAATTGACTTATTAAAAATCTTATTATGTCCTTAAGCTTAATTTTTATGTAAATTCATCCAATAATGATTTAATTTGACATTAACTTTGCATTATCTCTTCAGTTTTCGGTATAATGGGGTGCAATTAGGCTCCTGATTCCATCCAAAATTGAAGCTCGATTTTTCTACATTTGAAATCCTTTCTCAGCCAATTTTTTTCATGTCATCAGTCTCCTTTCTATTATTATTTTATTTTTTATTTTTATTTTGAAAGGAAAAAAGGTAAAATTTTTGGGGAATAACCCAAATTCCCTAAAAATGGGTTATGACACTAAGGATGCTGGAAAGTAAGGTGTGCTGCTGAGATGGAGCTATCGATATTGTGGTTTTTGTTCTTTATATGAAGCAGTAGTTGTTGTTGGATGTCCGTCATTGGTCAGATTGTTGATTGGTCTTTCAAGCTGACGATTAATTATTTTTTTATTCCCTTTGTATGGTTGGCGATTGAGTTTATGTAGGTTTTGGTCTTGACACTGGATATAACTAGTTTCAAGTGTGAGGAGAGGGACTATGAGGTGTCGTGGGAAAAAATGGTGGTGAATAGCCTTAGGTCTACTTGTAAAGTGTTAAGTGTTGGTGTAGTGTAGTGTAAGGTGTTGGCTTTTCTTTTGGCTGGAACATGGGAGGCAATAGTGCTTTATGTTATTCTTTACAACTAGAACTAGGGGTCATTTCTAGGTTGGTTTCAGGCTGGGAAAATTAAGGAGAAGGTTGTTATAGTCTTGGATGGGAGAAAGAGTTTTTTTATCCTCGAACCCGAGATTCCCTTGCTTTTTTGAACTAAACGGGGCTACTATTTATAGACGGTGATGGAGATGTATATCCTCCTTCCTGACTCAACTTCTAACCCTCTTTAATCCCTTTAGAATGATCCCAACTATTGATGCCAAACCAACAACCTAGTACTCTCAAACCAGGTTGTCAAAGGCTAATTGAGTAAATGGTTTTGGACTGATGTTGGAGCGGCTACAAGGGGAACCACTCAGTGGGAATCATATTGGGAGGTAGTATGATGTTAAGGCTATTAAAGGAGTGTCCTTTTTATCTTATCTAAGGCATGAGAGAGCATTAAATGCTAAAAAAAAGGATCCCCAGCCAACTCCCCTATAGGAGAAATGAAGAAGAAAATGAACAATGGTGCCAAAAATGTGGTCATTTTGTTTATTTTATAAAGAGATCCTTGATCCTCCAATTGTATCAAATTTGGCCAATTTGGTTTGATTTCATTATTTATTTCGATTAAATCCCTAATTATATCAATGTAGACCCTCAATTTCCAGCGCCTTTTTTTTTTAATATGGCTCTTAGTCTTGTATATCTTCAATTTCATCCTCAATTAACTTTTAAACTTTCAGTTTCTTTAGATTTACCCCTTATTTTAATCCATTTCAGACCCTGAATTTGCGCACCTATTTCACCTTGATCCTTAGTTTTAGGATTCTTCAATTTACCCCTCAATTAGCCTTCAAACTTTGAATTTTTTGCAATTGAACTCCTGATTGCACTAATTTAGTATTTCAAAGTTTCAATTTTGTTCCTAATTTACTAATTTTTGTAAATTGATCCGAATTAGGCCTCCAAACTTGATTTTTCTTTAATTAAGTTCTTGATTGAATCCTCCCTGCCCATTAGAATTTTAATTAAATCCCTGAACTTAATTAATTCTTTTAATTTTTACCTAATTGACTTCTAAACCTAATTTTTCTTCAATTAAGTCCTTTAAATAAGTCAATTAAACATGTTAGAAGTTTAATTAAGTCCTTAGAGTTAATTAATTCTTCTAATTTTGGTCAATTTTGGATTTCAACACCAATTTTCTTCCTTTCTTCATCCCATCTTGTCAAAACATCTCAATCTGACTATTCTTCTGGTGTTTGTTCTTTTACAGCTTGAAGACTTATCTCCTTGTGTCTTAAAAATATTTTTGGATTTTTAATAAAAAAAGAAGTAAATTGGGCGAGGTCCAAAATTAGGTTATGACAAATATGTTAGAGTTATGATGAAATACACGTTGCATTGAATTGTTGATAAATTGCTTAATTAGTATTTTCTTTAAATTGATAAATTGCATTGAATTGTATGACAAATTAGGTTATGACAAATATGTTAGAGTTTTAATTTGCTATGAATTTGGATTTGATTTGATGCAATTGAGCATGAAAATATCAATTAGATTTGATATCATGAATTATATTTAATTTTTTTCAAGTATGCTTTTGCATTAAATTTTAGGAATTTGATTGAATTTGCTATGAATTTTGCTAACTAGATTGAGATGATGCAATTTAGTAAAAATTATGTCCAACTGACTAGAATTCAATTTTTTTTTTTTTTTGGTTTTTTTACAGAATGTCTTATAACATATTTATGTTATGGCATTACAATGACACTATTGTTCTTGATGTAAACACTAGTATCTCATATAATGGCAGGAGCATTTTATTATTAAATGATAATTTAGGCATGTCATATGTGGAAATGAAAGAAATTATTTGTCATGGACTTGGGTGGAATTATAATGATATTGATGTTGAAATAACTTGGAGGTATCAAATTGGTGAACATTAATATTATCTTGTACTGATTGTATTTGATGATAGTTTTAAGACAATGATTGATTATTTAATTCAAAGTTGATTGAACATTATGGTATTGTGTGTGAGTAGTCGACCAAAATTTTTGTGTTTCCCAACTTTTGTCTGTTCTTCAAAGTCAATTGGTAGAGGTAAAAACAATTTATTGTCGTATAATTTGCTACAAAGAATTGATGATACTATGTTTGACAATTCATGATCAACATAGATTTGATTATTCTGAGTTTAGTGATAATGAAGATGATGAGATGTTAAACCTAGTTGTGACAATAAGTGTTGATAATGATGTTGATGATGAAATAATATCTTTTGTTCCTAAACTTAGAGATGCTTTTGGGTCTAGTTTTGTTGTTTCTTGTGATTGGGCACATAGTCATAGACATATGCCAGGAGGGTCTGATTTGAAGTTTGGACAAACATTCACCAGTAAAAATAAATTGGTTAATACAGTTAAGCGGTGGCACATTACATATTTAATTGAATACCAAGTCCAACGATCAAACTCGGTATTTGTTCAATTACAATGTATGCAAGCACCTACATGTAAGTGGTATTTATGTGGGGGATTTCATAAAAGGCTGGATTCATTAATATAGAAGAGTTAATAAGGCTACACACATGTGTTTCGACTTTTGTCCAAAAATATCATCATCAACTCAATACAAATTTTATTGCTAATGCTAGAACAACCATTGTGGGAATAATCTTTCAATGATGGTTGCAAGCATACAAGATGAAATAAAATTACATTACAAATATAAAATATCATATGAAAAGGCATGAGTTGCAAAACAAAAGGTGTTTGAACATCTTTTTTGTTCACATAAGGAGTCTTTTGAAAAATTATCAAAATGTTGTTGGAAATAAAGGAATAAAATCATGGAATAGTTATTAGTTGGGCACACAAAAAAAAATCTTGATAATAGTACAATGGTTTTTTAGAGAGTTTTTTTTTATCATTCGAAGCTTGTATTAAAGGTTTTAAATACTATAGACCACTTATCAGTGTTGATAGCACACATTTATATGAACGATATGATGAAAAGTTAATGATTATAGTTACTTTTGATGCAAATAATAGGATATTCCATGTTCACATGTTTTGGCAAGTTATGCTGAAAATCACTTAGACTTTATACAATTTGTTAATGATCATTGCATGGTTCAAAGCTATAGATCAATGTATGGCATATCATTTTTTTCATTACCAGACGAGTTAGAATAAAGTGATTACAGTAAATCTCGAGTTGAAGTAGACTCGTCTAGATGAAAATTCAGGTGTGATCGATGAATTTTTGCTCATTTTCATAACAAGATGGGTGCAAAAGAGGGTCATGCACATTATAGGTGTGGCACATGCAATGACACATGCCATGTGATTAGTACTTAAAAGTACATTTTTATCAAGGTTTTATATCATCATTTTGCACTTGAAGTATCAATAACTCCTTAACTAGAGTATGTTTTATAATAACAAGTCTGATAATATAAGATACCTGTAATTTATGGTAAATGTTCATTTTAAATGTAGGTCTATCATATAAATCAAAGGATTGATTGATGAGTTTAACTACTGAAATTGAGAAGACAAAAAGAGGGCTAAGCTCAGAAAAGAGTTGTTGGTTCAATCCAAACTGGAACACCATTCGGTTATTGGATCATAACTGGAGCTATAGAACTTGAATTTAGGTCTAGTTTATATGTATGGAAAGTTAAGACATAGGCCTAAAACTTTCATGAAGAGTCCAAGATTTAAAAGTGTCATTTTCGAGTTCAAATGGTAGCAAACGGAGAAGTCGGAATCTGTCCTGCAGCCCAGATATTGTTCAGTGTTCAGCCCATATCTCGAGTTTTAGAAGTCCAAATACGTCGATTCTTGTTTCGTTAGAAAGCTGAGACAATTGCCTAGAACTTTCATGAAGACTATCGGTTCAAATTCTGATGTTAGCAATGACGTTTTGTTCAGAAAAGAAGATAAGGATTATCACCAAGTCAATATGTGGCCACCCACTCAACAATTAGTAATCAAATCAATAGTTCTGAATTTTAGCCTATAAAAGAAAGCATTTGTCATGCATTTAGGCATCTTGGTTTTTAGATCAAGATCTTGCTCTTGCTCTTGCTCTTGCTCTCTATCTTTGTATTTTGTAATGTTCAAGTTTTATTCCATGTTATATTTTCCTTAATCTCTTGTTTATACTTTTCATTTCCTTTACTATAACTTATATAATTATATTCTTATCTTGTTTATCCATGTTTCTCTTATTCATAATGTTCAGCTAAGTTTATTATGTCAAGGTGAAAAGGTTACACTAATGGTGTAGGAATAAGTATAGTATAAATTCAACGGACTTTAATGTTTGATACTAACATGTTTTATGTTTATTATCTTACTCACTCTTAATACCTTGCTTGTTAAATGATTAATCTAAATTTGTGTTGAACAACCCTTGGTATAACAAATACTTGGCACTTTCATAGCCCAACTGTATGATATAACTGACACATGTGCTATGAAAGGAACTTGATTTGTTGTTAACATAAGTTATCACCATGAATACCTGATAATATTTACAAGTATTGGCATTACTCGAATAAGATAATTAATGGAATCATGTTAACAATTTATAATCCGATTAGAACCTCATTTGTGTGTGGTTTCTAGTCAAGTAATAAAAAGAGTTTATACTATACTTGTTTGAAATACCATTAGTGGATCCTCTAACCTTGACAATTATTTTATCCTTGTTTAATCTTTACATCAATATCACATCTCAAAAGTTTTCTTCAACTCCTTTTCATTTATTATTTATAATTTTATATAGTTCACCTCCCTATAGTTCGATCCAGGTCTTGTCGAGTTATTATTACTTCGACACTTCTACATTGGAATAAGACATCAACGTTTTGGTCGTGTCACCATGAAAAAAAAAAACATGTCTTAATCGACAATGTATGTATGACAATACAATTGTATGACAAATATTTGGTCAAATATGTTACGATATTTTTGCAAAGCATATTAAACATGTCTTATATAGGATAAAGCACAAGCGAGGTAACAGATCTTCTTCTCATGTTGAACAGCCACATTACGACAATGACATTCCCAAAGAACATGAAGATGACATTTACAGAGAGCATGTCTATGATTATAAAGAGCATGAGTTATATAGTACATGCCTATCAGACCCACTGATACTTGAGTCATGTGGTTGCGGGAAAGACATTGATTGGAGAAATAGTATAGTTTGAATATAATCATTATTGTTGAGAATAATAGTTGAACAAAATTGTTGTTGAAAATAGTAGTTAAATACAACTGTTATTGAGAATAATAATTGTTTAAAAAATAATGTCCTTCTCATTTAATTAACATATATAAAAAATCAACCAAAAATTTTATGAAGATCCAATAGTCAAGAAATGAGATTCAAGATTCAATGGTCACTAAAAAATGGGTCACCGCGAACATAACAGAGCTTTGTTCTTAACATGTTTAGTAACTTTAGAAAAATCTCGACAAGACGATTATAACCACACCATGAAAAAACACTGACATGATCATAATTTATTAGGGTTTTTTTGGGTTAATTTAAAATTAATTACGGAGAGCATGTCTATGATTATAAAGAGCATGACTCATATTAAAATTTTGTGTATAGTTTCTATATAGGGAAAACTTAGCCTAAATTTCATTAAAATTAAAAATATACTCTCTAAAATTATTAACTAAATTAAATATTAGATTAACAAACTAAATAATAAATCTCTTAACAATTTTTATTATTATTATTAGACTTAGATGCAGGAACATTTGTTGTTAGAATTTTCATGGAATAGATCCCAAAATTTTATTTATATTATAGTTTAGAATTGTAATATTTAATTAATATCACATAAATTATATATTATATTTCTAAAAAATGATATTAATTAAATACCACGGTTATGAAAAATGAAATTTAAAAGTATTTTCAGCAAAACTTGTTATTTCCCTATTGATTTGCGGTTTCTTTTTAATTTATAAGCTAATTGAACAATTTGTCCCCGTATACTCAAGTCATGCCTGTGAATCCCAAGTACAAGTAATTACTATTTCACTGCATGGAAAGATCTTCTGCTTATTTTTCAAACAGTAAAAGTCCTTTCAGCCAACAAAAACAATTTTAAACCAGCAAATGGGACACTGCCACGTAGCCTCAAGAAGACCAAACCTAGTACTTAGACTACAGAACTTCGGACACTATTGCCAAGTCATCACATGGGCCCACGCGATACTATTTCCAACTCATCACATGGGCCCACCTAAGACTCGAGGTAAGCCAGAGTGAAAGCTCAATCTTCTTTGTAAATCATGAATGGACACGTGTCAGATATCTGGACGTTTATAAGTACGATGAAGATGCACGGGGAAGATTTGTCGATGAATGTAAATTATTTGGGCCTGCTTGTAGAACAGTGAAATCGAATCTTAAAGTTATATCTGGTCAAAGATTCATTCTCAACTGCTGGATTTAGATAGGATGGTGGAGAATGAGAAGAAGCCTCTGTCCTTTGTTCTAGTTTTAGGGCACCCACCACCCATTTACGTACTTCCTTGCCACAAGTTGCCAGCACCTTTTTATATCTGTCACATCTCCCGAGTGTTAATAAACCCGGCCAAAAGTTATTCCGGCCAGATACTCCGATCATGAATTAGACGTGTTAAACTAGGCTAGTTTATATTAATAATTCTGAATTAGGTTTGTTAAGCTAGGTTAGTTCGTATCAATATATTTTTTTTAAATGTAAAAATAATGTTATTTAAAAAAAAAAAAAGTAAAGTTAATAGATCTTGACTAGATCAATTACATCACAATTAATTTTTGTTGAAAAATACTTTTAAAAAATACCTTACATTACAATACTTAACACATACTTAGTCAAACTATGTTAATTTTGAAATAAATTTTTTTAATTGAGTCTTAAATCAACCTACAAAGCCAAACATATTTAATGATAATGATCTTTGTACTCTTTATATTTTGATGTAAATATAAGAATATCATTACATATTAAATCTTGTTCCATATAGTAATAACATATTATACTCTCTTATAAGACAATTGAAAAAGCTTTTAGTGATTAATTTATATGTATTTTTTAAAAAAAAATTATACCTTTTAGTTTTTTCTTTAAATTTTATCCTTTAATATTTTATTGATTGATTTTGAATTGATTGTCATAATTTATTTTAGTTTTTTTCTATGAAATTATCATAGTATCAAAAAAAAAACATATTGATATTTTATTGATGCTCAATTTTTACAAATTTTTGTTATCACACCATCCAATAAAAAAATAGTTTAAAGAAAATAAAGTTTTTAAACCAGAGTCCATAATCCGGATCACGGGTTTTGCGAGTTAAATCGTAAAGTTCAGGTCAATTCAAAAGATCATCATCTTAATATTAAAAAAATTCATCTTAAGATATTTTTTTTAAAACCTACGCATGTTTTTACCAGACATTCAGATTACTTCTATATTCACAAAGTCAATTAAATCATAAAGAGTCGATTTAAGAGATTTTAAAATTAACTTGTTATGTTGGGTGTGATAACAAAGCCAAATACTTTTTTTTTCTTTTCTTTTCTTTTCTTTTCAAATTTCATATTTCAATTTTTTTAAGTTTTTTATTTTATCAATATTATCCTTCAATATTCGGTTGATTTTGAATTGGTCTTCATAATTTGCTTTCAGTTTACTTTCTCTAAAGTTATCGTAGTTTCCAACAAGCATCTTAACATTTGATTGGTGCCTAATTTTATGAGTATTTATTTTTATTATCATATCATTAAATAAGAATTAGTTTGAGAAAACAAAGTTGTTAAGCCTGATGGAGTCCATGGTCCGATCATGAGTTTGGCGGGTTAAGTTGTGAAGCCCCTATCGATCTAACATGTCATCATCTTAATATTAAAAAAAAATGCATTTTGAAATTTTTTTTAAAAGTCAAATCATTCTTTTTACCGGTTATTTAGATTGTCTTTGAACCTATCGAGTCAACTAAGTCATGTCATAGCAATTCCCACATGGTTAATTTTAAAACAAGGTTTAGTAAAGAGTCGAGTTAGAAAAATTCAAGGTTAACCTTCTAATTCAAGTTTAATAACAATATCAAATAATTTCTTATAGCTTAGATTTTAAATTCAAAGAAATTTTGATCCAACCCATAACATGACCCGATTGTGAAAACTAGGGTTAACCTATAGAAAGATGACAAATGATTTATAATCAAATGGAGTGTGAGCTCCACATTACAACAAATGATGATTTTTTTGAAATATTAATATAAAAAGGATATGAAGGGTTATTTTTATTGCAAAAACTATTGCACGAAAAAGTAGTAGTTAGTGATACAAAATAAGTTGTTCTTATTTTATTTTATGATTCTATTTTAATTTTATGAATGGTATCATAGATATTATAGACAGGAGAAATATGTACAAGATTAAAGGGATAAAAACCTTGTCATATAGAAAATGAAAGGGGCTAAACTAATTTTTTTAAAACAAAAACTATTAACATTTAACCAAAAACATGAACCTGACTTGAATTATTGGTTAAGATGGTGTTTTTTTAAGATATCAAATTAATGTAAAGTAAACAAGTTATCTATCAAGTTTTATTGGGTGAACTGGGTCATGAGTCAATTCAAGATTTTAACAAATCAGACCTAATTAATTCTTTCTTTTATTTTTTTAAAATCCAAATTAATTTAAGTTCTAGATAGTTAGATTTTGAGCCAACGAGCAAACCTATCATATTTAAAACTTATTAAAAAAATTAAAAGTTATTAATTTTTTATATAATGATAACTATGATATATAGCGCAAAAGCTACATCACTTGAATCTTTTTAGTCTATAATTATGCATCTAAATTTATTTATTTTATATTTATTCAATTTATAACGATATTTTCTTTTCAGAATCAATAAAACATTATGTTACCCAATCAACCAGACATTTTAAAATTATCCGACTGTGAAAACTTCTTAAAAAATAATTTTGAAGTAGAATGTGTCATTATATGTAGATGATCACAATCGTAGGTTGTATATATCTTCATATATGGTGAATTATTTTATTGATTCACAAAAAAATTGGAAAACATTTTTTTAGAAATTATTTGGAAAAGAACAGATTTACCTCCAAACCATCTGATCCAACTGACAAGGGGTGGATTACCCATCCAGTGCCTGGAAATCCTGATATATTAGAGTTATCCAAATCCAAATCGATTGGATCCAAGAAAATGAATTCCCATAACGAGATCTTCTCATGTAATTCCTTAACCAATCAGTTCGTTTCGAGCAGTATATAGTGACGGCAATTTCACTCTAACCTGAAAACCAGACGTAGGAATTTTTTAGAATTGATCATATTTGGATAAAACTCAAAGGTAAAAAGAAGTTAGGTTTCAAGTTGGGAATGAATATTACCCGAACCCGACCTGAAATAAAGAAATAATCTCAAATTTTGAAAAAGATTATATATATACTAAGCTAATTATATACTAAATAGTTCTAAGTTTTAACATTTGGGTTCGGGTTATGGATGCCCAACCGATCAGGTTCAAGTTCATATATCGAAAATCCATACCCGTCCGAGTTCAAGTCAGGAATTTGATAGTAATTTCAGGTTCAGGTTTTGGTATGAATAGTTCAAATCCTCCCGATCAATGGATATACATTGTCATCCTAGCGTGAAGGGCTGTACCGGTTGGATTGCAGCACCAAAGTCCTCCAGGGGCAAGAAAGCAGAAAGGAGGATCCACCACGGAAGCAAATTGTTACATACCTGAATTCTTGTCCTGCTAGCTCTTTCCAATGATCATTAGAGGGGTAACTCCCACATAAATTGAAGAAGAGGTCGACATAAAGATAGCATATCCATCTGTTTGTCACATCTACCACTTGCAATTTTGTAACTGATGAGAAGTGGCAGGAAATTGAAAGAAAATCGGTCTGTGAAAATTATTCGACCAATTCAGTCAAGGAGGTTACACAAGCATTATTTCAATTTGAGCGAGATCTATTAAACATCACCCCTGCAAATAATAGAAGGATAGATAACTAGATACTGACCTCTAGCATTTTGTGCTGAATCTATGATTTACGTTCTCTATCTCAAGTAATCTCATTATCAGACACAACAGGATTGGGCCAAAATAGCTTTGAACTCCACTTTCATTTGCCTTTGCTAGTGGTAACTAGTATCACATCTTCCCAGATGGCATATGTTTGCTTTACATGGTTATTCTATGTGGCAACTGCTGAACATCTGTAGCAACCTGCATGCCATCAGTCGGATGAAATAGAACGCAACCACAATCTGCCCACTGTGGAAAATTGCACATGAAGCTACTTCAGAGCCTGCAATGCAATTCTTCAACTCCTTAGAGCTCCAACAAATAGAAAAAAGTAACAAAGGATTGCTGAAGTGTGTAACCCAAAGTAATTTCAGATATTACGCTGTAGCTGCTAGTTAGCACCAAATAAAAGCAACAATGCCATTGGTATAAGAAAGTTGTACACAATGCATTGACAGTTATATAAACAAGAACAGGACAGCGGGTTGGTTTTATGCTAGTGGCTTACTTGCAAATATTCAAGGAAAAGCTTTACTATTTCTCTGAAGAAGTCCCCTTTTTCTGTCAATAAGCAGAAGAGCAATAAATTGTGGTAACTTTGCTCCATGCAGGTATTCTATCATTATGGTCATGATACTAAGAAACTCAGTCACTATACTCTTGGTATTAAGAACAGAAGGATTACTCCCACTCCATTTGGTAGGATCAAATGATAACTTCTTCACATTCGATAAACCAATCAGAATTCTGCCAACAATGGACTAGAATAAAATTCTATAAAAAAATAACGATCATTAAAAAAAAACTTCAGGTGGACATGAGGTTGGCTTGAGAAAAGAATAGGACATCATGAGAAATATGAGTTGTTATCCACTTAAAAATTGGAATCTCTGTTGAATCAGTTACAAGCTTGTGGGCTTCAACAGAGGCAGTTAAGGACTCAAAGTTGATAATGTACCTTACCTGATTTACATGGTCTCACCAATGTTAGTGGCAACTAACCGTGATGGAAGTTTGCATGCTAGATCTATCCTCGACTCCCATCTTCAAGAGTGGCTTGTTAACACCAAAAGCCTCCAACACATGTTGGAATCTTCTCTCAGAATCTTTATATCTGTTCAAAATTATGCATTAAAAACTTCAGATGCAACAGAGAGTAGAGACAACCAGGAGGAAAGGATGTTATCTGAAAACTATAAATTATGTAATCTACAATATGCCAGATCTAATGGAAACTAACAACAAAAGTATAGTCAAATGTCAAATGGGAAGCAATGATCACGCACAAGCATTCAAGTTCTGGCAAATTTTGTTCTATCATAGAGTAGCAACTGAATCATTGATTAAATATGCTCAAACATAAGTGGAGAAAATGGATCCTTAATAGAAAATAGAAGCAATTGCATAGAACCAGGCTATTAAACAAGATGATGATTTTTTCCCAATCAATGAAAACCAGGCAATTTAAATGCAAACAATAATACAGAAATGAGAATCGTACACAACCAAAGTTACACAGTTCCTGATGATTCTGTATTCCAAACAAGTTTAATTCATTCCGGCAAGGTTCTCTTGTGCCTAATCATTGTACGGATACTAACATCCACAAAATGCTCATGTCAACTGAATTCGCCAAACCAGGTAAACAATGCAGGTTTGCGGTTTGGTGATCCATTGGCCAAGATAGAAAAGAGGAGAAGAAAATTCAATTTGAGATTCCAGTAAAAAATGACAGCAAGGATTTTGCACGCTCCTCTACCTGGACTGAAACCTAACGTAGTCAGCATCACCTTGCTAGGTTACTGGAACATATGTTCAGACAGAAGACATATGAATACACAGTATAATCTGAAATCATATTTGGCAAGCTGAGGTGAGATGAACAAGAACATAATCAACCAAAGATGCTTACACAAGAAGTGACAGAAAAATATAGTATAAACAGCACCAACTACATGCCACGTATTGGATGCGTTGTCATAAGAGATTTCAAAGTCAATGATAAGAGCTCTTTGCTGCTTTTGTACCATATCAGAAACATGATTCAAATTTCAAATTTTCTGGATGGGTCCAACCTAAAACAGATGAAAGCTCTTCAAGAAACTGTAGGATTGAAATAATGGATATGAAACATGATTTTAAGAGCACAAGCATGACTACTAAGCCTTTACTAAAGTCGATTTAAAAAATAAATCAGATGTAGAAATTTGACCTTCAAACCCCTTATTGGCTTCTTTACTTTCTTTCAGAAGCTTATGAGCAGCACGGATCACTTCATGTGTACCTTCTCTCTTCACAGCACTCGTGCAAAAAGTCTCGATCCCATGTGCTTGTGGTTTTTCCTTGAATAACAGCCAGTTCTCATATGCCTCCAGAAGGTCCATTTTGTTGGAGGCAACTACATAGGTCTTCTCAGGAAGCTCAGGACTCAACATTTCCAGCTCAAGACAAACAGAATAAACTCAAATTCTGGCTGCTGTGAAGAGCTATCAGCAACATGTACCTAGGAATCCAAAACAATATAGACTCTATCAGTAGAAATATCACAAATAATAGGAGAGGATGATATCAGCCCATCCAAAAGGCGAGTATGATGCCCATCCAAATGTCCTTAATGAAAAAGACAAGAAAAGAAAGAAAATAAGAGAACCATGGGTGAAGAGATGGTAGATATGGATCACATTGTTACATTAATTCAAATTATCATTCATGAGCTCTGTCTAAGTTCACTGTTGTTTGATCAACATTACTCAGTTTTTTATCTTCTTATCAAATTAGACTATGCACTAAGTCACTGATCCAATTGTCAGAAAAATATCATGCACATCACGTGATTAGCAGTGACCCAAAAGAACTCAAGGATGGAGAATCTTACAGAGGCAAGGCAGGACGGCATGACAAGCTCAAACTACAAAACTTAGTGTTGTAACCACAGGTCTGATAATTAAATTAGCTGTAGCTCATGATAGAAAGCCCGTACCAGGGCAGAACACCTTTCAGTGTGTAGTAGAAACTCTGACCTAGACCAAAACCCCGATGCGCTTCTTCAAGTAAACCTGGAAGATCTGCTAATACCATTGTAGAATCATAATCAAATGAAACTACACCCAGGTTAGGAAGTAAAGTAGTAAAAGGATAATTTGCAAGTGCCGGCTGAGCAGCACTTTGTGAAACTCGAAAGTGTGCTCTTCCCAGCATTTGGGGCACCCACTATTCCAACATCTGTGACCAGCTCCGGCTCCGGCTCCGACCACCTGTTCATGCACGCCATTATTTCTTATGAGCACATATCAAAATAAACTCTTCCAGAATATATAGCTATATCCCTCAAGCCTAACAAACAATTGAAATTTAATAACTTTATTGTATTAACCTCGACAATATAACCAAACATAGCATTCTTAGTCATGCAACACTAGATAAACCAACTCCAGCACATTAAAAATGCAGAACGTTAGCAGAAAGATCAATCACTTTAATCAAAGCAAAACAATCGGAGTTCAAAATGTATATTATACTGACTTGTCACCATTCTCATGATCATGGCTTTAATCAAAGCAAAGCAAGATCAATCAAATTAAATCACAGTACTACGAAAAGTATCAATACGAAAACACTATGCCAACAAGCCAATTCAAACACTTAAAATCTAACAATTTATAATACACACACAATCCAAAAGGCAACCTATAGACAGTAGCCCTAACAACTAACAGTGAAACACAAATCACGATTAAAAATACACTAACTATTTCTAAACCCTCTTCACTTCTCCGCAATCTTAGGTTCCTTATCACTCCCACACTTCAACGCAGCATTCCCTCTCCCACCAGGCATGACCACAACAAAACCTCCTCATTCCCAGACTCCCTAGCAACCATCCTCGCCGGCACTATCACCACAACATCCTTTCCTTTCGCTCCATCCATGCTCATCCCTTGCCCATGGACCCCTCTCCCCGTCCTATAATACACTATATTCCTAAATGGAAACGAAGAATTCATTGAACCACCAACTTCCACAGAAGCATTCCATCCTCTACATCCATCCCCTCCAGACGGTCCCCATTGGCACAAATTTCTCGCGCCGAAAAGCCAACACTCCATTCCCACCGTCTCCCGCTTTGACATAAATTTTCGACCTGACAAAACACCGCGTCACAGCTAACAATCTCTCCTCCTTCCCGACTTCTTCTTCACCCTCAAAATCTAACAAATTCATATTTCACCGTCAGCAAACTCCTTCATAAAGGCCACCGCTATTACAATCATTCACAGTTTCTTCTTCTTCCTCCTCCTCGCTCTCATACTCATAATCGTCGTCTTTTGCTTCTTCAAAATCTACATTAATTTCAAACACTTCAAATCGCCTGGAATCGACACGTAAATCACCATTCAGCCCATCGTGAGTCCTGAAACGCTGCGTTTCACGTCCATCGTCGAGTTTGACTGCATTAGAATCGGAGAGCTTTACTTCTTTTAGTGCTTCAGATTCGAAATTAAAAGACGGAACGGTGCAGTGTTCTAGAGGATGGAGGCGAGCCAGCGTCTTCGCCGGCGGCGGAAGTGATTGTTCGCGGCGGGGACTTGAATTTGGCCTTTTGAGGTTTGAATTTGCGGTTGCGATTGGTGTTAGGGTTTTACAGTGAGGCTTTGTTAGCGTTAGGGTTTTACGGTGAGGCTTTGTTAGCGTTAGGGTTTTGGATTTTAGGGCGGGAAATTGCTTGGAGAGAAAAGGAGAAGGTAGTTATCGTGGACTCCTATGGAATGTATAATATATAATAAATATTATAAGCATTACTATAGCGTTATAATTTCTATTTTAATTATTATGTATTGTTTTAAGGCTTAACTTTTGATTACCTAATTATTCTTAACTTGGCGTTGGAGTCTTCTGCCATCAAAACTCTTCTCTTCTTCTCTTTCTTGTAGTCGGTTTTTTCTCTTCCTCTTCTAAATGGATTCTATTATTGTTGCTGCTGACTCTTCCCTCAACACAAGTGATGTAGCCCAGCTAGTCAGCCATCTACAAGCTGTTGTCGATGGTGTTCTTCCACAACAGCAGTAACCTTCGGTTGCAGAACACGTCAATGACTCCTCCTCGCATGTTTCTGTCGTTTCTCTGCACATTATAGGAGCACAAACTCCAGCTATCGTCGCTCTATCCAACACCCACCAAGTTGTTTCATTGAAACTTACGAACACAAATTATCTATTTAGCGAATGCAAATGAAGCCCTATCTTCTTGGTCAAGATGTTTTTCACTTCGTTGACGGCTTAGTGTCGTGTCCCCCATCTCATGTTTCTGATGGTTCTGCTAATTCTTCTTCAACAATCAACCCTTCTTTTCTTCATTAGAAGCAACAAGATCAACTTATTTTGAGTGCATTACTCTCCTCTCTCTCCGTAGATGTGTTGCATCTCGTGGTAGATTGTCATACCTTGCAATGTATTTGGCGCACTCTTAAGAAAGTTTTAGCGTCTTCGTCTAATTCTCACATCATGCAACTTCATAGTTCCTTTTAAGATCTTCAGCAAGGTGACTCATTGGTTAGTATATACATGCAGCTAGCAAAATCGTTATTTGACGAATTAGTTGTTGTTGGTCAGCCCATGTCTCTTGAAGATTTTAATCTATATATGTTTTGTGGCCTTCGTGGTGAGTTCAAAGACTTCGTGATAAGTCTTATAACCAAGGCAGAACCGTTGTTGTCTGCTGACCTTCACAACCATCTTCTTACCCATGAATTTTTGCACAAGAACTCCCTTTATTCCATGGACGCAAATTCCTCTTTGTTGTCTTCACCTCTGCTGCCGCAACCACCACTGTTGCCAACACCACAACCCTCTGTTCATCTTGTTATGTCTTATCATAACTTAAATTTTAGTCATAACAGGGGGCATTCTTGTGGCAATTGGCACCCCAACAACAATCGCTACAATCACCAGAACAGGTTCTAATCTACTACAGACTGGAGGCCAAACAATTGGCAGCAGAACATGTGCAACACAGGGGCTGGACAGTGTTCTAGATAGTAGAATGTTGGGTGCCAATTGTGCTCAAACTTCAGCCACACAACTCCTCATTGTCCCCAGTTTCACAGCAGTACCCAACAACTCTCTACTCATCTTGCTATTGGGAACGTTTTTACTACGACATGGTTCCCTAACACCGGCGCAAATCAACACGTCACACCTGATCTTACAACTTTGACCAAGTCTGCAACTTATTTTGGTAATGATCATTTGCATGTTGGTGATAGTAAGGGCCTTGACATATCACATATTAGACATATCACATTACATTCCTCAAACATATTTTTACATTATCTAACGTTCTTTATGTGCCTCATATTACCAAACCATTATTATCTATTCAAAAATTATGTCGTGATAATCATGTTTATTTTAAATTTCATGCTTATATGTGTTTATTTTAAATTTCATGCTTATGTGTTTTATGTCAAGGATCTCATCACCAAGGAAATTCTCCTTTCCGATCAGAGTAATGATGGTTTCTATGTCCTATCCAAGTCTTCTGCCATGTCAATTCCTCAAGCTTTTTGGTTTCCTTGCCTCTTCATGACTGTTGATCTATGGCATTGTCATTTAGGTCATCCTACCCCTTGCATTTTAAATTTGTTAGTTTCCAACAATAAAATAGTATGTATTTCTATGTGTTCTCTTGCTTGGTGTCAAGCTTGTCTATTAGGCAAGTCATTGCGTCTGTTGTTGTGACCTACAGGTTATAAAACTATTGCCCCACTTGATTTAATATTTAGTGATGTTTGAGGTCTTACCCCTATGTTTTCTTCTAATGGTTTTTGTTAATTTGTTATATTTATTGATGTGCATACCAAACATATATGGTATTACCCTCTTGTTGCCAAATCTAATATGTTTTTCATTTTTCATCATTTTTAAACACTTGTTAAGTGTTAGTTTTCACATAAGATTAAATATGTTCAAACTAATTGGGGTGGTGAATATCGTAAGTTAAATTAGTTTTTTCAGACTATTGGTATTCATCACCGGTTAATCTGTCCTTATACTCATGAACAAAATGGAACCGTTGAGCTTCATCCTCAATACATTATCAAAATCGGCCTTATTTTTTTAGGCCAATGTAGTTCACCATTATGATTTTGGAACTATTCCTTTGAATCATCGGTATATCTTATTAATCGCATGCCTACTCTTATTCCAAAAAATAAATCACTGTTGAGTGTCTATTTCGTCGAACTCCAGATTATAATTTTCTGCAAACTTTTGGGTGTTTTTGTTTCCCCTTTTTGAGTCCATATCATGCTCACAAATTGGATTTCCGTTCCTCTCTATGTGTTTTTTTAGGGTATAGTTCATCTCATCTTGGCTATCGTTATTTTAATTTAGCATCTCAACATATTTATGCTCCCGTCATGTTCATTTTCATGCAGATGTCTTTCCTTTTGCGAATTCTGAACAGATAACACATACACTAATACCCTCCACACAACATACACACCTCCCAACCTTGAATCCTCCCTAAAAATTTCATCCTACTGCTCCATAACCTTGCCAAACCAGCACCCTTATCCTACCATCTACTGCAACCCAACAAACCCATCACTTGCCCATAGATTTTGCAACCACTCCATCACCACTTAGCCCTGCCATATTTTCACCATTTGCTTGTTTTGTCAATGATCATTATGCAAGAATAGGTTCTTCATCACCAGATGTTCATGCTTCCAAGTCTGTTATTGTAGAACAGACCAATTTTGCAGCAGGTTCGTCGAGGTCTGTTGTGTCGACCAGTCCCTCCACAGGCTCTTCAGCTGGTCTGCAAATTTATGTAGATCTCTCCTTGTATCCTCTTCAACAATTTATAGGTACAGGCTCTTTTCCTTCTCGACCAGCTGTTTGTCAATGTCACATGATCCTTCGTCCTAGGTAGCCAAAGACAACACTACCAACAACAACTACCACCGCCACTGTTGCTCCCATCAATTGGGTAGTATCTCCTCCTACTCATGAACCAATTGTTTTTACTAGTATTAACATGTATAAGGCTAGGTATAGTGTTATGCATGAGGAAATTCAAGCCTTTCGCGCTAACAAAACTTGGAGTTTGGTGCCTTTTCATCCTTCAATTAATGTTGTTGGTAGTCGATGGGTGTATAGAATTAAACGCAGAGTTGATGGCAGCATTGAGAGGTATAAGACACGTCTAGTTGCTAGAGGTTTCACTCAGTAAGAAGATATTGATTATTCTGAAACCTTTAGTCATGTTATCAAGCAGGCGACCGTTAGATTAATCTTCTTTGTTGTGGTTTCGTGTGATTGGAAAATTCATCAGCTTGATATCCATAATGCATTTCTCAATGGAGTTTTTGTCGAAGAGGTCTACATGAAACAACCTCTAGGTTTTGTTGATTCTGCTCTCCCCTCTCATGTGTGTAGATTGCATAAGTCTCTATATGGTTTAAAACAAGCTTTGTGGGTTTGGTACACTCATTTGAATGACTTTCTGCTATCAATTGGTTTTTGCGCGTCCAAGGTTGATACCTCATTATTTCTCTTCTCTGTTGGTACTAATATTTGTTATCTCCTGGTCTATGTTGATAATATTCTGCTTACGGGTATCAACTCTCTTATGCTTAAACACTTCATACAATTGCTGAGCTTAGAATTTAAGTTTCGCGACTTGGGTACTGTTTATTATTTTTTGGGTATTGAGATTCAATCTACTGGTATGAGTCTTACGCTACGACAACATAAATATACACTTGACATCCTCACTCGAGCTGGTATAATAACTTGCAAACCTGTTGATACTCCTATCTCTACCTCTAAATCTATCATACTGCCAAATCCTTTGTTTTCTGATGCTACACGTTTTCATTAAATTATGGGTGCTCTTCAGTATCTCATTTTTACGAGACCAAATATTTGTTTTGCTGTTAACAGAGTCTGTCAATTTATGCATGCTCCTACATATTCTCATTGGGTTGTCGTTAAACGTATTTTGCGATATCTTAAGGGTACGACAACACATGACCTACATATTACTCGTAGTTCTTCCTTTGCATTACATGGCTTTATAAATACAGATTGAGCAAGTAGTATTGATGATTGAAAATATACAGGTGGTTATCTTGTGTTTTTTTATCAGACGCCGATTTCGTGGAATCAGGTAAGCAATGTACAGTTGCTCGCCCCTCTACTAAAGCTGAGTACAAAGCTTTAGCATATGACACTGCTGAGGTTATTTAGCTTTAGTATTTATTAACATATCTTTATATTCCATCTGTTTCTGCTCCTATTATTTGGTATGATAATCTTAGTGCCACTTATTTATTTGTGAATCCTGTCTTTCATGCTTGCACAAAATATATTGAGCTTGATTATCATTTTGTCTGAGATAGAGTTGTGAAGAAGGAGATTCAAATTCATTTTATTTTCTCTCAATATCAACTTGCATATGTCTTTATTCTACCACTTCATACTGCTTTGTTTGTTGCTTTTCGTTTCAAGTTTCGGGTCGATCTTTCATCCTCGGCTAGAGAGGGCATATTATAAAATGTAAATTATATATATAAAAAATATTATAGGCACTACTCTAATATTGTAATCTGTACCTTAACTATTGTATATTGCCTTACACATATAAATAGAAAAGAATTGGTTAAACCAAAGGTTAAGCATCCTAATTATTCTCAACTCGGACAAGACTATAAAAAAAATATTTTTGATACCACACTAAAAATATGTAACTTGTATTATAAAAATAAATTGTAAAATTATAAAATTATGAAGAAAAATTTTTTATGTATATTTTAAATATCTTAAAATATATGTTTCAAATAAAATTTTATATATAATTTAAGTAATTAAAAAATACAATAAAATTATTCATATCTATAATTTTTTATTAAATAACAATTAATAAACCTAAAATAAACAATATAACAATGTGTCATATAAACTAAAACTAGTCTTATTATCTTCTTCATTAACTTAGGTTTGAAGTCCACCCTTACATCACCAAAAAAAAAAAAAAAAACAAGGAATATTCATCAATACTAAGTTTAAAAGTATTTTCTAAACATATTAAAAAAACTTTAAACTCCATAATATCTAAGGTCACTAAATAAATTCTTATTAGTAATAAAAAAAAATTCTATGAAAAAATTCTTTTTAACAAAAAAAAATATAGAAAAAATCAATATGAAATATCTCATCACAAGTCCTACTAATAGCTCCCACAAATCTAATGGTTGAGACACTCCTTCAGTGATAAAAAAAAAAAAAGAGAGAGATAAAACTAGCATTTATTTTAAATTTCTAACAAACAAATATAAAAAGATTGAAAATTAAAAGAAATGAACCAAAAGGAAAAGCTTTGACTTAATATAAAAAAATAAATATGAAACTGCTTTTAAATTACCTTCACAGCTACATCATATCAGTAATTCTTGGCTCCCTGCATCAAGAAACTCACATAGAATGGGAATAAGAAAAACAAAAAAACAAGTGTGTACATTATGCTAATGGAGCAGAATGTACAACCATGCTAAGAGAGATAATGATGGTGAAAGTTGTTTTTTTTTTTTTATGGAAATTGAAACCTTTTAAAGGTAAGGTAGAGGAAGATTTGCAAACCAAACAAGAAATTAAAAAAAAAATTCTAGAAAATAAGAAGAGGAAAAAAAAAGAAATATTTAGAGGTTATGTGTAGTTAGACCTAAGGAGATTGAGAGATAGTGAATGTAATTTATTAGAAAAAGAAATAAATATGTGAGAGAGGGGGAGAGAGTGAAGTGAAGTGAGGGTGGATTGTTCAAATTTAAGTTTATAGTACTTTTTATATTTTTGATCATCTTCTTTTTTAAATGTAAAGACATGTAAAATCACAAGTTTACTTAATTTTACTTGATTTTTCTAAATTTTTAGACTTTAGTTTGATTTTATCAGTTCTTGAGTTTTTAAAACAATTTTCATTATAAAAACATATTTGCTTATAAAATCATATGATTTTACTAGTCCCTTCATAATTTTAATAACATTGATTACAGATATGAAATCTTTTTTTGTACTTAACTGCTTACTAAATATCAAAACAGTCTTTTACTTTGTTTACAATATTTTTCTTTTTTAATTATTTTTCAAAATCCACGCATGATCCCTCGATTTTGTATATTTAGTCAAGATGGGTTCTTTACTTTGAATTGTATCCGTTTGTTTCTAGGATTACACTTTTCTCGAAACCACTTTCTCTATTTTTCAATGTTTTGTAAACTTAAAAAAAATTGATAAAAAAGATAACATTTTATAGGCAAAGAAAAAATTTAACTTTAAAGAAAACAATGTGTTTTTCTTTTGTTTTATATGGAAAACATTTTCCAAAACTTTTTTAAAAAAAAAAACAACGTGAAATTACTAAACACTATCTCATTTTTTTTACTATTATTTATTTTATTTAAAATAATTTATAAAATTAGATTTTTTTTCAATTTCATCCTCCTTCAACTTTTTTATTTATTAGATTTGTCCCTATTCTTTTTATTGCTATTTGTTTTATTTGAAATAATTTATGAAATTTGATTTTTTTTCAATTTTATCCTCCTTCAACTTTTTTATCTATCAAGTTTAGTTTCTATTTTTTTTATTACTATTTGTTTTATTTTAAATTATTTATGAAATTTAGTTTTTTTTTCAATATCATCTTCCTTCAGCTTTTTCATATGTCAAATTTGGAATGGTATAATCAAACACTGGAAACTATTTTCTAATTTATTATCCATGACACTGTCAAAAATAAAAAATAATCTACTTTCTAGGAATCTACCTTTCATAGGAATCATTTTTTTTTAATAAAATAACTACTTTTCAACAAACAAACAAAGTTAATTATAGAAAACTTTTTCTTTTATTTTTGTTTTTTCATACAATGGTAAATTGTCAAGAAGTATAATTTACCTAAAGTAATGTATATTAAAAGAAACACAATAGGTGGAACCCAATTATCATAAACACTTGGTGTTCGTATAAATTAATTTATTAAAAAAAATCACAAGTGCGTGTGTGTATTACTCAGAACAACCAACCTAGTTGATGACCTAAGCTTGAGGCCTAATTAACCTGCCAGATTGATGACCTGAACCTGAGGCCACTTGCTCAGCTATAATGAAAATTCATCAAGCAGGTTGATTTGTCCTCAGGCTCAGGTCATCAATCATCAACATGATTGATGACCTGAGCCTGAGGACAAATCAACCTGCTTGATGAATTTTCATTATAGCTGAGCAAGTGCAGATTAGAGGTTGACTTAGGCCATCAATCGACCAAATCAACCTGTTTGATGAATTTTCATTACAGCTGAGCAAGTGCAGATTAGAGGTTGACTTAGGCCATCAATCGGCCAAATTAACCTGTTTGATGAATTTTCATTACAGCTGAGCAAGTGCAGATTAGAGGTTAATTTGGCCTCAGGCTTAGGCCATTAACCGGGTTAGTTGTTTCAGCTTTATTTCTCTTTTTTTTTTTTTGCAATGATGGGTGTTTGCATTGATGTTGACCATTAATTTTCATGAATTAAAATTTTAGAGTTATTGAGATATTGGCCAAATCCTTAAGGAATTTTACGAACTTGGTGTAAATTCCAAAAGATACAAAGGAAAATCAACACATGTATTTTTCTAAAACCATGCTAAAACATTTCTCTTTTTTTATATATAAATAAAAATGCACTTTATATAAGGATTGGGTCATATGCAATAAGAAAAAAATATTATTATTTTAGGGTTATATTTGGGAAAATTATATTTTTGTTCAAAACAAAACTGTCAAAACAGACCTAAAGATGTGTTTGTCAAACAAGCCCTCAAGCTAAAATTTCTTTCATTAAACAGTGGCAAACCAAACAGAGCCTTAAATATTTGACCCGGTTTTAACTCGACCAGGTCAACTCGAAAACACTGGTTCAATCATGAACCAAACCAAAACACAAGGTTTAACTCAAAACTAAACCAAAACAGAGATTTACATCAAAACAAATCAAAACTAAAAAAACACAAAAAAATGTAAAATTTTCTAACAAAAACAGATCAAACATCAAGGGAAATGAAAAACATTCAAACTCAAACTCAACAACGTAAACATCAAATCAGACTAGATTCTAGGCAATAAAAAGTAAGGTTTTATTCGTAATCAAGCATAAATTAAAAATCAAACATCCATTTACTTCGATTATTACTCAAACATCACGATTTTTTTTTTATCAAAATAGGGTTTAGTTCAAAACCAAAACTATATTAAAACCCATAAAATTATTTTATTGATGCATGAAAACCCTATATTATTTACTAATGATATATATGAATTTATAGAAACAAAAATCAAATCAAACTGAAACTTAAAACTAGCACTCAAGATAATGTTCTTCGGATGAACGTGAAGAACATGAACCTAGGTTGCCCAGAAAACCTGACATATACTGTCAACCCTAGAAAATACACTTTAGACCTTTAGACCAAGCTCTCTTAGCCCCAACAAGCCACATTATCATAAACAAACAAGTTTGAATAAAAAACACTAACAAATAACCTCGAATTATCAAAAACATATATAAGATTTCAACTTTCAAAAGTGCAGCCTTATTATCAGCCAACAAAACATCAAAACTCAATCCAAAACTGACTCTTCAAACACTTAAGACCTAAACTAAACTCAAGAATCAAGAACATGAATTAGGAACCTAGCAAAAAACCATCTAACACCTACTGCTACCTTGAACAAATTTCAAAACTACCATTTTTTCATCAAAACCAAACACACAAACACCTTTTAAACACCCTAGGAACATTTATAACAACTTCAAAATATAATTAATCAATCAAAATAATATTTTCATTCATCAATCTACATAAGTGCTAATACATAGAATAATGCCAAAAAGATTCAAAAACAACATTAAACATTGAAAAAGCATGGATAGGCAAGTTAGATAGACTCCACCTTTTAGTTTTTACATGGTTATACCTTTTGCAAGTTTATTGGCTTTAGGTTGCTATTTCCCTTCTCTTTTCCTTCCTTCTTTCCCTTTCCCTTTCTATTCTTTCCAAAACTTGCTAGACCTTCTATTTTAGGTCTTTGAACATTCACACTAGGGTTTTTTTTTATAGAGTATATCCTTATATTTTTCTAGGGTATTTATGGGTTTTTTCTAAGTTTTATTTTGGTGGATTCTCTCAATGATGGACCAAAGCTCAGTCCTTTGATCAAAATGAGAGAGCTCTAGACAAATGTTAATAGCTGGAACCTTTGTCCTTTAATGCTTTTTGGGGATGATGGTTTTGCCTAGGTGGTTTTCTCTTTCTTGGAGACAAAGACATGTATTTCTCACTTTCTAATATTGGATGAAAGATTTATAGCTCTTGATAAGAACCCTCCAAGAGTTTTTAAGTGTGAACACATGAAAAGGTTAGGTGATTTTGCATAAACGGGTATCTTAGTCAAGGCTAACTGAGTTGACCACTTTCAAGGCTTCGTTGGAGAAACTCTGATGTAAACATCATTAAAGACCGCCTAAACTTGGTAGAGAAGATGCACACCTTTCTTTTTTATTTATCCTTGCTCTATTTAGAGGTTTGTAGCTCTACATTCATTCGCTTGAAAATGTCAACTTAATCAGCCTAGAGTATGAAAATGTAGTGATTGTGATTAGGAAAAAGATGTTGGAGATTTTTATAGCAGAATTGAGATGTAAACGTCCAATTTTATAGAAATAAGGTTATAGAGGGGATGTTCTTCTTCCATTTACAAAAAAAACTCATGTCATTTAGAGATTTAGAACTCCATAAAGAGCTTCTAGAAGGTGCTAACCTGGTCATTTAAAACTGTCAAGGAAAGAGATAAACAATGAGTGAACGACGCGTCGTCTAGGTTAAACCCCTAGAAATTAGGGTTTTTAATTTGTCATCTGAAGGATTTCATTTTAGTCTTTATTCTTCCAATTGCTTTTAATTGCACCAGTAATTGCCTCTCAAACTCTTAATTTCATTTAATTTCACCCTGTCAAACTTAATTATCAGTCCTAAAGTTTAGCGTTATTTTCATCTTGGTCCATGATTTCTGATTTATGAATTTGGACTCTTAATTGACCATAAAACATTCAATGTTTTTATAATTTGGTCATTGATTTTTAATTTCTTCAATCAAACCCCTAATTGGGTATCAAAATTTAATTTTTTCATAATTAAGCCCCTAATTTGATCAATTAAATTTTCCAAAGTTCAATTTTAGTCCTCAAACTTCAATTTCTTCTAAATAACACCCAAATTGACTTCAAAAAACTGATTTTTCTTGCAATTAAGTCCTCAATAAAATTAATTAAGCCTTTCAAAACCTCATTGAGTCTTTGCTCATCCAAATTTATATTTCTTTATCCCAAATAAAAATATTTTCACCAAATGAGTCTTTTGTCAATCAAAATTAGGTTACTAATTTTGTACATTATGTGATTAGTAATTAAAAGTGCATTCTCATTAAGGTTTTATATCATCATATTGCACTAAAGTATCATTAAATTCCCTAACTAAAGCATATTTTATAATAACAAGTCTGATAATATAATATATCTTTAATTTATGGTAAATGTTTGTTTTGAATGCAGATATATTTCACAATTTAAAGCATTGATTGATGTGATTAACTATTGAAAGTGAAGAGACAAAAAGAGGACTAGGCTAAGAGAAGAGATGATGGTTCAATTCCAAACCGGAACACCATTCGGTTATTAGATCATAACTGGAGTTGTAGACTTTGGATTTAGGTCTGCTTTATATGGATGGAAAGCTAAGACATAGACCTAAAACTTTTATGGGAGTCCAAGACTCAATTCTGCCGTTTTCAAGTTCAAATCTTAGCAATAACGAAGAAGTCGAAATCTGTCATGCAGCTCAGACACTGTTCGGTTTTTAGTTCATATCTTGAGTTTTAGAAGTCCAAATGAGCTCTGGTTTTTTTTGTTGGAAAGCTAAGACAATTTCCCACAACTTTCATGGAACAAAGGGCTCAAATTCTAATGTTAGCAATGACATTTTGGCCAGCCAACAATGTTAACAACCAGCAGTCAACAATGTAAAAAACCAGCCACTAAATCAATGGTTGGCCACCAACTAAATGTTTGTCAACCAATCAATAGTGCCAAATTTTAGCCTATAAAAGAAGGCATTTGCCATGTATTTAGTTATCTTGGTTTTCAGATCAAGATCATGTTCTTGCTTTCTTTCTTTATATTTTTGTAATGCTTAAGTTTTGCTTTCATTAATCTCTTGTTTATGCTTTTCATCATAACTATGTTCTTGTCTAGTTTATTTATGTTCTTCTTCTTCATTATGTTTAGCTAAGTTTATTATGTCAAGGTAAAAAGGTTTCTCTAATGATGTTAGAATAGGTATAATATAAACTCAACATGGACTTCAATGTTTATATCCAAGAAAGTTTGCTATTAACATGTCTTTTTTTATCTTACTAATTATTAATACCTTGCTTGTTAAATGACTATCTAGATTTATGTTGTATAATAGTTGGTACATCAAATGCTTGATCATTTATAGTCTTCGGCTGACATCGTTGTTATGAGAGGAAATTGATTTGTTGTTAACATAAGTTAGCATCATGAATACCTGAAAATATTTACAAGTATGGTGTTACTTAGATAAGATAATTAATATTATCATGTTAATAATTTATAATGAGCTAATAATGATAAATCATCCGATTGGAACCTTCTTTGTGTGTGGTTTCCAATTGAGTAATAAAAAGAGTTTATAATATACTTATTTGAAATATCTTATAACCTTGACAATTGTTTTTATCATTGTTTAGTCTTCACATCTCAAAGTCCTATTTAAATCATCATCATCATCATCATCATTATTACTACTACTACTACTACTACTACTACTATTATTATAATTTATATAGTTAACCTCTCTGTGGTTCGACCCCAGTCTTGCCGGGTTATTTATTACTTTGACACTCCTGCATTTGGGATAAGACATCAACTCTTTGATCGTGTCATTCTGGTCCTCTAACGTTTCCACCTTTTACTTTCTTCATGTGTATCCTTTTGTATTTTTTAGATTTTTCTTCTTTTTTTCTTGATTTTTTATTGGGTAAAAAATAGGTAACAATAGATTTAATCAAAGATTAAACCTGATTCATCAAAGCTTGACCCTTTAATCAAAATAAAAGAGTTTTGGATATGCTTTATAGTTGTAAGCTTTGTACCTATGCTCATTTTACAATGGTGGTTTTGCAACAAATTTGGTTTTTAGAGATTTTGGTGGTTTTCCCAAACTTGGAGACTAAAGATTTTGTTTTTAGCCTTTTGATCTTGAAAGAAATGTGGCCAACCTTTGATAAGAACCCACTGAGAAGACTTAAAGTGTGAACACATGAAAAATATTAGTGGTTTTGCGAATTAAGTATCACAACCATTGATGACTGAGTTACCCACTTTCAAGGCTTCGTCGAAGGAACTCTGATGTAAACATCATCAGAGACCACCTAATCTTGGTAGAGGGGAAACATACCTTTTGTCTAGATCCATCCTTGCTCAATTTGGAGGTCTGTAACTCCATATTTATTCGTTTGAAAAATACCAACCCGATCAGCCTACAATTTGAAAATGTAGTGATGGCTGATCAGGGACAAAATATTATTGAGTTCATTGAATAAAATGGGATGTAAACATTTGATGAAAATAACAAATCTTCGTAGAGGGGTGTTTCTCAGTTGAATGATGGTAGTTATAGCCCTATAAGTGGTCAGAAACGCCACATTTATTTGTCTAAATGTGTCTACTCGATCAACCAAAATTACTGAAGAAGAAGCTAAACAGTGGTTGAACGATACGTCATCTAAGTTAAACCCTAAAATTAGGGTTTTTTTAATTTGGTATTTAGCAATCTTTAATTTAGTCCATGTTCTTTCAATTGCTTTTAATTGTATACGTAATTGCCTTGCTTTTTAACTTTTAATTGCATGCAATTTCACTTCTGCCAAACTCGAATGTCAACCCCCAAAGTTAACTGCTTGTTTAATTTTAGTTCTTGGTTATTAAATTGTGCATTTTGGCCCTCAATTGATCAACAAATTTCGAATTTCTTCAATTTGACCCTTGATTTAATCAATTTCAACCCTTGCATTCACACACCTTTTTTAGTTTGATCATTAGTTTTGGATTTCTTCAATCAAGTCTTTAATTACTTATCAAACTTCAATATTTATGCAATTAAGCCTCTGATTTTACCAATTAACTCTTTAAAATTATAATTTGACCCCCAAACTTTAATTTATTCCAATTAAAGCCTAAATTTACTTTAAAAATTATTTTTTCTTGCAATTAAGCCCTTAATAAATTCAATTAAACCTTAAAGAATTCCAATTTAGTCTTTAAACATTCAATTTTGAATTTTCCTCTTTAAATTGAATTTTCATTACTAATAGGGCCTTTATGAGTCAAAATTGAGTAGCCTAATTTTCTAATCTTGTGTATTTTGATTTTTCTCAACTAGCCTTTGGTAATTTTCTAGGCATTCTCCGTGTTCTCCTTACTAATATCTATATATTTTTATTTTCTTCAAATTTTGTCAATCTTTTTGTATTTTTTTTTCTTTGCATGTTTATGTAGGGGGTTCTAAAATGGGTAACAATAGTCTTTGTGCATTAAGTATTAATAATGTTGGAAATTTATTTAAAACATGGTTAACAGACACATATGAGACCAAATTAAAAGTGGAATCAATAAACTTTTGGTGTTGAAACTTTGTTCGAATTTAATCCCTAATATTGGTTATTTAACATGGAACATTAACACAACTTAAACAAATTGTTGGTTAATAAGAAATTAATCTCAAAGACTCCTAAATTGACATGTCTGGGAGAAACCCAAGACTATCTAGAAACTTTTATCTCATATAAGAAAGAAACAAACTTTGTTTCTTGATTATCTAATAGGTAAGAGAAAAGTTAAAATTGAGTTCAAATGGCGCCCAAACTTTTAGAGGTGGAGGACCTAAATAAAGTGAGTTTAAACTCACACAAGTGTAGCCTGGCTTGGCTCAGGCCTAGGGTTGAGTTTATTGTAAAATAGTTTTTTTGGCCATAAGAAAATATTTTTTGCCAACTTAATTAGGGCTTGGATCTGGTCTATTAAGGATTATTTCTACCAGCCTAATCTTTGTCAAGATCTAGCCCATGAACAGAGAATCTAATCTATTTCTTCAATAAATATTTTTTACAAACCTAAATAATTTTTTTTAGATAAAAGAAAATTCAGGTTTATTTCTAGTTTTATGGTGGGTAATCAAATTTGATAATGATGAGAATTTATTCTTTATCTTTTTAGCTTTCAAAATCCATTATAAAGATCTTTATTTTTACAATGTTTTTCCATGTTCTACACACACTTCATTACCTCAGTTTTTAGCAAGTTTTGATTTTTCTCTTTTATTTTGTTGAGAGATATTTGAGTCTATTATCATATATATATATATATGTGTGTGTGTGTGTCTTATAATATATGTCTTTGATTGCATGATTGTCATGACATATAATTTACAAACTTATAATCTAAACTTTTATGTTCTCTAGTTTATTTCTGGGCAATTAATTTTATTAGTGCGACAAACTAAACAATTCATGCTCGCTAGTTTAATTAATTTTTCTTTATACAACAATCTTAAGGCTTTAATGGTTATAATTAGACTTGGTTAGATTTTGTTTGTTTATCCCGGGAAAAAAACATAAATTAATATTTAAATAATATTTTAGCATCTTTAATATATAATATAAATTTCTTTTAAGTTTTCTTTTCCACGTATAAATATTTTTTTAACTAAATGTTTTGATGTATAATCTTTTATTTAGTTTATAGCTTATGACTTTTAGTTTAATTCTAGAAGGTTGATAAATATCTTTTTATTAGAGTTATAGTTAATCTTCTAAAATTATTATTTTTATGCAATTATATGTTTTAATGCATATCATCTAGAACTAAACTTCTAAAAAATTGTTTTTGTTCAGTTTATATTTATCATGGTAATTGTTTATTTTGTTTAAACTTCATATTTTAGCATGGTGCATATTAAAAGGATATCATATTTTATTTAAATCTTTGATTAAACTAATCTTGCAATGCATGGATTTTTTTTTTAATTTCTTTACAAGCTTTTTTTTTTAATTTGCATGTGAGAAGCCAAAATATTTATTTATAAATATATTTTTTCATTATTTTATACATTTTATCATGTTTTATACTTAAGATTTAGTTGTTGTAACCAATGTTGCTTCGATAAGTACTGCTTTAGCAATGAATATTCCACCATCACTTTCTATGGTGTATGATGAAAAACTTAAAAAGTTCAAAGAACTGAATTTCAAAATATAACAATAAAAGATGTTATTTTATCTGATCTCTTTGAACTTGGCAAAATTCTTAATTGAAGAAGTGCCAAGATTGCTAGATGATGAATCTAATACCAGTACTATGACAGTTATGGATGCTTTGCTTTGAATTACAATAATTTAGTGTGTATGAACTACATCTGGAATGAATTATATGATGTATATAGTTTAATTAAGAGTGCTCAGCATTGTAGGAAGCTTTGGACAAAAAGTATAAGGCCAAAGATACTAAAATAAAGAAAATCATAATAAAAAAATAGATTTCAAGATGGTCAACTCAAGAAAAATGATAAATCAAGTTAAAGAGTTTTAACTTGTTTTGCATGATATTCATGCTAAAGGTAAGTCTCAAGGTGAATAATTTCAAATAAATACAATCATTGAAAATTTATTATTATTTTGGAAAAATTTCAAGAAATATCCTAAGTAAAAGTGCACAAATATGAGACTTGAAGACCTTATTTTACTGTTAAGGATAAAAAAGAACAATAAGTTATCTCTTAAAATAAATAATATGAAACAAGAGGTAATGATAAATGTTCCTTAATCAAAATTAAAAAAATAACTTTGCTCATCAAAGGGAAAAGAATTTTAAAAATAAATTTCTCCGTTGCTAATTTTAAAGTCAATTTAATTAATAATCCAAAGTTTGATCATCTCACAAATGAATTTTAAAAATAAATTTCTCCGTTGCTAATTTTAAAGTCAATTTAATTAATAATCCAGAGTAATGATGAGGAATGACGTAGTAATGTTAATAATAAAAATAATATATTATAAATTTATTAGATGATATTGTGTGATATATACTATTTATAAAATAATTTATAAATTTTATAATAAATAATTGTTCGATAAGTAAGGAGATAAATTGGTAGATGTTAATTATAAAACATTTAATAATTTTCTTATAAAATATTTTATTAAAAAGAAATACATTTTCAAAGCCAGTACAAAGGCTCGACTAAATTCTCAATTTAGTCAACAACTAAAATTTTGAGTAAATTATGGAGTTAATTGACATTTCAAAAACTTACAGGTAACTTTTGAGATTCACAAATGGTGGCGGTCAAATTCGATATACCAAAATGAAAATTGAAAAACTCCCTTTTCCCGTAACTTTCAAAATCTAACAGAAGAAACTAATAAATCAAAAAACCAAAGGGAGGGAGATTGCTACGGTTTTTGCCTTCCGAATTGGTAATGCACGTAATTCTAGGGTTTTAACTCGCGGAAACGAACTCCAATCTCTCCCGAGTCAACTCAGACAACTTGATAACTGTAGTTTGGCTATGTACAGTGGATCCAGCGATGGCGAGAGCCACGAGGCCGCGCAGAGGAAGATCCCGCCGGCTACGTCAATGCTTTGGGCCCGTAATCTCCGGCGGTTCATCGGATCCGGTGCCGGGCTCGGATCTGAAGCCCTCATGGGTCCGTTTCTCCTTGCCTTAGCTGATTTTGATTTTAATTGTGTGTTTTTGGAATTGTAGCAAAATTAAAGCTGTAGCCCTAAATATACAATCAATGTGAAATGTTAACTTAATTTTGTATTAGAGTTCTCAGTGTTTACATGATTAGTGCTTTGCTTTGATGTAGAGAGATTAAGGATAATTAGTTAATTTTTTTTTTGTACAGATATATTTTAGGCATTTCTAAAATTAGAATCTAAAATTGGGTTTTATTATGTAGAGCTCGAGACGAAGAGAATATTGCTAGATATTTTCAAAGAGAAGCAGCAAAAGAGTGCTGAAGGTGGTACGATACCAAGTTTCTACAAGAAGGCATGTTGGTGGAATTCTTTTGCTTGATGTTAGACTGTTTTCTTACTAGGATACATGGATGGTACTTTACAGCTTTGATTTCAGTGTGTTCGTTTGTTTGTGGACAAATTCTGGGTTTTGCTTATTTTATGGAATGGAGGAATTGTGTCGATTCAATGCTAGATTTTGAGTTGTTTATTGTGATGATATTTTTGTGTTTTCCCTTATCATTTGCTGATTTTCTTTTATCTGTTTTCATTTTTTCTTTGCTTAGAAACCTGAAGAAGGATCAATTAGTCATAGGGTTCAAAGGCTGGCAAAATATCGTTTTTTGAAGGTACTGTGTTTCCACTTCTGCTTGCTATACTTGTTACTTTTTGGTTGGCTGGGGATATACTTGCTGGCTTCGTTGGTAACATTATCCATTTGATTATTGCAGAAACAATCAGATCTTTTACTAAATGCTGATGATCTGGATGCAATGTGGGTTTGCTTAAGAGAAAATTGTGTGATTGATGATGCCACTGGTGCAGAAAAGGTTTGGAAGATATGCTTAGCCAATCTGTTTCGGCAGTGCACCATATGTTGTTAATATGTTTGGCAGAATTCTATATTTCAGTTACTAAATCTGCATTTGTTTTCATTTAAGAATGTCCTAGCTTAACATTATCAGATATTGGGAAGTTATGCTAAGCGTTGCTTATCATGTGATGTCTTAGTATTTGTTTTTGGTAGATGCATTTGTTAAACTAGATTTATTCCACAATGTTTTGTTCCATGGCCTCATATTTTTATCACTTTAACCTAATTTATCTTTGGGATTATCATGTTGTAGATGAATTATGAAGATTTTTGTCACATAGCCTCAGTATGTACAGAGCAAATAGGCCCCAAATGTCGGCGCTTTTTCAGCCCATCTAATTTCATGAAGTTTGAAAAGGATGAATCTGGAAGAATTGCCATTTTGCCCTTTTACCTGTATGTGATGCGCACTGTGAGTACAGCTTTTTGGTCCCATGCTTTTATTCACAATTCTAAAGTATCGGAATTTACACATTTATTGTTTGAGCTATTTGTTGAAGTTAATCTTTGCGAGTGTTGATTACTGTTTATTGTTGTTCAGGTTTCACTTACACAGGCCAGAATTGATATGAGTGAGCTTGATGAGGACTCTGATGGATTTCTTCAGCCTCATGTATGGCTTTATGCATTTATTTTAACACTCACATTTCGCTATCTGGTCCTCCTACTATTAGATCTTTATGAATGCTTATTTATGGCAATTCACTCTTACAATCTTCTGTATAAAACAAGGATTGCTTTGTCCTCTTTCAGGAAATGGAGGCTTATATACGTGGTCTTATCCCTAATTTAGCGCAACTACGGGATATGCCTGTTGCATTCATTCAAATGTATTGTCGCATAGCTGCTCACAAATTCTTTTTCTTCTGTGATCCTCATAGGCGAGGTTTGCATGGCGACCCTCTTTCATTACAGCAGTGTTTTTCTTTTTCCAGTTATTCGGCACTGATATTTTATTTCTCCTTCATTTATGCAACCATTCTTGTTATTTGATTGTTGCAGTAATTACATATGTTTGCTCATTACCATAACCTGTACGCTCCCTTTAAATGTTTTATTAGAATACAGGGTATGACTCAACTTTTTGGTATCTGTGCTTCTTGGTCTCCCCTTAACTAGCTAGAAAAATACTTGAAATTAAACTTTAGTGAGGATGGGGTTTCAAATTTTTTAGCTATTCTACATTAGATGTTTTTATTTTGCTGATGACCTAGGCTGATAATAAATGTCTGCAAATATCTTGAAAGGTTGAAGATAATATTTATAACCTAAATGTTTGAAGAGTGAATTTCATAAGCTTTTGGGACTTGAAATGGAAACTGACACATATACTGATCTGTCCTTTAAAAGATAGTTTGATGTATGGAATTCTAGTCACTGTGAATGGAAGGGGATCGGTGAATTAAGATCTAAATGGCCTAATTGTTACCTCTTCTCTCCTGGTTTTCCTTTTATTTTTTTAAGAATTTCGACTTTCCTTTGTACTGGCATTTCAGAGTAGTTGACAGTTAGTTTTTCTTTACAGGGAAATCCTGCATAAAGAAGGTGCTTCTTAGCAACTGTCTCCAGGAATTGATGGAACTGCACCAGGTGGATTATGGATTTATATGTTTGAACTTCTAGTTGCATGGATAAACAATTGATAGTAGTTTTACGCCTGTTTGCTTTTCTTTTCTGACACTAAAATCCTTTCCTTGATTCTCAATTTGTTTTGTGCCTTCTCTTTTCCTTCTAAAAGACACATCTAATGAATACAATCTTATAAGAACCCATACAGCTAAGGAACAATACCCTGTCAGATACATGAATTTGTTGCTTTCAAATTCTATCTACTGCTTTACCATCAATACTGAAAACCAAAATTTTGCTACATCTTCCGTAGTACAGTGGAACACTGGGAAATGGAACTTGTTTTCCTAGAGATGATTTTTGTAGAAACACAATTGATTTGAATGTTGTCATTGCTTGTTACAGGGGAGCACCCGCACCCACTTCTTGCCTGCTTTCTTTATGTGATGAATAATTAGCTTTTAAATGCATTGTAGTCTGCCTTGTCTGTTCTCTTTGGCCAGTTAAGATGTATAAGACACTAATTTGTGTAAATAATCCCAATATATTTTGGTTTGGATCCATTTTTTGGTTCTAACTTTTTTCTATAAATAGGAAAGTGAGGAGGAAGTCACTGACACTGAACAAGCAGAAAATTGGTTTTCTTTGATGTCTGCACAACGAATATGTGGTGAGTGCTTTTAATTTTTTGCAGTCCCTTTGTTTTTGTTTCCAAACTACTTTTGATAGTTTCCCGTGTCTCTTCCCTTTACCTTTTACCTTTTGTATTGTTCCCCGCATGCATTCTTTTATGAGCCTTGTTAACTCTGAGATTAAGCATCAAGTAGAGATCAGTGCAGTTTAAAGCAATGTGCATGTAGGTTTTGTAGTCATCTAATTATCAAATGGTAATGCGAGAAGCTTTTGACAATCATCACAAAAAGACATGGCAATATAAGGGTAGATGATTGGTAATAGCTGTTAGAGTCCAGGGCAGATGAAATAAAGAATTGAGTGTAGAGTCTCTCTTTCAAGGCTCATCTGTTTGTATAAGGTTTATGAATTGAAATTGCTTGCTGTTAGTGATGTAGGATGATTGATTGAGTTACAATGTGTTGACATGAAGAATTAGGCTTCAGGAAATTTTGTAATTTGGCACAGGAGCAGTCCATCTTAGTTGTATATCTAATTACTGTTCATTCCTCCGTAGATATGTTCCTTGCCCTTGATAAAGATATGAATGGAACACTGAGCAAGCAAGAACTTCAAGAATATGCTGATGGTACGCTGACAGAAATCTTTATTGAAAGAGGTAGGAGTTTTTATTAGTTTATCAGAATCTATGACTTTTTGATTTCTTTTCCTGGGAATGTAATTTCTCCAGAGAATGCTATTTTCATTCTTTGTTTGTTATGCTTTGATAGTGTTTGATGAGCATGTCCGCCGTGGAAAAATTGGTGGAGGGAATACTCGGGAAATGGACTTTGAAAGTTTTCTCGACTTTGTTTTGGCATTAGAAAACAAAGACACCCCTGAAGGGTTAACATATTTATTTCGTTGTCTTGATCTTCAAGGACGGGGATTTCTTACCACTGCTGATATTCACTCACTTTTCAGGTGAACATTTTTTCAGCATTTAAATTAGCCTGCACTGCATTGTTTCATTTTTTTTCCCCTTCATTTTCTTTGGTTGCCAAGAGTTTATGAAACAAAAACTTTCATCACGAGAAATCAATTTTGAAATTAACTTATGGAAGTAAAGAAGGGGAGCACCTAAGAGCTGAGATGCTACCCGATACAACCTTCCTAGAGAAAACTCTGTAGTTTCCTGCTTGTAGTGCTTAAGCAATCCTGCAAGCCTCAAATGTTCAGAGACATGAACCTAGATATCAGACTGAAATGCATATAAAGATCGCAATAACCTTCTTTGGGATGTCATTGCTATTTTGATTTTACAGTTTCAGCTGTTGGTGGGCTAACATCGTCCTCTTGAACATTTTATTCACCTTTGAAACAGAGATGTACACCAGAAATGGATTGAAGGCGGTAACTATGAATTGTGTATTGAGGATGTGAGGGATGAAATATGGGATATGGTCAAGCCAGCTGACCCACTGAGTATTACACTGGCTGATCTGCTAGCTTGCAAACAAGGTGGGACTGTAGCTAGCATGCTTATAGACGTGCGCGGTTTTTGGGCCCATGATAATAGAGAGAATCTTCTCCAGGAAGAGGAAGAACCAGAAGAGGAATGACATCTGCTATCTAGAAGCCAGCCATTCATGCACTAACACAAATCTGTTTCTTTCCTTGGGATTCACAGATTTTTTTTCTTTGCGCACGCACTCTGTTAGGAAAACTATACGAGCGAATTTCATGTAAAAAGATGCAACAGCTGTGCATTCAGATAGTGTAAAGCAAGCATGTACAACAGTTATGCATTCTGATAGTGAAAAGCAAGGCACTGGAATTATTGTTCATTTTCCCGGTCTGATTTTCTGGATTCAGAATTCAGAAAGAGTTGTTAGATGTGTTTCCAAGCCCATCTCGTTGAACTGTCAAGTTTCTGAGAATAAATCCTTAGGCAAAAATTCTGAGCTTCAATTCATGGGGTTCTTTCAGTTTATTTTGTTTCACCTTTGAGATGCCTCTCTTTTGTTGAGGCAAAGGCAATGGAGGCTACAACTTGCTATCTCTTTCAGGATTCCTGCAAATTACTCTTGTCACCTTATCTCACCTTATTGTTAATGTTAAGAACAGTTGATTTCATGTGATTCTCTTCGGTGAATAATGTACCAAAAAGCTAGACGCATGCATGCGTAAATGTTATAAATAATTCAACATGATCAGTCTTTCCAGAGCAAATGGTGTATTCTCACAAGGCTTTTCTTCTTTGGGGATTCAATAAATGATTTGCATTCATGCAAAGACCTAGCAGGTGGAATGCTCGTCCAACCCGTTCCCTCCCCGCCTGCCTTGATACAAGGAAGAGAACCCTGAGAAACTGCAAATTCAATGTAATTACTTGGCAGGACCAGCACATCATTTCTGTATCCTTATCCTTTCCTAGAGAACCCTGCTCTAACTTTTACCGCTGGTAAGATCTTCAGCATTGCATCTCCATGTTGCATCTCACATTCCACCCTCCATTCCAGCGTCTTAACCCAACAGAATTTGGCTCATTCTCCAGCAGCAAGCTGAGCTCCCTATATGATTATTCATGCAATTGAGCAAAATGTACATGTTTGAGAAATCATCCAGGTGAATTACATGTAAAACCACAAACGGCTTTCAACTAGCAGTCTTGATGCCCCAGGCAGTCAGGCTCCTAGCATAAATTAAGTGCTCCTCGAGGTGCAATGATGCTAAAGACAAATGAAAGTCCCAAGTCCCAAGTCCCAAGTCCCAGTTCCACACTTAGTCTGATCGTTTATATTCAACCACCGTGTCATAAGTTTCCATGGTAAGCGAGCTTTCTGCAAAACATCTAGAGAGCATTTTCTTCTCATTATAATGTTAATGTAAATTCTACATTATCTTAAAAATGAAGAAGTTGAAATACAGAAAATGATGCAATTGTATTTGAATTCTATACCTTAGTTCATGCCAAAACGTGTTGGTCCAACCATGCAAAAAACGTCGCAGTGGTTCAAGAAAGTGGTCTTCAACACCAAGCTGATCTGACTGAACATCAGACCTGCGTTCAAGGCTTGCAATAAAAAGAGAGGAGGCAAGATGAACGATGACAGATGGATCTGGGTCCTCAAGGATTGCCTGTAGCTCCCTTTGAATCCATGGTTCTATCCTGTGCAGTATCCTTTGTTTCATGCAACCATTTCTTGATATAATCTGAATGTTTAAAAACATGACAATAGAATCAGTAGGAAGAAACAATAAAATCAAACAGAATTCGACCCTCTTCCATGCTAAATCCTCAAGCAAATCAATGACAAAGCCTTGAACCAACAATCTGGAATCCACTACAAGAAAAATACAATTTTAACAACAAACGAGCACCAATTTTCTCACAAACAAAGAAATGGTTCATAATATTTCCTCTAGAAGGGAGATGAGTTCAGCAAAGCCTGTTAGCCTAATGCTATCAATTTTTCAAAACAAAAAACAATGCATCATGTCACTCGGGAAAGCAAAAGTAGCAAGCACCCACCATAATCCATAGTAGGAAAAGATGGCAAACAAGTGCATGCAGTGAAGTAAAGTATCACAAAACTATGACTTTGCCAATGTGCTTGTTCAAAAACAGAACACAACCACTTAACCTCACAAGGGTTTTGAGGAGAATACCTGCTTGAGGCAATTCCTCGAAGATATAGGAACAGCATGCAATCTTTGATTATATATGCTGCAAAAAAAAAAAAAAAAAAAAAGAAAAGAAAAGAAAAAGGAATCAGCATCATATCAACCAAGAAAAGCATAGTTCGGATTCAATAATCCTCTCTCAAATTAACAAAACTTAGGTCAATTAGGGTACCTAGCACGCCACTGAAGCTTTCTTTGAGCAATAACATCAGAACCCACTGATCCTGGCATTGGCTGTCCAAATCTTCGCCGGCATGGTAATGGCCTACTTCTCCGATTAGCAACATTCAATCCAGCTCTAAAATCAAACAAGGAAGACATGCTCTTTTTAGATTCAAATCTTCAAAATCAATTTAAGTTTTTTTTTTAATTAAATTTCTCTGATTACATCATGCCGAGCCATACTATAAGAAGATAAATTTAATTTATCTAAAGCATCCCCATGTAATTGTTTTATAAAAATTTCAAAAAAATTGAAATTTCTACAATAAAAAAAGACAAAATAAAGTTAATCTCGATTAAATCACATAAATATCAACTTAATCATCATATAATAGGACATAACAAAACCTCACCGTTGCCTATAGCTCAGGATATCTAGCGGAGTGACCCTTCTGCTCTCCCTGACCACCGGTAATTTCTCCGTCGAGAAATTTCGAGTGGAGAGAATGATTCTACAGAACCAAGAATTGAACTCCGAATTACAGAGAGGACACTTCCGCTTGATATCGCTCCACTTGCGGATGCAATCGAGACAATACGCGTGTAAGCAAACCCTAATCACCGCAACTCTTCGGTAATCTTCTTCGCCACCAAAATCTTTTAAGCATACTGGACATGACTGCCCCCGTATTGCTGGCAAAATTACTTTCGATAAGAACTTCTCTTGACTCTGTCTCTTTGACCTCCGCAAAGCAATCGAAGACGACGATTCCATTCCGGTAGTGATGCCTAGATAGTAATGGCCCGCCCTCCTCTGTTTTATAGTTTTAGTTTCTGTAGAGACGGCTTGTCGTCTACTTTGGTTAGGGGGAGGCAACCGGTCGGATCTGGTTTTTTAAAAACCGTTTGGGAACACCCATTTCCTTAAATTTCAAAATTAATTTTAATATGCTAATCTTAAAAATAATTTTTAAAAAATAAAAAAATATTATTTTAATATATTTTTAAATAAAAACACTTTAAACCATCACCACTATCACAATTCCAAACATACCTTTAGTTCATTATCTCAATTAACCCGTTTAGAATTATTGAATACTTTTTGATATAGCTGCAAAACTTGATCAAGTAGTCAGAAAAAAAAAAAACTAAATAAAAACTCATTTGAAAAAATGTTATTTTGCAATTTAAATATGTATTTTTTTAATTTCATAAAAATTATCCTAACCCTTGTGCATGTTTGTTGACATATTAATAAATTTATGATAGTGACTTTAGTAAATACTGCAATATTAATAGGATTCAATAATTAATATAGTGTAAAATAATTTTTAAAATATTTTTTAATTGAAAAAATATATTAAAATAATATTTGTTTTAATTTTTTTTTATAAATTACTTTTAAAAAATATTAATTTAATATTTTTTTTAAAATATTCAACCCATCAACATCCGCATCAAAGCAAGACAAGGGAATGAAGTCGGGCAATCAAAAACCTGCCCCTATCCCTGTCGGGTCACATAAAAGTAAGGTTATTCTTGAGCCCAGACAAGTTGGGGTAAACGACACCCATTTCTTCATTGGGTCGGATCCAATTTTAAAAACGATACAAACGACGTGTCGTCTAAACAGAGTGGGCTGGGGTTTTCCTTCCAGGAAGAGCACGAGAGGAGACGCATTTGGCTTTCCAAAATTCAGCCCCAAAAGCACACTCTCTTCTCTACAGTACTCGCATTGCATTGCGTACAAATTAGAGCTTCAGTCTCCGTCTGGTTTTGGGTTCATAAATGGATGTGCCGAAGGATCAAATCACAGCTCTTCTCGACCACGAACTCTACAATTCCGCTCAAATCCTCGTAATTAATACTACATTTTCACCTTTTTTTTTTGAAAAATAAAATAAAAAATAAAAATATAATTCGCTTTTGCAGGGCAGCTTTCTGGTATCATCCGCTACAGTTAGTCTGGAAACCTGCCCTCAGCTCAAAGCCGAAAATCAGGTTTTTCTCATTTTTATTTTTATTTTTAAAACTTTGATAAATTTTTTTATGTGATTACGTTTTGTTTTCAGATTCTCCTTGGAGATGCGTTGTTTCGCGAGAGAGAGTTTCGCAGAGCGATTGTGAGTTTTTTTTTTTTTTAATTTGAAGAATCTGGAATTTAATTATTTTGCGTTTTTAATTTTTTTTTTTGTTCTTATGAATTTTTTGTAGCATACGTATAAGCAAGCATTGCATTACTACAAGATAATTCCGAAACAGAGTTCGACAACTTCTCGAAGTTCGTTATCGAACAGGTCTTCTTCTCCGAATTCCTTTAACATTTCAGCCATTAATGAAAATGAGGTACATTGATTTATCTCTTTTATACACATACATTGATTGATAGCGTTCTTAGAAAAGAAAAGATGGATGGAGACAGTGGAGATAAAGGGACAAGTTTCTCAGTACATCTTGTTTTGAAATTACAAAAACTTACTCCAAAACTATATCTAAGACATATTTTTTTTCATCTCTGTCTTTGTCTCTTCAACTAAACACGTTTTTTGTATCTATGCCTTCCATCCTAGAACAATAATCAAACGCAACCATGGTATGGTGTATTTTGAATTTTTACAGTTTTATTTGTCTCAATGGTAGGTGAAGTTCAAGATCGCATCGTGTCACGCCACATTGAATGAAACTAGAGCTGCTCTTGTTGAGGTCTTTTTATGTAGTGTATTTTATTGTTTAGTTTTTTTTTTATGAATAATTTCTTGCTTTCAGTTAATTAGGTTGTTTGTTTTGAAGATGGAAGGAATTCCTAGCAAAGCAAGAACTTTGCAGATGAGTTTATTGATGGCAAAGCTTTATAGAAGTTCTAGACATACTCGCCTTGCTATCACTTGTTACAAAGAGTGCTTAAGGTGTGTCAAGTTGCTTTGCAATTTTTGTTACATAGGCTGGATGCAAGTGGTAGCCTCCCTTTTGGTTAAATTCCCAATACTCTATTTGATCCCTGGTCCCGAGTCCAACACCAGGGAAGTTTACTAGCTAAGATAGTTTGCATCAAGGTTGTCAAAAACACATTTTTAACACGGCACGGAAAATACAAAATAAACTCGGATTGTAAAAACGGATCGTAAAATCGTAAGGAAATTTTTTTCCATACATAGTTAAGCAACTTACAATATATGGTTTAAATAAATATTCATACATAGTTCAAGCACCTTAAAATACATGGTTTAAATACAATTTTATATATATTAAAATAATATATATTTTTATTTTTAATATTAATACATCAAAACAATTGAAAAATATAAAAAAAGAACAAGAAATACATGAATAAGGAAATAGAGTTTTTATTAAAGATAAAGATAAACATTTTCTTTCCTCTTTGATTCAAGTTATTAGAATCTAACAAGTATTTAATTGTCATTGATTTTTATTTCATAAATCATGTTACTCGTGAGCAGAGATAATTTTGACTTAAAATTTTAATCATTTTTTTTATGAATATATATTTTAATGTTTATATAATTAAATAAAAATAAATTTTAAAAAATGTTACACGAGATCACATTGGCTAGTACTCTTAACATTCATGAACACATTAGCTAAGCCCAGGTCATGCCCGTTGGAGTGAAGGCAAGAGGGCATATATTGGGAATCAAGCCTGACAAGGAAGTGCACTATTGCAGCATATATGTCATCCCTTTTGGGGTGTAGCTGGCGCCTGGCAGCACATCTTTTGTGTGGACAAATGGCATGTCGTTGTTGGTCTGGAGGAAATACATATTGCACTATTGTAGTGTAGTATATGTTTTTGTTAAAATCGTAAAATCGGTACTAAAATCGTGATTTTTTGCGATTTCATCCGATTTTACCGATTTCACTCGATTTCAACCCGATTTTATCAATTTTCGAGTTTTTAAGGCGATTCAGTACGTTAAGCATATATTAACTCGTAAAATCGCGATTTAAGAACCTTGGTTTGCATCCACCGAGTTGCTTTCTTCTGTGAATTTAGATTCACCCACTTGATAAGCAAATGTAGACAGATAATTTAATATATATATATATATATATATATATATATATATATATATTTGCTAATCTTTTTCTTATAAATTTTGTGGTATGATTTCTGTTAGCCCTGTCATGTCATATCTGGAGAGTCTTGAAACAAATATGGTGCTTCTGATGATGGTTTCACTTGATTGAATTTTGGAGAAACTTGTTGCCTCAGGATTATTTAATTAACATATTGTGGTTTTGTGGACTCCTGTGTACTTAGGACCACTCCTCTCTTTCAGTGTTCAATATGTTTTTTACCTCTTTTAATTACTATCGCTTACATTTTCAGTGACTTACAAACTGTTGTACATGCTTGTTCACCTATTTGTGTCAAATTAGTAATTCTTTTTTCCTTTATTCATACTATAGAGATTATTATATTTGATCTATATTTTTCTTTTGGGTGCATTTTTGGCAGGCATTGCCCTTTTGTCATCGAGGCTATTGTAGCTTTGGCAGAACTGGGAGTTGCTGCCAAGGATGTTATTTCACTTTTTTCACAGGTTTGTTATGGATGACGTTCACTCTTTCACAAGTATGTGAGGAATCATGTTTCACTTCTATCCCTGTAAAATCATTTTTATCTTCATGAATGCTGATTTTTTTTGCTTTAGCAAGTCCAGTAAGGCTTTGTTGAGCTGGTGTGAAGTTTTACTTTGTCATATTTATGCAAGGTTACATGGCACAAGAAGTCATCTAAGTAAAGACTTTGTCTTGTTTGACTTGTAAATAAATTGTCATGTTGTTCCTATCAAAACATTCACAGTTTATATACCGTGGAGGAAATAGTTCTCCCATATTTAGTAGAATATTTGGCTTATCTAGGATTCAATTTTTCAAAAGCATGAAACCATGTAGTGGCAGGTTAATTGGTTTCTGCTGCCCATAAGATTTTCTCTCAGTTCATAGTGAATGATTTGATGTTCTGCAGCGTTGTCGAGTTCATGGAAAAATAAGATTTTAAATGAATCCGCATGGCTTCCTTTTCTTCTTACTTGTGAGAGTCTTCAAAACTTCCAGGAAAATTTTACAAGAAATAGAAAGCTAAAGAAAACACGTTTACTAATTGAGTAAAGATTGTTTTCTTAGAAACAGGTGTTTTCTTATTCTCCAATTTTTCGGAAAATTGGAGTTCACCAAAATGTTGTTTTCCAAATTCTTCTCTATAAAAACAAGGGCCTTGTTTGGTTTATCTAATGTTTTATGGCCATTCCTTTTAATATTTTCAATTTATGCCAAACAAGGTCCGTGTTTTCTATTTTGGAAAAATTGTATCTAATAAACATGTTTCTTTATTTCTCCACAGAAAAATCTCTTTAGAATATATAAGAAAACTAGAGATAGAGATTAAAAAACTATTTTATGAAAGTAAACACAACCTTGATGTCTTTGGGGCACTTCTATTATGGTTGCAGGTATCAAATAGAAGTGGGAGAGCTCCACTTGATCATACCGATTCTACTCGCTGGCTTCAGGTAAGTATGGCATGAGACAGAGTACATTTGGGTCCGTTGTGAACTGCTAACAGCTCTATGGTTCTTCACTATCAGCATTTGTCTTCATTTCCCACAGTAAACTTTTTTCCTAAACAAAACGCTTCTCTGGTGTTAAGTTTGTTTGAATGGCAAATTTCAGTCTTCAATCAAAATCATCATTCAAGGAAAAGGGAGAAAAAAAAACTAGATGTTCATCCTTGTGTCATGGAAACACCATTCTTTTCCTTATGAAATCAAACATGTACTGTACAAGGATTGTCATTTTGTGCACGGTAATCACCTTGGAGTGAGTGCTGAGCCAGTTTGGCATTGTGGTGGCTAAAAAGTCACTGCAGCTCCAGCTCTGCACAAGCCTTTTCTGGTGCTTTGCAGGAAAAGCTTGTACTTCCATGCTATTGGAGCTTTTTTTGACACCATCACCACAAAGTCAAAACACAGAATGATTTCCTTGTCTATACTGCATGGTTTGCTATCACCCAATCTTGAAGAACAAATGAACAACCTTGTCCAGTGGCATTCTTGGCAGTATATAGCATATATTATTAATCAGTTACCTTTTTAACGGCTGGTTTGCATTGCGTTGTTTATGCCAGCTTACTATATTATAATTTGTTATTGTATGCAGCGCTATGTTGAGGCCCAGTGCTGTATTGCTTCAAATGATTACAAAGGTAAAATAATTATGTTTCAAAGATATGTCTGCATGTTTATATGCGAATGCATGCGTATCTGCTGCCAACACAACTAGGTTTAGATGGGGACCTCTATTGTTAGCAACCTGACCTGATATAAAAGCAAATAGATTAGTAAATAAAGGGGGTATGTTAAATGTTGATCAGCTGCTATTAATTGATTATCTTAGTGAATACAATCCCAAATATTTTTAGGTGAATACAAAAGAAATTTTAGATAGCAACTGTAGCAAGTTCTTAATTTACTTTCCTTTCTTGGATTTCCCAATTACAAGATGTATTTTCTTCTGTTGCCTGCCATGTCAGCTTTAGTGGTTATTGATTGATCATTGATCCATTACGGTTCTCACTCCTAGGCTCTTTCCCTTTTGTTGGCAGGTGGTTTGGAGCTCTTTGGAGAACTCTTGCAACGTTTTCCAAATAATATACACATATTACTTGAAATCGCAAGGGTAAGAAATGCTATATTAGAATCTGTGCAACCTGGCTAGATGTATTAATTGTTTATGTTTTACTAATACGTAACCTGATGTCTTAAGGCTGAAGCCATAATTGGGAAGAATGATGAGGCCATAATGAATTTTGAGAAGGTATTAGAAGTTATGTTTTCCACATTGAGGAACTTTTCAGTGTCTGCACATGCACAAACATACTAAGTTCATGACCTTGCAGGTTCGATCAATTGATCCGTATGTTGTAACTTATATGGATGAGTATGCGATGCTTCTAAAGACCAAAGGTGATTTTTTAAAGCTAAACAAGTTGGTGCATGATTTGCTGAGCATTGATCCCACAAGGCCAGAAATTTTTGTGGCTTTGTCTGTCCTGTGGGAAAAGAAGGATGAGATAGGAGCATTGTCTTATGCTGAGAAGGTTAGCTAGCTTTTGTTATAATATGAGTCTTTTCTCCATCTTTGTAATGTCACAAATCCACTGATTCTTCTTGCAACCAGAGCATCAGGATTGATGAGAGACACATACCGGGTTACATTATGAAGGTAAAAGATATTTTATGCCTGATAGAACAGATATTGTTTGATCAAAGTCTTCTTTGAGATTTTTGTGGGTTGATACATGTCTGGTGTATAAATCTCAATGAACATTATAATCTTTTCTCTGATAACAGGGTACTTTGCTCTTATCACTAAAGCGGCCAGAAGCAGCCGTAATTGCTTTCAGGGGAGCTCAAGAATTGAGAGCCGATCTCCGTTCATATCAAGGTACAACTGTACAATCTGTAAGAAAAGAAATAATACCAAGAACGGAACTTCAATTATTCATCTGCATAATTTCCATGTATATCTATGATTAGCTTACACATGTAAACCAAATGGAACAGTAACAAGGAAAACAATCCAGCAATAATTGAATCAATTACAATTTCAGGTTTGGTTCATTCATATTTGGCATTCTCCAAAATTAAAGAGGCTCTGCATGCTGCTAGGGAGGCAATGAAGGCCATGCCTCAGTCTGCAAAGGCACTAAAATTAGTAGGGGATGTACACGCTAGTAACTCTGGTGGAAGAGAGAAGGTAAAGCTGTAACAGATCATTTTAACTTCCTTTTCTTTTGGTTAAGGATCACCATTCATCAGCTCATGAGTGCCCGTCTCTATATTTATGGTTAAAGAAGGCTATCTAATGTCAAATTCAACAGGCAAAAAAGTTCTATGAGTCAGCACTGAGGCTGGAACCTGGTTACCTTGGTGCAGCATTAGCTTTGGCTGAGCTTCATGTCATTGAGGGTCGAAATGGGGATGCTGTATCTCTGCTTGAGCGATATCTCAAGGATTGGGCAGATGACTCTCTTCATGTCAAGTTGGCTCAAGTATTTGCAGCCACTAATATGCTGCAAGAGGCTTTGTCACATTATCAGGCTGCATTAAGGTAGAACATTAAAGATACACTCAGATTTATTTAATCTAGAATCTGAGATTACTTACCTGAATGTCTGCGTGCTTTTATTGTTGATTCCCAACAATGCATCGCATTGCATTGCTGTTAATGCCCACAATTTAAAACTGTGGTTGCAGAATAAACCCACAGAATGAAGCTGCAAAAAAAGGGCTAGAGCGCTTGGAAAAACAGATGAAGGTCTGTATAACATTTTTCGTTTTCAGTTTCTGCACTGTCTAACTAGTGTCTTTGACCAGGCAAAATGTACTTGGTAAAACTGACTTGGGGTGGGGTTGGCGTCTTGGAGAAAATCCTATTTTGCAACTAAATGTTACTTACTGCAGGGGGTGGATCCAGACGCACCTGAAGAAGATGAAGAAAATGAGGTTGAGGATGCTGATGGAGACCAAGAAGAGACTGATCTTTTATAAAAGTAAAGCCTAAGATCTTGTAAATTTTGTATGGGATCAGGAAATTATTTCCACCAAGATTGTTGGTCGAGAAAAAGCTGTCACTGGTGGACTACGGCAAAAATTGCCATGCTGGCAATGGACCGAGCTCTTATTCCAGCAATTAGAGCATTCGAGTTACATAGAACTGAAAATCGAGTTGGTTCTGTAGAGCTCATTTGCTTGATGGTGGAGGAATGAGAATCATTTATTTTGTTCAATATGTTGTTTGTATGTCATTATTTCAATTGTGCTCTAGAGGGGGGAAAGTTCTGATTCCAGAGCCTTTCGATCCTTAATTTTCGATGTGTACACGTTTTATTTTTTGGTCCTAAATTCAAATAAGTTACTAGAAATTACTTGGCGATAAACTCTTGAAGGCCATTGGTTTATTTTTCAAATCTATATATAGCACGTTGTAATTTCAGAAAACGGGGATGCAAAGTGTCACTATCTCTTTACTACAGGATGATGGTAATTTGTCATTGGAAAGTGGTTTTCGTTCTGGATTCTAACTGTAAGGAAAGTATAATGTAAACTTGCAAAATAATAATCTTTTCTGCTGTGTTTTATGGAGCAGGTATGCTATGATGCATAGCAGTGCGTCAATTTGGCAAATGACCAAACGGGCTAAGAGAGGAAAAGGAAGAGTGGCCGGCTCCATCACTATTTTAGAACAGTCCATGCTGATGACAGTGAGAGGTACAAGAATGCTAGGGTTAGCAAGCAATCTGCTATTAATACAGAAAGGGTTGGAATGACAGTTAAAAAAGCACTGAGATGTAAAAGACTTGAGACATTCGGCTGATGCACAGCCATCTTGCTGTAAAACCTATGGTGAGCATGTGGGATGAATGGAGGCCTCAATGCTGTCGATGATATGTCTGTTACTGTAAGTCAGCTTGTTTGGCTAACTTAATATCATTCTATGCTTGCTCTTGATGGTGTTCATCTGATAAAAGATTTCATCTGACCTGTGTAATTTTAATTTTTGGATTTGGTACACCTTTTCTCAAGGTCTCTAACCCGAGCACAGGAAAGATATCGATTTGATGGTGCGTAAAAGACCCGCAGCGTACTTGTCGCAAACAGGGATTTTTAGCCCCAACAGAACCTAGGAGAGGAGAATTTTCTGGGACTAGCCCTCCTTCCCTGACCTGCCCACTTTCTTTCCTTATTTACAGAGAAATTTCATTTGCTCATTTTCAACAATGTTTATGTGCACTGTTAAAGCATCCATAGATGACAATCATCTGTAAATTGGTCAGCGAGAAAATGGCTGTTGAACCTAGATTAGCTTGAGGTGTCGACTTGGTAACCTGATGATCTGGAACCAAGCTCTGGTAAAGTTTTTTTTTTTTTTTTTTTTAATAATTTTAGACACTCCCTTGTAACGTCTTGCACTTTCATATGTGTTTATAATTACTTTTCTATGATTTAGTACATAAAAATATAATTAATTTTTTTTATATATAGTTTTAATATAAAAATCTATCAAAATTTTTACTGTAATTTTGGCAAAGTCTCCTCTATACAGAGAGGTTCTAAGTTATTGATATATACTTTGTCTACACTTCTAATATCTTATATCTCATAACTCAATCACAACTCAATCATCCTGGGTCTCAATCTCACAAATATTATCATCACAACCATAATGTTTGTAATATATATTAAACAACAAAATATCATTATAGAAGAATAAATGAAATAAACACGCATGCATAAAACATGATTATATGAATTTTAGAGTTAAGTTCATCTATTCAAGTTTAAACATTAATTATACAAATCAAGTTATATAAATGTTTTAATATTTTAAAATACAAGGATATACTTCCTAGAATTAGATAATAAAAAGTGAACAAAAGTTAGGATGTACTCCAATCATGCATGTGATGGTCTTGAAACAAAATACATATTATTGAAACATTAATATCACAATAAGTATAGTAACATAAAGATCCAACAATTTAGAAAGACAAACACGTATTTATATTCTATTCTATTCATTTTTTTTTGTTTCCATTGGAATTCTTTCTCATTTAACTACCAAAATCGTTTCATCTTTCATTTTCAACTTCAATTCAAGATTTTATAAGATCAACCACGTTACCGATACCAATTTCACTGGTATTATCATCACCTTGTAAGCGTCGATGCATAACGATCTTCTTACCTGAGATCCTAACATACGCTAAATGTATGTTAGTCAATGCATGATGATCCCCTTACCCGGGATCCTAACATACACTAAATGTATGCTAGCTGATGCCAATTTCATCCATTAATATCGTCATTCTTTGTTCGACCATAGTTACTATTATAAATTTCCATTTCAAAAATGGCTCATTTCTTTTGGAAGTAAAGATGTAATATCATATGTTCCCCGAAGGGAAATGACCCACTTTTCACTCTTAACACGTCTAAACGACTTTCTGAATCTGTTAGTAGAGGTCACATTTTTTACTATATCCAGAGTTATAAGACTCCGTTTCAAGCAAGGTCGGTCTCTTTTGAAAGCTTAGACCCAGGGCTACAAGTCTCCTGAAGGGAGGAGAACCCAGTTCTGCCCCTAAGACACTCAAAATTATTCATCAACAAATCAGACCTACTGTCCTATAAGGTCTGTCATGACCCAATCTCGGTTGGTGACCTATAACTGGAATTTTATAGCTCCAAATTGAGTAAGATCAATTTCCTTAGTTAGTCAACATCCAAAACTACAATTACTATGAAAGAACCTGATCCTAATTCTCTTATCCTCCTACTCGAATTCTCTCCAAAAGTTAGGAGATGAATTTATCTAGATTAATCAACCTTTCCATTTACACACAACATCCATAATTCATTTTTCCCTCTTTTATCTCAACCCCTAGCCATATCACATACCATATAAGAGTGTCAAAAATACCCTTTTAAGAGCGAATTTATTCTATTTATTTCAATCTTCCCTCTTAACGTCAAAATATAACATTTTTATCAATTTTACTAACTTTCCGAACAATATTCTTCTAAACACAATCCTTGCCATTTTAACATGCATTTTTCCTCATTTGGACACAATTAAACACAAGTCATCAAGCTATACATGTCAAATTAAACATCCCCCCTTTGATGCATAATTGGTTGAAAGCATGGCCTTAAGGAACCAAGAGTTCCCTCGTTCCTTTCATGCTAATTTCATTCAATTCACACACACATTCACAAAAACAACCTATTATAGTAAATTCAATAAGGAAAATCACAATTTCCCCTATTTCCTCTTTACTCTTCATATGGTTGGCTAAATTTTCTTGCCCCCACTCATGTGGCTGACTTTTATATCAATCAGAGTTGTCCTTAGAAATTATGATAACAAGTATAGTAACCTTATACAATTTTTTTTCCCGGCAACACTCATGACACCAACCGTTATATTTAATCTTGTTTTCACTTTCAAATTTCTCATCCTTTACTATCATAAATCAACATACAACATAAACAAATAAAATTTCAGAATGTTTTAAACTTTTTAAAATATAAAGAGATGAGGTGGTAAACACCTAGCTGTTCCTCTTAGTGGTCTTGTTTTTGCTAGCTTGAGGTCCTACAATCGATGCCTCCTAAAACTTGTAGACCTACTGATGCAACCATATTATTCGATAGTTTCACCCATATTTAACTAGTGTTTTGCCTATGTTTTATATATAAAATGTCTTGATATTCTTTATTTTATGTTTTGAAGGCACTTTTGGATGAAAGATGCAAAAGGGAGTAAATTGGAGATAATTGACAGATTTGACCTTCAGTCGATGTTTTGTGCAGAGCGTGAGTTCTAGAGGTTGAAATGAAGTGATTCCAGTGGCATTAAAAAGCTAACATCCATACCTTTCTGGAAATCTAAGGCAAGAAAATAAAATAAGGAAGAGTATGGAAATCGCAGCCTTCAAAGTCAAATCTGGAGCTACAGAAGTCCAATTGATGAAAACTCAATTGTTTTGCATTCCTGACTCAAAGGCCTATAAACTATCCAAAGTTCAACAAAAAAAGATGTCATATGAGAGAGATATGAGTTTTCAAAGATGAAACGGAATTCCGCCAGTAAACAGGTATCGTGAAGAAACGAGTCCAAATTACGTTTCGAAGCATCTAAACCGATATCCAAGTTTTCATTTTAGCAATTTAGATCCTCTAAGTCAAAGCTTGAAGATTTCATGCAAAGATATTTCTCTTTTTTTAGAAAAATAGTTACTGAAGTACTTAAATGTAAACAGTCTACTTTAGGGAGGACTATTTTGTAAAATAGAGACCAGGGTTTCTTAGGATATAAAAAGAATGAGAGAAGAGAAGGGGGCAGCCAGCCAAGAGGAGAAAAACGACCCCCTCCTCTAAGACACTCGAAACTATGCATTCCTTCATCTTTTTGATTAGTTGTTCAACAAACATGCAAGGCTAAACTTGTTTTCTTGGTTGTAAGGACATGGAAACCTTCGGATTTCAAGAACTGTGAGATTTATTTTACCTTTTCTTTTCAGTTTATATGATGAATATGTTTTTTCTCCTATGCTTATTTTCCCTATGATTGTTTATTTTAATTGCTAGAGCGGACTCTAAGTTATTATTGTAGACAATCTATTGCTAAGTTTAATATCAAAACCGGAGTTGTGGTATATGAACTTGTGAAGCAACTGAGTTTAATAATTATAGCGGATCTACTTTATTAATCTTAGGGAGAACATTCAATCAAATCAAACATAGACAGCAGACAGTTATGTTTTCTTGATTAATCAACTTATCTAGTTCTGAAGGCTGCCATTGAATTAAATTACTAGTGCGGACACTGTGGTTGTTTAATGGTTAGGGTTAGTTATACAGCAGATCCGTTAACTAACCAATGTTAAGAAGAGATAAATATTCAGAATATAAATTGATGTTTCGTTTCCATGATCTGTTCTGATTTCTGTAGGTGGATGTGTGCTTGCGACCAAGGTTTGTTCTCTTGATAATTTTCTGATTTTATTAAATTTGTTTGATAGTTTTCTGTTTTCTTTTGCTTTAGCCTATATAACGTCCAAACCCTCTCAAATTGCATATCATCTAGCATAAAAATTTGACTTGAACCTTCCTCGTGGGATCGACCCCTTACTTGCTCTATACTATCTTGTGTGTTATGTTTAAAGCTAGAGTAATTAATTTGTGCGACCACGACATCGTAACACCTACTGTGCAAGAGGCATAACTTCTATTCGGAGTAATTGTTTTTGATCTCCACCGTTTCGAATCTAGACAGCATCAGGACGAACAACATATCCAAATTATAGCCCGATCCAACGGTGGATGGAGGAGAAAACAGTTGGCAACTGAGACTATTTAGAAGTGTATTTTTCCAGAAATTTTCCTGCCGCAACATCTCTCAAACAAAGACTGATATAGAAGATCGCTACAGTGAAAATGTACAAGATATGGAGGAGAAAAACATATCCAAATATTGTTCTGATCCAACGATGGAAGGTGGAGTTATAGCTGTCGGAGTTTCTGCCATCAATATGTCTTCTCTCTAGCCTCTCTCTAAACTCTCTAAACCACCCAAATATCTCTCTTTTATCACTTATTAACTCTTTTAAACCACTATAGGTTAACATTTTGTTGTAGATTTCATCAAAGAATGAGAAGAAAAGATCAAAGAACCCTAACCCCTCTCTTGCTCTTGCAAGTCACCGCAAGAGAGAAAATAGAATGGTATTTATAGTGCTATCTTCTTGTTAATTGCTCCTTCACCCCCATCCTTTTTTATTATTTATACATAAACCTCTAACCTTATGTTATTTGAACATTGACCCCTCTTGATCTTATATATTTATTTTGTCCCTATAAATTTTTTTTTCTAACAATTTAGTACTATATTCACTTTCATTTTACTATTTTCACCATTTTTATCCTGATTTATTTTTTTAAATTTAATTTAACTCATTTTATTATCGGTTAAATTTATCATATTTTAATAATCTAGAAAAATTATAATTGGGGTTTATACACCCAATTAAACTTGGGCGATTAGGTTGCTTGTGAGCTAGCTATCTTGGCCAAACTTAAATCAAATCTTGCCATGATAATTCCAATATTATTTTCTAAAAAAATTTTATCCAAAACTACATGGTTTGGTTTTAGTTAGGGGTGATAATTTTCAGTTCCATTCAGTTTTTATCTAAAAAAAATATCCAAACCAAATTTATTTATTTTTAAATTAAAAACTAAAACTGGGTTTTGGTTCGGTTAGTTGAAATAAAAAATCAGAAATAGCCAAACCAGCCGTCATTTTTCTCTCCAACAATCCAAAGAAACACGGATATCATCTTCAATCAGTTGCCATTGGTATTCCTACCCTTATGCCTCACTAGCACCTTGATACTAGAGTTAGATTTGGAGAGGTGGAATTTGGTTATATCAAGCAGAAAGAGATTGTTACGTCTCAGGATGGCAAAATAAAGACTGTTGTGGGAAGGTAAAGAGGAGCTGGGAATCGAAAATGTCAGGGACATGCAATCTGCTGTTTAGTTGTTAGGATTATGTTAGTTAGTTAGAGAAGATTCTGTTAGCAGAGTTTGTTAGTTAGTTGGATTAATCTCTTAGTAGTTGATGCTGATCCATATAAAAGCACATTGTATGGATTATATTGAATAAGAAAATATTGAAGTTCAATTCAATCTCGTTTCTCTCTTCCGCATTCTTCTTCTATTCTCCTCTACTATCACCAATTCTATTCTCTTTCTCCTATTTTCTCAACTTGTTAAGCTGATCTTAACAATTGGTATCAGAGCCTTAAGATCTAACATTATGATGGAAAATCATAACCTGAAAAACATTGAAGATTATTATAAGAAATTGGAGGAGTGAATGCAGATACTTCAACAAGAATTCCACAAGAATTCCAGGAATCCCTGGTCGATCAACAAACTAAATAGTAGGAACAATTCAGTGAACAAAATAGAAGGACTGATCAAATTAGTGCACAAATTGAAACACTATCGACTCAATTTCAAACATTCCTGGGTAATTAGATGATAAGGAAAGATTTGGGAAGCACTTCCAAAGGAATATTATAGATACCAGCAAGGGGCAGTCCAGAGGGAATGTTATTAAGGGGAAAAGGTCCTGCTAGGGGAGATCAAACCTATGGCCAGGAGTAGCAGAGAGTGGTGCATAATATTGTCCTTCCAAGAATGGATCTGATAACATTTTGGGGAGATAATCCTAGGGGTTGGTTGAAGAGGTGTGGTTAGTCATCGGAACCACCAAAATATAATTCTGACTTGACTATCACATACAAAATAAATTTGTAGTATGATCGTGAAAACCAGGTTGAACCCAAGGGAAATTTTGTTTAATCTTCTTAAAGTATATCAAAATGAGAAAGAACAAGGGATTTTAATGAAAAATTCAAGAAACAATAATTCTAAAAATAATAAATTGATATTTCGTTAAATCAATTCAAGGGTCCACACATCCATTCCTATAAATATGTTGATCATCGAAGTAAAATAAATATTCTTTTACATCAAGCAAATAAATTCAATATCCCTTAAAGCTGAGGGAAATCGATGAGATTACGAGTACATTAATTAGAAAAAACTCTCTAATCAATTTTTTACCATCAAGTGAATGTAATATTGAAAGCAATTTTCATTCACTCCCCTTAAAGCTGAGGGAAATCGATGAGATTACGAGTACATTAATTAGAAAAAACTCTCTAATCAATTTTTTACCATCAAGTGAATGTAATATTGAAAGCAATTTTCATTCACTCAGCAGTAGCCTTAGGAATAAAATCTATGCATTTATTCTAAGCAAACGTTCAAAAGCTTGACTATTTTAACTTAGTTTATTCTTTTCTAATAAATCAAGATGAGAGTTGGAGCAATCAAATTAATTATTTTGCTTCTTACTCTAGTCCCTAACAACAATTATGGATTGAAAGAAACTAGAAAGCATACATGTCATCTCAAAACAATTCAATAAGCTTGAATAACAATCAATAGCATAATTCTGAATAAGAAAAAATAAATACTTGAATTTAAAAGAATTAAAATGATAATGTTACTTCTCACAACGTGCTAATGGAGATGGTGTGTGTGCCTCTAGAATCGAATTCATGAGTTTAGTTCATGGTTGTTGGAAAATTAACAAAAGCAGAGAAAAAATGAATGTTTTTCAAACCCTATTTCGGTTGTGTTCTGCTCTCTTTATCCTCCCCTTTGCTACCAAAATCTTCAGGATTCTTTGGCTAATTAGGAGTCTTCACAATGCTAAATTCGTTCCTTCTTTATCTGGTCTTTAAGGTTGGATAAATCTATCAGAATTTATGTTGAAATCTGCTTCTGCTATTGTCACAATTCTATTGTAATACCAACTTTGTTGCAATTTAGACTTTGATTCCGACTTGGTTTCTTACAATATCCGACCATCCCAACTATATTCTTTCATTCATGACATGTTAAAGGCTTGATATGCACCTTTCTTGGGTCCTAAGGCCCATTGTTTTTATGTCAGACTCTCAGCTATATTGGGATGCTCGACACCGTTAGTTTTCAAATCAGATTAGGGGACCCATTTCAACCAACCAGATTGCATCTGGGTTCTATCCTTCAAAATGATTTTATCTGACTTTGAGTCCTTAATGAAAATTGTAGTACTGGATGTGTAGATGAATTTAGGTTTTTGAATCTCCTAATTTTGATATCAGACGCTCAAAATATTCCCGTTTGAATCGTTAGTATGAAAGTAGAGAATCCTACTGAGAAAATGATTCTGACCCGAGTTTGCAGCTCGAGTTTGCAGATCTGATTCGAGGTCCAAATGAGATCGGAATTTCTCTCATAATACCTTCCTGGAAAGCTTAACCTGTGTACTTCAACTTAGATTAGCCCATCTTCTCATCCTGGAACTCTAACTTGGAAGCAAACCTATCACAAGAAGCTAGGTCCAAAACATAAAATGCATAATTTCTTATCTTTTAACGATTAATTCACGAAGTCTTTTCTGCATGCCAAACTCATAAAAATAACTTCCAATCAACTCAAACAAGTTCAAAATACATTAAAAAGCATAGTGTAAAAGGAACAAAAACATGTATATTTTGCACTTATCAAGGTGCAAGAAGTTTTTTAAGCTCAACTCAACTTCTTTTCAGCAATGGGTAGAACTAGCATCTCTTTATCTCAAAGGAAAGGTAGAAATTTGGTTTGAAGGCTACATGTGTGGTGTGGAAGGTAATATTGATTAGGAAGAATTCCCAGGAGCATATACAGCCGGTTTGGTAATAGAGCTGGCATTGTAGTGGAATTTAACAAATTAACACAGGAGGGTGGTATTGAGGAATACGTTGAGAGGTTTGAGGAACTAAAATCATTAATGCATTCATTAAATTCCTTACTTCCTGAATCCTATTATATCTCCAGCTTTATTAGTGGGTTAAAGGAAGACATTAAACCTATGTCGAAGATATTAAAGTCGGTGAAATTGATGACAACTTTTGATCAAGCTAAATGGCAAAAGGAGTCAAACAGTGTGCTGGCAAAAAAAAACAAGTTCATGCCCAGGCCAGCAGCATTGGGAAGACCTATAGGTAATCTTCAAACCAATTATGTGAATGATAACCAAGAAAGAAAAAAGTTCCAAACACCATGTATGAGCAGAGGCGAAGGTTGGGACAATGTTTCAAGTGTGGGGACAAGTTCATACCAGAGCACAAATGCAGTGTTAAAGGACTACACATGATTGAAGGCAATGAAGAGGAAGAATTCATGGATGTTGCAATAGAAACCATCATTGAAGAAATGACCCCTGATAAAAAGATTGGAGAATATGGCCTATCATTAAATACATAGGCAGAAAACTATGCACACAACACCATCATAATCAGAGGTAGTTATCAGGGAAAGGAACTGGTCATTCTTATTGACAGTGGAAGCACACACAATTTCATTGATGACCATATAACGGGAGAGTTGTAAATCTCTGTGGAGAAATCCTTAGTATTAGCAGTAATGGTCACTAATGGCAGTATCATGCTGTGTGATTCCTATACAACAGGGTTTAAATGGTTTATGCAGAACTATAAATTTGTAGCAGACTTAAGGATTTTAAAGCTGGAAAGGTGTGATATAGTATTGGGAGTAGATCGACTAAGAAAGTTTTCACCGATCCTATTTGATTTTATCAAAATAAAGATTTCCTTTAAAAAAGAAGGAATGATGCTTAAAGGCATTATGGAAGTGGCCAATCTTCAATGCAGGACAGTAGAGAAGGTTCAGAAGAATTTAAAGGCTTCCATCATGGGGTTTGTAGGGCAATTCTTTTTGGTAGAAGCAACAACAATACCACATCATGTACTTGCTAATGCAGAAATAGTAGGGTTATTGGTAGACCATGCAGTTGTTTTTCAAGAACCAACAACATTGTTGCCTACCAGGAGACATGGTCATAGAATTCCACTAAAAACTAGAGCTCAACCCGTCAATTGCAGACCCTATAAGAGCTCATTCTTTCAGAAGGGGGAGATCGAAAAGATGGTCAAAGAGATGTTACACAACAACATAATATAACCAAATGTCAGTCCCTTTGCCTTTCCTATTCTACTAGTGAAGAAGGACAACATATGGCATTTTTGTGTAGACTTTTGACAGCTGAATGAAATCACTATTAAGAACAAGTTTCCCATTCCTCTAATCAACGACCTGCTAGATGAGCTACAAGGATCCAACTTCTTTTCAAAACTGGATCTAAGGTCGGGATATCATCAAGTTTTTAGGCATGAAGGGGATATAGACAAAACAACATTTCGCACTCATCAAAGGCACTATGAATTCAAGGTAATGCCCCAGCCACCGTCCAAGCCTTGATGAATGATATCTTAGAGCCATTCTTGAGAAAATTTGTCTTAGTAGTCTTAGACGATATTCTCGTTTATAGTTTTTTTTCAGAAGCACATCTCAGTCATTTGAAGCAAGTCTTAAAAACTCTTAAAACTAACCAATTGTATGCGAAGAGATCCAAGTGTACATTTGCAGAGCCACAAGTAGAGTATTTGGGACATATAATTTCAGCTAAGGGGGGTGGCCACTGATCCTAAAAGGATGGAAGCAATACAGGAGTGGCCAGTTCCAAAATCCATTAAGGAGTTAAGGGGATTTCTTGGCTTAGCTAGTTATTATCGAAAATTCATTAGAAAATTTGGTATTATCAGTAAGCTCGTGACAGATATGTTCAAGAATAATAACTTCCTTTGGCATGAAGGAGCAATGGAGGCCTTCTACAACCTGAAATGAGCATTGTGTGAGGCTTCAATCCTGGCCCTACCTGACTTTACCAAACCGTTTGTACCAGAAACAGATGCTTGTGATACTGGAATTAAAACAGTACTCAGCCAGGAAGGAAGACCATTAGCATTTTTTAGCAAGGCTTTGAGAGTTAAAAACTCGGGGTTATCTATCTATGAAAAGGAGTACCTTGCTATTCTAATGGCAATCGAAAAATGGAGGCATTACTTGGAACAAGATCACTTTGTCATTCAAACCGACCATGAAAGTTTGAAGTACCTACTCGATCAGAAGATTCACACTCCTATTCAAAAGAAAGGACTAACTAAGTTGTTGGGGTTGAACTATCGGATCATATACAAAAAAGGGAAGGAGAATAAGGTTGTAGATGCCTTATCTAGGAGGAATACATAGGGGGAAGGAGGCAGGCGAGGGGACAAAATAGAAGGGGGAAGGTTTGTAGCCATAACACAAGTAGTTCCCTCCTGGTATGAAAAGATTTATTCCTCCTATAAGGACGATGCCATGCTATAGGACATAATAAGGAGTAAACTGGTGGATGTTGCACTATCTCCCAACTTTACATATACTGAAGGCGTGGTCAAGTATAATGGAAGAATTGTCATAGGATCTGCAGGGTTATTGAGGGAAGAACTCATCAAGTCTACCCATGATTCCTATATTAAAGGACATGTTGGGATCCAAAATATATATAGACAACTTAAGGCTCCCTTCTACTAGCCTTCTATGAAGAAATTGGTGCAAGGGATAGTTCAACACTATGACATTTGTAAACAAGCTAAGGCTGAAAGGGTTCCTTATCCTGGATTCCTACAGGCCCTTCTAGTTCCACGTGGTCCTTGGTAGGATATAACCATGGATTTCATGGAAGGACTTCCAAGGTTAGAAGGAAAAGGTGTAATTATGGTAATTGTTGATCAATTTACAAAGTATGAGCATTTTATCACATTAGCCCATCCATTCTCAGCTCAAGAGGTAGCTAAGATTTTCTTGGATCACATTTATAAGTTTCATGGCTTGCCTGCCATGATATTAACCGATAGAGATAAAATTTTCACCAGCCTGTTATGGAGAGAACTGTTTAGACATCTGGGAGTAAAGCTATTACTAAGCACCTCCTATCATCCTTAAACAGATGGTCAGATCGAGAGAGTGAATCAATGCCTGGAAACTTACCTACGATGTATCACTATGCACTACCCGAAGAGGTGGAACCACTGGATATCAACAACATAGTGGTGGTACAACAATAACTTTCACTTGGCTATCAATATGATGCCATTCTAAACATTATATGGATATGAACCCTTAGCAAGGGAGATGGTATTCATTGAGGCTACTCAAGTTGCTGCTGTTAAAGAATGGATGCAGAGAAGGCTTAATATGGATCAACTTATAAGGGGGTTGTTGGAAGGGGTAAGAAATAGGATGAAGCAGGCGGTAAATGTAATGACCCAGCTTTTCAAGGCCAAAATTGATGGAATTTTTTTTTCATCCGGTTTCAGGATGTTTTTCACCATATCATTCTTCAGATTTATTATTGCATTTTGTTCATTAACAAGGCACAATCTACGTAGGATAACGTAAATCAACATTTCCATAAAATGGATTCTTAATACATGTGCCCATAATATTATATTTCCATACTCATAGGTTTACTTTACATCATATTGACATACTCATAAATTTATATTCTTCTTCTAGTCTCATTAACATCACGAGATCATATAAGAATGTCGAACAACAAGTTACACAACTAGTACTTTTATTATTCTGACCTCATGTAATTTCACAACACGACATCCTTATTAGATGAATACCTCATATGTATATTCATACACATCATATCAACTTGTTCGCACATTCACATCCATATTCCATTTCAATTTTTCATTACTAGACTTTACAAAAGGGGTCGAACGACTAATTTAATGATTAACACGTCTGTTCATATAGAACTCATATCACTCATAACATGTGAATATATAGTTCTTTTCAAAATGTGTGAGTTGTGAAATGGATTTCCCTATGCACCATGCTAGTATGATGTCCCTGTTACATCATAAGATAAGTTCAAGCATTATAGGCAATTTAAAGAAACATAATAAAACAATATTAGCGTTACACTTCATTCCTGGACCAAAAGAGCATAATTCTATCATTTCTCCTTACTTATATAAGTACTACCGTTAATAATTCACCAATTACTGAGGCTAAGTACAATACTCAAACCCGATCATCCATCTCGAATACTGTTAGCCGAACTAATATTATTATCTATTTAAAGCATAACAATCATAGCTCTTTCCTATGCCAATACAGAACATAGTACCCAATGAACACATTAACTCTTGAAACTAACTCATAACTCCCAAATTCGACAGTCCACTTAGGATACCATTAGCCAAAGCTAATCATTTGGTCATCTACGTCATCCACTTAGGATGCCATTAGCCGAAGCTAATTATTTATCAATCTCAGTCATCCACTTAGGATGCCATTAGCCGAAGCTAGGGGTGAGCAAAAAAATTGAGAAACCGATAAAACTAAGAAAATTGAGAAAAAAATAACCAAAAAAACTGAACCGTAAAAAAAAATCGATTAAAATTTTTGAAAAAAATTTCGGTTCGGTTTCAGTTTCAGAAACCTGAAACCGACAAAACCCCAACCGAACCGAACCCGGTTCAGTTGAGGGGTACTATAAATACAAAAAAATGCGCGCTTATTCTTAACCCACTAGACTTCAGCTGTCCTTCTCCTTGCTCCTAAGCCGCTCCCTCACAATTCACATTTCACACTTTTACCTTCATGTATAGATCTGCAACGGTAACTAAAGGTATGGCTAGTGAGAGGTTCCCTGCTGCTTATAAGAAAGACAATGATAAGAAGGAGACAAGATCATAGTCCTACCTGCAAGATTTCTTCGACTCTATAAGCTCTTTCACCTCCCAATTCAGGCCTTTTCTTTAGGCACTAAATACTTATTATAAAGAGAAGGAGATGAGTGCCCATGGCTTGAGCAAATGCAAGTTTCTGCATATTGATGTGTTCTGCTAGATCTAACTATAGCCTGAATTCCCCTGCTTTTGGTTGTGATTGTAACTTTTTTTATTGTTGATTTCTTTTTTAAATACTTTATGTTCATAATTCGATTATATTGAAAATTAATATAGTGCTTTGAGATGTTTCTGTTTATTTTGTCGATAAACTCTTGCTTGAATGATAGCTTATAGTGAAGCTTGAAGGAAAAAATAGGTTTTCCGGTTTTATGTTAAAAAACCGAATCGAAACCGGTCGGTTTGAACCGGTTCCGGTTTGAATTTTTCAGTTTTTCAAAATTTTATTTTGGTTAGTTTTTTTAGATAAAACCCGAATCGAACCGAAAATGCTCACCCCTAGCCGAAACAAATCATTTGGTCATCCTGGTCATCCACTTAGGATGCCATTAGCCGAAGCTAATCATTTATCCATCCTAGTCATCCACTTTGGATGCCATTAGCCGTAGCTAATCATTTGTTCATCCCGGTCATCCACTTAGGATGCTATTAGTCGATGTTAGTCATTTATTCTTTCTGGTCATCCATTTAGGATGCCATTAGCCAAGGTTAATCACTTATTCATCCTGGTCATCCACTTTGAATGCCATTAGCCGAGGCTAATCAATCATATGTTCCGGTCATCCACTTAGGATGCCATTAGCCGTAGCTAATCAATCATTTATCCCGGTCATCCGTTTGGATGCCATTAGCGAAGCTAATCAATCATTTATCCCGGTCATCCATTCGGATGCCATTAGCTGAAGCTAATCAATCATTTATCCCGGTCATTCATTCGGATGCCATTAGCCGTAGCTAATCAATCATTTATCGCAATCATCCCTTGAATTGCTCATTCATACGATTCACAACAACTTGACTTTCACTGCAACATATTAGCAGACCCTTCGTGATACTTGTACGTGCATTCCATAATAGTTTAACATTTAGTAACAAGATAATACGTCCTTTGTAATACACAAACAAACATTCCATAACAGTTTAACATTCAATATAACACAACAATACACCCTTCATATTACTCATCCAACCATTTATGAAAGTTAATGTTCAATACATTACAACAATAGATCCCTCATAATACTCATACGACTATTCGTGATAATTAACATTTAGTATAATACAACAATAGATCTTCGTAGTACTCCTACAACCATTTGTGACAATTTTATTTAATATAATTACAACGGTAGATCCTTCGTAATACTTATACGACCATGCGTAACAATTACATTCAATATAATAAAATGATACATCTTTCATAATACTCATACAATCATTCATCACAATTACATTCAATATAATAAAACGGTAGATCATTCGTAATATTCATACAACCATTCGTCAGAATTACATTCAATAAAATGCAACAGTAGATCCTCCATAATACTCATACAACAATTCATCACAAATTCATTCAATAAAATACAATAGTAGATCCTTCGTACTACTCATACTACATTTCATTAGCAGCCCAAATTCATAATAGCCTAATCCACATCTTATAGTCGGTTTAATCTTCATCGCAACACAATAGTATATCCACCTCAAACAGATCATTTCAGAAAATTAACATTTTTGTCATTGTTTCAACATTCATCAAGAACTCATTGACATTTCAGAGTCATTTTGACAATCATCACGAACTCAATCAAACACTTCATTATCGTTTCATCATTCAACAAGGAATTACTAAAATATCACCATAAGTAAATCATTTCAAAACATAAACATCATATGAGAAAAATATGGAAACCACTTACCTGCTCCACCTGCGGATTGTCCTTGTCTTGATGATGGTCCAATCTCGGCCACACCACTTAAGACATCAATGGCCACAAATCAGTACATTTGCATCCTTAAATCACATTTATCACCACACTTATTTCAAGAGTCCATATGTTCACATTCAAGTGTTCCACATTTTACCCCATCATAAAATCCCATTATAAAATGAAATTGTTACAAGCACTTAAGTCATTTATGCCCGGGGAATCTATTGTAGAAAATTAGCAGTGGAACAAATTCGCTGCTAGCCACCCAATTTGGCAGCGAAAACTGTTTCGCTGCAGGCAACAAGACTTCGGCAGCGAACGCTGATTCGCTACAGACAACGCACTTTCAGCAACGAACACGAGTTCGTTGCGGACAACACAATTTCGGCAGCAAATACTATTTGGCTGCAGACAGCACAATTTCAGCAGTGAACACTAGTTCGCCGCTGACAGCACAATTTCAGCAGCGAGCGCTAATTTGCTGCAGACAACACACTTTCGATAGCGAACACTAGTTCCCTGCAGACAACATAACTTCGGCAATAAACGCTAATTCGCTGCAAACAGCGAACAACACACTTTTGGCAGTGAACATTAGTCTGCTGTATACAACATAACTTCAGCAGTGAATGTTGATTCGCTGCAGACAACACACTTTCAGCAGCGAACACCAGTCTGCTGTAGACAACATAACTTCAACAATGAACGTTGATTCGCTGCAGACAACACACTTTCGGCAGCGAACATTATTCCGCTACAGACAACACAATTCAACAGCAAACGCTGATTCGCTGCAGACAACACACTTTCGGCAGCGAACATTATTCCGCTACAGACAACACAATTCAACAGCAAACGCTGATTCGCTGCAGACAACACAGTTTCAACTGCAAAATCTCATTCGGCAGCGAAAACTCATTCGCTGCAGCCAACACAATTCGGCAGCGAAAATTGATTCGCTGCAGGCAACACTATCAGACAATGGAAACTCAGTCGCTACAGATAATACAATTCAGCAGCAAACACTAATTCGCTGCTGACAATACGATTCGGCAGTGAAAACTTATTCGCTGCAGACAACACAGTTTTGGCAGCGAACACTAGTTCGCTACAGACAACACAGTTTCGGTAGCGAAAACTAGTTCGCTGCAAGCAACACGATTCGGCAGTGAAAATTGATTCGCTGCAGGCAACACCATTCAGCAGCGAAACATGATTCGCTGCAGACACCACTATTCGGCAACGAAAACTAATTTGTTGCAGGCAACACAATTCAACAACAAAAACTCAGTCGCTGCAGACAACACAATTTGGCAGCGAACACGAGTTTGCTGTAGATAACACAATTTCAACAGTGAAAACTGATTTGCTGCAGGTAACACAATTCGACAGCAAAACTGATTCGCTGCCGACAACACAATTTGGCAACAAAAACTTAGTCACTGTACACAACACAATTCGACAGCGAACACGAGTTTGCTGCAGATAAATCAATTTCGACAGCGAAAACTGATTCGCTGCAGGCAACACGATTCGGTAGCGAAAATTGATTCGCTGCAAGCAACACAATTCGGCAGCAAAAACGCATTCACTACAAGCAACACGATTCGGCAGCGAAAATTGATTCGTTGCAGGCAACACTATCCGACAATGAAAACTCATTCGCTACAGACAACACAATTCAGCAGTGAATGACAGCGAATATTGATTCGCTGCTGACAACACGATTCAACAGTGAAAACGCATTCGCTGTAGACAACACAATTCAGCAGCAAATATTGATTCACTGCTGACAACACAATTAGGCAGCGAAACTGATTCGCTGCCAACAACACGATTCGCTGCCAACAACACATTTCGCAGCGAGAACTCATTCGCTGCTGACACCATAATTCATCTTTGGATCCAGCAGAATCCTACACATAACATATACAATCCTGCACATAACCTTACTCTAAGCCCGTTATCACACCATTTCATCAAACACAATAAGAAATCAAATCAATAGCACTAGTATGTTTTCTATTTGACTTTAGCATGGTCTAAGGTTCTAATAAGGTCATAATTCTTGCTTTTCTTCTCATAATATTTGCATTCTATCCAGCCCCCACCATGATCGGTCTTCCACCTCAGTTTGTGTATTTAAATTATCCATTTCCTTTGATAAGGTTATAATTCTTGTTTTACATGCATTCTTCAGCCTAGTTTTACTTAGTAGCTAGTATAAGGATTCTAGGTCATCTACTTGGGGTTTTTCTTCATCATTTTGATCCCAAAGTCTCAAGAACTAGTGGGGAGAGAGGTCTGGTTCATACCTCACTACTTTCGGTAGTTTTAGGAAAGGATTTAATAGGTTTTCCTCCTCTCTACTCGCAGTCTTCTTCTTTTTCTTTTGCTTCTTCCCCTTTACTCATGGTTTTCCTCTTCTTCCTCTTCTTCTGTTCAGTTTTCCTCCCCTCTCTGCTTCTGTTCAGCCGTCTGTCACAGCCCCTCCCCCTTCATGGCTTTTAGTTATTAATCCAACCTTCTAGCTCTCCCTCCATGGCTTTTAGTTATTAATCCAACCCTCTAGCTCTCCCTTTACTCGCGCAGTGGAGTGAACATGAAATTGGGTTATGTGTTTTTTCTCTGGGCAGAGGGAAGGGTCTGTTGCAGCTGTTGGGGTCAGTTTTGGGATGAGGAGGGTCACCTTCTCTCTTCTTCTCAACTCTCTACTCACTCTTCACTCAAGAGGGCTTGCATGCAGGTGATCTGGTCGGTTTTTCTTGGGGAGAAAGAGAGGTTCAGTTGCAGCAATGGTTGCAGATGTTTCTGAGGGAGAGGAAAAGTCACCCTTTCTCTCTCCTTATATTTATAGCCCCTATAAGTGTGCTGGGGTATTTGGGCACTGGACCAAGGCTGTCCTTACCCCCCTTTTGGGTTATCTTGGGCTGGTTTCTATTCCAATTCTCCCCTAGGATAGGCTGGTCCAACACAAAGTTTTGTTAGGTTTAGAAATTGGCAGCCAAAAGCTATGGTGCTGTCGATTCAGAAATTGGCAGCGAAACTGGACCGCTGCCGATTCATAAATCGGCAGCCAAAAAATGCGTCGCTGCTGATTTTTGAATCGGCAGTGATGGTGGAGTCATTTTCGGCTTTAATTTACTTTTTTTTTGTGTTCACAGTAGATATGAAGCGTTCTGAAAGGACATTTATGGTGGGGGATTGGGTCTTCCTAAAACTTCAGCCTTATAGACAAGGTAGTGTTATGTATAGGAAGAATTTCAAGCTAAATCCTAGGTATTATGGCCCTTACCAAGTTGTTGAACGGATTGGAGCTGTAGCTTACAAGCTCAAACTACCAGAGGGTAGTGTAGTGCATCATGTGTTCCATGTATCGATATTAAGAAAGAAGATGGGAGATGTGGCCATAGTTTCTCAGGCTCTACCAATCTTGGATGAAGAAGGTAGAGTCAAGGTTTATCATGTAGCCATACTTGAGAGGAAGCTTATGAAAAAAGACAATAGAGCCGTAGTGACAGGTTTAATTCAATGGTCTAACTCATTTCCTGAAGACGCAACATGGGAAGAAATAATAGAAATTCAATTGCAATTTCCAAAATTCAGTATTGACCTTTAGTTGTCAAGGTTTGTAGATTCTTGGGTCAAGAATCTTTTCGAGGAAGGGGTATTGTTACGTCTCAGGAAGGCAGAATAAAGATTGTTGTGGGAAGGCAAAGAGGAGCTGGGAATTGAAAGCATCAGGGACACGCAATCTGCTGTTTAGTTGTTAGGATTCTGTTAATTAGTTAGAAAAGTTTCTGTTAGCAGAATTTGTTAGTTAGTTAGAGTTAATTGGATTAATATGTTAGTAGTTGATGTTGATACATATGAAAGCACATTATATGGATTATATTGAATAAGAAAATATTGAAGTTCAATTTCAATCTCGTTTCTCTCTTCCGCATTCTTCTTCTGTTCTCTTCTGCTATCACCAATTCTATTCTCTTTCTCCTATTTTCTCAATTTGTTAAGCTGATCTTAACAAAGATCCAACTGATATGATGGAACAAGGTGAGGCACCATATATAGCATGCACATGGGGACGTGATGCTGTTGTGTTCAGATTGATAATTAGCATGGACAGAGAAACAAAAGTTCAGTGCCAAAGAAGAGGGTTTGTTTACACGGCTTGGGTCCATCAACAACTGATCTCGAGGCACCTTTTCGTTGGATGTTTTGTGATCCATTGTGAATATGGCTCATTACCAGAGCGTATGGTGAATAAGTGTCAATGTGTCCTCTTGCCAAATGTTGGAGACCAAATAATCAATACAAGAAGAATGGGTGGAGAACTGAAAGTTGAAGACGATGGCTGTTATCAGCGAAGGAGGGAGAAGAAGATTTATGATTTGAATTCAAATTAATTACTTTCCATTACGCACCGTATTACTTAATTCCCTAAAACGCATCGTTTTACATAGTTTCCTAAACGCACCGTTTTACTTAGTTTGTTAGGGTGCCAGTATTATGAACACACCACACGCCTGTAGGTGTGGTATCATAGAATTTCCATTCAGTTATAAAGAGTGTAACAGAATGCATGGATTAGACATGCAAATGAAATGAAATACGAATGACATTCCTTGAAGTCAGGAACTCTATTCTTCCCTCATCCTCTGGGGCTCATCCCTCACAGCCACCACGACTAAACACTGAAACACCTAACGCCAGTCTATACCCTTCACCAGACCGTCATCATTCCCCTCCTTCACTAAGTCCCATACAGGTAGGCACCTTAAGTGTTTCACCCATAACAAGTGGTATCAGAGCAGACCATCCCCGGACCACCACCATGCCACCAGACACCAGATCATCAGAGTTCAAACGCATGGAAGAGTCCATAACAGCAGTAAGGCAAGACAGTGGCCAGAAATATGAGATGCTGATGGATATGCTGAAGGGGCAAGGTATAAAACTTGATCAAACCATTGAAAACCAAGGAGCCCAGATCAACGATATCAGGAACATGATGGGAACCATGGCACAACAGATAGAGTTTACCTTGCTAAAACTATCTCACACGCCAGGAGACTCCAGTCATAACATGCAAGGCACACCCCAAATCCAGAAGGAGCAGAGGGTAGAAACAAGGGATTGCTGGAGGACAGGATACCTAGCTACACGGTACACAAACCAAAACATTTTTTCCCGACCTTCAATGGGGAAGATGTGCACAAATGGCTTTTCAAATGCACACAATACTTTGAGATGGAAGATGTGGCTGATTCAGAAAAACTACAAATAACATCTTACTATTTGGATGGAGTTGCTCTTTATTGGCATCAAAACTTTCTAAGAAGTTTGGGAAATCAAAAGGCATCATGGGAGGACTACGTAGAGGCTATTTATTATCGGTTTGGAGGACAACAAGACCCTCTGGAAGAACTGATGGAGCTTAAGCAACAGGGAGAATTGGAAGAATACATCCAAGAGTTCGACATCCTGTGGAACAAGGCAGAAATGAGTGAGAAGCAAGCCTTGGTAATATTCTTAGGTGGATTGGAATTAGAAATAAAGAACACAGTCAAGATGTTTGAGCCCAAAACCCTTAAACATGCTTATAATCTAGCTAGGTTGCAGGCCAACACCTTAGCATATAGGAAATCTCCTAGCTATGTCAAGAGGTTCCTTGGTGGTTTCACAAACCGACCTACCCAGACCACTGCTAACTTCCCACCAAACACCATAAATAACATTACAAACACCCATCCGATCCCACAGAAACCCACTCCACCCTCCTGGACCAATAACCCCAGCAGCAGTTACAATAAAAACCACATTAAACCCACAAAGTCCATTAGAAGCCAAGAATTTGAAGACAGGAGACTGAAGGGGTTGTGTTTTTGGTGTGATGACAAGTTTGTTCCTGGTCATAAGTATAGAAACAAAAGGGTGTACGCACTTAGTGTAGTGGAAGAAGAAGATGGAGGGCTAGAGGAAGAGTTACCAGAAGAGGAAGCCAATGTAAGGGAGCTCACCCCTCACATTTCCTTGGATGCTCTAGAAGGAACGTTGGGCTCAACACCTTGAAGGTAAATGGAAAGATAGATAAGACAACAGTCTGCATATTGATAGACTCCGGCAGCACCCACAATTTCTTAAACACAAATGTAGCCAATAAGTTACAATACCAGTTGACAGCTATTAAACCAATGATCGTGCAAGCAGCCAATGGAGAGAAGATGGTATGCCAGTCCATGTGCAAGGGGTTGAGATGGAAGATGCAGGGGACAAGTTTCCAGGCCGATGTGTACATCATCGAGCTCAGCAATTGTGAGATGGTGTTGGGAATACAATGGCTTTCCTTGTTAGGAGATATATTGTGCAACTACAAGCACTTATGGATGTCCTTTGATTGGCAGGGGTGGAGAATCTTACTCAAAGGAGAAAATCCACCCAAGTTCCAAACTATTGAATTGAAACAGTTGAGTTCTTTAGTGGGAAATCACAAACAAGTGGCTGGTTACTTCCTATGTAGTCTAAGCGCAGTGGAAGAGGAGAAAGAGAAGGCAGCAGGCTCAGTAACCTTGGTTTCTCAGTTCGAGGAAATTAAGGATAATCACCTACAGCATCTACTCCAGTCATACCTTGATTTATTTCAGGAGCCTAGTGGACTGCCACCACCTAGAGCTCACGATCATAGAATCTCTCTTAAAACTGGGAGTGAAGCGATTAACTTACGACCATATTGCTACTGAGGACTACAAAAGGATATCCTAGAGAGGATGGTAAAAGAAATGCTCCAGGCAGGGATCATCAGGACTAGCAACAGTCCTTTCGCATCTCCAGTGATTTTAGTTAAGAAGAAAGATGCCACATGGAGATTTTGCGTGGACTACAGGGCACTAAACAAGCTCACCATCAAGGACAAATACCCCATTCCTATGATTGAAGAACTGTTGGAGGAATTAGTGGGAGCAACGACATTCTCCAAAATCGACCTAAGGTCAGGGTATCACCAAATTAGAATGACTGCAGGGGAAGAATTCAAGACAGCCTTCAGGACTCACAATGGCCATTATGAATTCTTGGTCATGCCATTCGGCCTCACCAATGCCCCAGCTACCTTTCAGAGTCTTATGAATGAAGTTTTCAGGGATCACTTACGAAAGTTTATTCTGGTATTTTTCGATGACATTTTAGTTTATAGTCGCACCTTAACTGACCATTATAAGCACCTCAAAGTAGTCCTGGAAATATTGAGAGAGCATCAGCTAGTTGCCAAGGCTAACAAATGTTTTTTCAGCAAAAGTCAGGTGGAATATTTGGGTCACATTATTTCAGCGTAGGGTGTGGCTACTGACCCTCTCAAGATACAGGCCATTTCAGATTGGCCGATTCCTCTAAGTTTAAAACAGTTAAGGGGGTTTTTGGGACTGACAGGATATTATCGAAGATTTGTTAAAGGTTATGGAAGCATTTCTAAGCCACTTACTTCTCTGTTGAAAAAAGGAGCCATGGGGTGGAATGAAGAAGCTGCCCAAGCGTTTACATTATTGAAAAACTTAATGACAAGTGCTCCAGTTCTCGCGTTACCAGATTTCAACAAACTATTTGTAGTGGAAACAGATGCATCCAAGGCAGGAATAGGTGTAGTTCTAATGCAAGAAGGACATCCCATTGCTTTCATAAGCAAATCTCTGGGACTGAAACAGCAGAGCTTATCTGTCTATGAGAGGGAAATGATGGCAATTATACATGCAGTCAACAAGTGGAAGCATTATTTGTGGGGAAGACACTTCCACATTCGGACGGACCACATCAGCCTCAAGTACCTCCTCCACCAGAAATTGACAACTCCAGCTCAACATTTGTGGTTAGTTAAACTTTTGGGGTATGATTATGATATTGAATATAAGCAGGGGAAGAAGAATGTCCCTGCCGATGCCTTGTCCGGGATTCCAAGCAAGGACCTATATGCTATGACAACTTCCACTATTTCTACCAGTTTAATGGAGGAGATCAGACAGTCTTATGCCAATGATTCTGCCATACAGCATATTATTAAGGAACTGCAACAGGCGCCAGCTTCGCATCCACATTACACTTGGGTGAATGACCATCTTAATAGGAAGGGAAAGGTGGTGATAGGTAACAATGAGGAGCTGCGAATTAAACTTATAGCTATGTTCCACAGTTCAGTCATGGGGGGACACTCAGGAATGACTGTTACCACTAAGACAGTAGGAAGCTTATTCTACTGGAGGGGACAACAGAAGCAGATAAGGCAATACATCAGGGAATGCAATGTTTGCCAAAGAAACAAGCATGAAAATGTGGCCAACCCAGGACTACTACAGCCATTACCAGTTCCATTCGCACCCTTCATTGACATCAGTATGGACTTCATAGATGGTCTACCTAAATCGGAGGGAAAAGAGGTCATTATGGTGGTGGTGGATCGATTCAGCAAGTATGCTCATTGTATGGCACTCAGCCATCCGTATTCTGCTCCTATGGTGGCCAGAGTATTTATGAAAAATGTGTACAAACTCCATGGGTTACCTGTTTCCATCACTAGCGACAGAGACCCGATGTTCCTCAGTAGGTTTTGGAAAGAATTGTTCTGTATTCAAGGAGTTAATCTACACTATTCTACAGCCTATCACCCACAGACGGACGGTCAAACGGAAATAGTCAACAAAGGCATAGAGCACTACTTGCGATGCATGACAGGGGATATCCCAAAACAGTGGGCAAGGTGGCTACCTCTAGCGGAGTGGTGGTACAATACCAATTACCACTCAGCCACCAAAATGACCCCTTATGAAGTAGTGTATGGGTTCCCACCTCCCATACACATTCCATACTTTCCTAAGGATTCAGCCGTAGCTTCAGTAGATGAATACCTAAGCACTAAAGAAGAGGTGATTAACAGAGTTAGAGGGCATTTGCAAATTGCTCAAAACAGGATGATCATCAGTGCAAACAAGAAGCGGAGTGACAGGAGTTTTGAGGTCAAGGACTATGTTTACTTAAAGCTACAGCCATACAGACAACAATCTATTTCACACAGATCATCAAAAAAGTTAGCTGCAAAATATTATGGCCCTTACCAGGTGATTGCCAAAGTGGGAACTGTAGCCTATAGGCTTGATCTGCCAACCTCTTCCATGGTCCATCCAGTGTTCCACGTTTCCCAGCTCAAGAAGCATGTAGGAAACCACATCGTGTAGGGATCCCTTCCAATTTTCGATCATGGTCCTCCCTTGCAACCCAGAGCCATACTGGAAAGGCGTATAACTAGGCGAAACAACCAGGCTGCTACTCAGGTGCTCATACATTGGGAAGGGTTGCCACCAGCAGATGCAACATGGGAATTCACGGAGGATTTGAAATTGATGTTCCCAACATTCAACCTTGAGGACAAGGTTGGGTTCGAGGGGGGGCAATTGTTATCATCGAAGGAGGGAGAAGAAGATTTATGATTTGAAGTCAAATTAATTACTTTCCATTACGCACCGTATTACTTAATTCCCTAAAACGCATCGTTTTACATAGTTTCCTAAACGCACCGTTTTACTTAGTTTGTTAGGGTGCCAGTATTATGAACACACCACACGCCTGTAGGTGTGGTATCATAGAATTTCCATTCAGTTATAAAGAGTGTAACAGAATGCATGGATTAGACATGCAAATGAAATGAAATACGAATGACATTCCTTGAAGTCTGGAACTCTATTCTTCCCTCATCCTCTGGGGCTCATCCCTCACAGCCACCATGGCTAAACACTGAAACACCTAACGCCAGTCTATACCCTTCACCAGACCGTCATCATTCCCCTCCTTCACTAAGTCCCATACAGGTAGGCACCTTTAAGTGTTTCACCCATAACAATGACTTATTTAGAGATTGAGAAAAAGCTTGGGGGAAGGAGGCGGCTAGGTTTAATTTGGCTTCTAGGGTTAGAAGAAGAGTTTATATTTATACTTTCCTTTTTCTTTTTCTTTTTTTCTAGTATTGGTTGAGCTGGTTTGATTCAATGGTTCAATTAACCCATCATCTGTGGATGCAATTGAAGTTTGTGATACAAGTTTCTTCATTCGTGAAAAATCAGGGTAATTCCAGGTTCAACGACAAACATCTTTTAGGTGGTCAAATCAAGGCATAACCTCTTCAAATAACCATCTTTTATTGGTTCAAGATTAATTTCCTAGACCCAAAACAGCAAGATTTGAAGTTCACACCTGCACCTTCAAAAGAGCTATTGTACATGTAATATATTCTAGACACCAGCCTGCATTTTCTCCAGAAGCCCGAGAATTATTAAGCAATGAACAAGCATGGTTGTAAACTCTTCTTAATATATTTACATTTTCTCCATCCCATGCACAACAGCAAACAGGCAGGCTAGTATAAGAGGTAAGCTATTTTGGTTGAGGTTGACGAGCTCAATGGCAGCTATCCAGTTGGTTCTCGCGTGGTATGCCCTCTGCCTTAAACAACTATTTTCCTCACTGCACATGGAATGGCTTTCTTGGGGTAGATGTTCGGTTTTCCATAGATTGTAATCTTTGTTTCAGATGAAAAACTTCAACCTGCATGGCAGCATGATAAATCCAGCTCGGTGTCCATGAGATAAATTAAATGAGGAAGATTTAAAGCAGAAACAATCTCATTTCAACCGGCCGTTGCAGTTGTTTCAGGCAGTGGTGGATACAATCATACAAGTTATATGTCTAATCCAGGACTTTAATGATGTTTCCAAGGTTAAACATTAAGATTTGATCTGGAATATGAAGAACCACGAGTATTACCAGGAAGGATAGACAATTGATTTAACTGGACCTCTATGCATTCAATCAAAAAATGGAGCTGGTAACCTGGACTATTTTAATGTGGGAATTTATCCCCAGGGGAAAGTGCATAGGGGAATTCGAGTATTCTCTCTAGAGTGCTCATGGGCATGGGTGGCGGTGCTAAACTGGACAACTCAGCTAAAAATATTTTGCTAGATTTGGTGTTTGATGCACTAATTAACCATTTAAGACAGAATGGCTGTTCAAAATAGCAAGACCATGAATTAAGACAGTGAAACATCTATCACGAAGAATAAATCTTTCGTTATTCCATTCACCAACCCAGTATTTAGTTTAGAATTATTACCTGTAGTTGGAATGCTCTTGCCCTTTCTCCTGCAAGGACTCCCCTAGTTGAGTGTAGCTCCTACGACCCATAGCCAATCAGTAAAAATGACTGAAAAGGACCAATCATTATGATATGGCCACTGACAAAACTATCACAAGTAGAATACCTTCTGAGTATCATCCAAAACAGCCTTCAGGAAAGCCACGTCATGTTCAAGCCTTACATTGTCAGAATGGACAATATTCGACAAGCTGTTGGCCTCTTCTTGAGCTAGCTCAACACCAGCCAGCTTTTCTTTCAACAACTCCATCTCTCTCACTGAGTCTACCAGCTTTTTCTCCATCTCTTGTCTGCTCTTCAGAATGGAGGATAGGTTTTTCTCTGCTGCTTCTCGACCTGCCAATGCAGCTGCCAGTTGTCCTTCAAGTATACCATTCTTTCTTATTAGAGCAGCTATTTTTGTTTCGTACAATTGATAAATACTTGCACGAGCCCCTCCTGTTGTACAATCACTCTCCGGCGATACCACATCCTCGTTATCTACTGAAACGTTTCCAATTCCTTGGTTGTGGGAGTTAGGAGTTTCCATTTCAAATATGCTAGACATCTCTGCATTAATTTTACCAACTGGATTGTTAGGCTGGATCGATATATCAGAATGATTACTTCGGTGTTCAGCAGCCTGAAATCAGCATAATGACTGTGTTAATGATAAATATATGCGTCTCTTGCAATCTTACCCTCAGACAATTGCACAGAAAAGAAAGGAACAGTTTTACAGTATTTTCATTCTCTTTCTTCTCCATGGGTGATTTGACCAAGATATTTATACCTTCCACAGTTTAACAGTAATATTTTTTTCTTCAACGTAAAATAACCAAGACAACAAAATTTAATTGCTATCAAGTACGAAGAACATCCAAAACTGACTTTGGCATTTTTTGAATTCATAAATAGTTGAGGTTAAACAAAAATAACAAAAGACAGTTAATTGGTGAGAAATATCAGCTTACCGGCGATGAAGAATTATCATCTTCTAAGTTCCTTGCTGTCTTAGCAGCTATGCGGTTTTCTTCCTCGTGGTGAAATTCCTTGCGATGGGAGACATTTCTGGAAGCAGAATTTGGATCAACAAGCAAGGAATCTGACAAAGATTTCCTACCAGAACCATGTTGTTCAATTGCAGATGCCAGATTCTGTCTTGCAACGGAATCAGCTGAACGCTGAGAAGAACCGGTACCAAGTTGAGCAGCCAACACTGTAGATGATGAGCGCTTTTCAAACAGCAAACGACCAGGGCCTTTACTAGGAGCAGAATGACGACCTGTGGATGATTCATTCTTCTCAATGCCCATTACTTCAACCTGTAATTAAACATGAGGCAAAGCTAATAGTTTAGCAGATATGACTACAATCTCCAGCTAACCCCAAAAGCAGAAATGATGTCCATATCTAATAGACATTTCAGTCGCTAACCTGGTTTGATGGCTCCTTTTTACTCCCACCAAAAGCAACAAGGAAATCCTTTTCCTTGTGCTGCACAAGTACCAGGCTGAAACCCTGAGATAGAAATAATATTTTTGACAGAACCTATGATAAAAAGAAAAAGGAAAATGCAAAAGAAGTGCATCCTCATGCTCTACAATCTTGAAGAGATATTGTAAACAACAAATCTTGTGATATTAAAAAACACTTGAAACCATACTGAAAAGATTGTCTTTAACCCAATATTTTGAAGCATTTATGAACACAGGATTCTGAGTCTTGTGTTACAGCATTCTCTGTGACGACTAAGGATGAAGATCATTTTGCCAAACATTTAGGAAATAATACTAAACAATAATTTTTTAATACGCGTCGGAATGATAATAAAACTCAGAAAATCCACCTAACCTTAGTGTGATAAAAAACAAACCCACCTAATCTTGATTAAATTTGTTTCATATGCATGTCAACCTTGCATTTAGAGTCCGCATCATTAGAGTATTTATGCATCAATAACAAGTTCCTTGTGCACATCATTCATTTCTCATATTTACCTTTTTACCCCCCTTTTCTTGCTTCAAGGGAACGAACACCAAGAATTTATTCACAAACAAATGATGGGAGATGCATATGCATACATAGCATCTGCCTGGTTGAGGCTGGTGATTGATACACATTTAGAACATTTTCAAATGGGACAAGGCAATGCATGGTTATCCAACACAGATTGCTTAAAACAAAATTCAACCTATTGTTCCGCATAGCATCAGGAATTGGTATTCTTAATTTCTTGTAGTCTAGAGGCTATAGTTCACCCCCTCAAGGCAGATGAGCATTGAATCCACATCTTTGTGGATTGTTCACCAACTAATAAAAGTACAAAGATCGGTCATTTTATGCTTCACCTTGTTGGTGGTGATAGAAGATGGGGGTGATGCAAATGCCACGGACCACTCCATTTTCAATATATCATAAATCAAAGTTTCTGAGTGCCCTGTAGATATTAAAAGAAACAGGATTCAGCAACATAAACAGAATACCAATGAAAGCGACTTAACTTTTTTGTAAAGAGAAACACAGAGAAAGAAATTAAGTAAACAAAGCAAGCATGCTAACAAGTTAAGTTATGACAAGTTAAGTTATGATTCAACTTACAGAAGAAACACCAAAATATAATGCAGTAAGATACATCAAATCACCACTACTATGAGCTAGAGATACATAACACATGGCATAAAAGCTTATTTATCCTATAACACCGACTCCAATCACTATCAACCAAACCAAGAACTCCAGTATTGATGAGTAAAACATGTTTCTCCCTTTGAAGTTAAACAATTACAAGAACTTTAGGATTACACATGTAACTCTAACACACACATGCAGATGCATATAAAGTTGCAACTTATCAGGAAAAAAAGATCAAATGATGGAAGGAGAGCCATTTGCTTCTTAGCTATGAGGCATACGTTTTTTCCTACTTCCTCCCCCTGCTATGTACCATTTAGTTCCACATAAAACTCCACAACACCCAGCCCTTGGTGATGGATGGAAGCCCGTATCTTTGTTCTCGACCATACCATCTGAGAAGAAAGATTTTACATATCAAAATGTAATATGAGATCTATTTGTTTAGTCTGCAATAATCAACATGATGGAATTAAGAATGAATTTACACACCGTCTCAAAATCAAGTGAATATAAGTCATTCAGAGTCCGGGACTTGGAAGTTCCTCCAAATATAAGTAGATTTTTATCATCATAAAGAGCTGCTACATGGTTGGATCTCGGAGATGGTCCAGTTCCTCTGTTCAGACAAAGCAATGGCTATTGAAACCTTCATGAATATCTATATTGTATGGATTGGTAGATAGGGCACCAGAACCAACTCACGTGCAATGCAGAGGGAGCCAAGTGAAAGACTTGAGATCAAACATGTGCAGATCATTTAGTTTTTTCCTTTTAGCATCTTCACCCCCAAATAAAATTAAAACAGAGCTTGCTCGGACCACTGTGTGACCATTGCGGGCAATCTGCATTAAGAAACAATTTTTTGTTAGGAAAGTATATGCCAGTTCGTGTAGAGTTCCACTTGCTCCCCATTTTGGTTCAGATTTTCCAACAAACTGCAATCTCAAATAGATACATTAAAGAAATAAATGAGGGGTAACATGCTAGGGCTTGTAATGAATTTCCAGTAACAGATCTTTGGTCACAGAGGTCTGAATATAAAATGTCATAACAAGCTAGATTGTCTGTGAGGGTACCGGTATATCTCCCTTGGCTTCAACAAGTGACCAACACTCAGTTTCTGTGTCAAATGCCCACACTGCAAAAGCAAAAAAGACATTAGTGTAATTCCAGATCATGCATGAAAACCAAGTAACAACAACATGGTTGTGGTAAACACAGAGATCTAACCAGAAATTCGGTCACTTGCTGGATCAGTTTTTCCTCCAATAAGAAGTGCCTTCTTCCCCCAAGAAACCTAAGGCAGACCAACAGCAGAAAGAAACTTCAGCCACTAGTAGATTTCTAAGCTCCACAAGATGAAAAGCTTCTGCATAACAACAGTAAAGAAATGCAGAAGCAGCTACTGGAAGTTCTTCATTATGGAGAAAAACCAGCACATGTCAAGTAAAGCTCATGTAACATATGCACAAGGAAGAGGAGATAATAACCTTTTTTATTCCATTTGTCACTCAATGGATCTGTCCTTTTATATATTAAAATTTTAAATAAATGTATCATACTGGAAAGCTTGGAGAAATATGTTGTTTGTTTCGTCCACTCTCATTAGGATTTCAGTTATTGTCATATGGATCAATCTTCTAGACTCAGCGAACAACATATCATCACTTAAATTTTCTTTGCTGGGCATCAGTAACTTTACTACTAACTGTAGTGAACGTGAACATTTGTGATAAAAATTATTTCCATCATTTTGAAAATAATTTGCACCCCAATTTTTTTTTTTTATCTAAATGAGTATTTAACTGGAAATATCATCGTATGCCAAGAAATATAAGAAACAGTAAGGTTCAACATTAAAGGATGCAAGGCAAACCAAATGCAGTTAGAATGCTAGATAAGTTACATGACTATACCAGACAGTGGCCTCTGCAAGCAGGGATCTTCAATGGCAAACTACTGGGTGACAAGTAAAGCTTTGATGAAATTGAAGTCCAGGTGAATTGGTCAAATTTAAGCACCTGAAAAGAGAGGAAAAAAATGCATATCAGCCTCCATACCAAAGTTTGCAACTTCCTGAAAATTCAAGAAATTCTCAAATGACATATTTGAATGATCACAGTCTAGATTGCCAGGTGACACCATTTTCTTGGAATGTAAATGACGTGTCCTGTTTATTCATTAAACTCCGGACGCAGTTAACGCCAATAAAAAAAATGGCATGCGAGAAAACACTCTCTACCTGTACATCATCTAACAATCCACTTCCAGATTCTCCACCAACCACTATCATCTTATTCCCAATGACGGTTGCTGCATGCTATTCAAGGAAAAATAAGCAAAGACCCAACTTCCAACACACCACAAATAAGGATTAAAATTATCAATGCACTCTATTAAACACTCCAAACAAGAAAAAGAACCCATTAAATAACCTTACATTGAAACGAGGGCTAGGTTTATCCCCGGAAATAGACAACACCATCCAGTTCTCAGCATTATTCCCTGCTGTCGAGCTACTAATCACCGGCGGAGCAGAAGAGGAGCAATGATAATCAAGGTCATCAGAATTACTAGCAGTAAGTGCAACACCTTCACTCTACACACACAATTCTAACATATAACCACAGTGCACAAATCCCATTAATCGCAATCCACAAAAACACGAGCTAAGAATCTTACATTAGCATTATTATTACTAATAATTCGCTTTGGGGGTCTAATAGGACTCCTAATCCCTGGTGAAGAATCAGAGAGTTGCACCTTCTTGACCCTGAAAGTAACAAGAAACAACACATCATTGGCATCTAAGTTTAGAAAAAGACCATAAACAATGTAACTTAAAATCCCAACTGAACTCTATTGTCTTCTACAACTCTCAAATCAATAAATTAATTTACAAAAAAAAAATGCAACAATAAAAAAGATAAAATAAAAAGAACCCACCTGCCAAGTTTCATGCGTCTTTTAGAGAAACCAAACATTTTTGCTCAAGAACAGATCTTTCTGCTCCACTTCAACAGCTTAAAGAGCCCTTTAGAAAAGAGAGAAAGAAAAGAAAAAAGGAATCAAGAAAGCAGCTACATTAGCATCAACAAAAAGCCCCAAAATAACCTCCAACACATACTAGTAACCAAGACAAGCTGTGGAAGTAGAATCCACAAAAACAGAAGAAAGAACCAAAAAGACTTTCTAGTAGTTACAAACTAACATAAAGACACACATAACAAGTTAAGTTGTGTTTGGTTGCCAACGAAAAGGAACGAAAGATGAGACAACAAAACGAAAGAAGGACTCATGGTGGTGTCTTTTACCAAGAAAAATGAGAAATGGCAGAATGGCAGTAGATGATGAGGATGATATGTGTAGTGATTGATTTCTATCTCTGAGCTTTAGCTGAGTTGATAGAGAGAGATGGAGACTCACATGTGGTTGGTTTTATTATTTGAAACCTCATGAAAAATAATTAACACTTTATATATATAAAATATATGTGTATGTATATATATATATATATATATATGTATGTATGTGTGTATTTTTTAGCAGTAGTTTGCACTGTTCAGAAAGAATTATTTGCCTTGCCCATTCACGTTGTTTACGGCCCATTTTTACCTTTAATATCCTCTTTTTTTTCCACTTCGGTTATCAAACTTATTTATTTACAAATTCATCATCAAAAGATATATTAACATGCTTTTACCTGTAAGAAGTATTAACATGTTTTTTTTCTCCCTTTTAAGAGTCGTGTAAAATATTTTACTGATATAAATTATTTTACATGTAAAATATTTTTTTATAAAATATAATAATAACATGATAATGATAATAGAGAAGATGGTTGTGATAATGGTGAACAAGGAGGTAATAATAACATGATAATTATGGTTAAAAAAGTGGTGGTGATGAGGTTGTCGTGGTGATAATGAAAGAGAAAGTGGTGATAACATGGCACTGATGATGAAGGAGTTAGTGGTAAGGTGGTTATGTGGTGGTGAAATAGCAGTCGTAAAGATGGTGACACAGAAAGAGGAGGTTGTGGTGACGGTGAAATGAAGGTGATGGTTGAAATAATTGGATGAATGATATTTTAAGTAGATTATTGCTTGTAAAATATTTTATGAAATTTTATGAGCTGAAAATATTTTTCAGCAAATGAATTAAGTTTGAAAATTGACTGTAAAATATTTTACATTAACTAATTTTTTGTAAAATATTTTACAGGATACAAACACGGGAAAATATTTCTTGTGAAACAAACACAGGAAAATATAAAAAGAATATTTTTTTATAAAATATTTTACTCAAAATAAATAAAACCCTGGTCCTTTAAGTTTTTTCACTCCAATTATTAAACTTTATTTCTTCACAACCTTATATTTGCAAAATTATATTAACATGATTTTATGTGTTGAAATTTGTTTTTTTTAATTTTATTTTCTCACATATGAAAAGTATTCAAGAATATTTTAATATTATATTAAATATCAATATTATGACATCAATTTTTTAATAATAGTTTTTTTTAAAGAAGTATTAAAATTAATACACAAAAAATGTTTTTTAGGTTCCATTGCTCAAGATGTGTGAAAACTTTATTTTAATCCTTTACATTGAAGTGATGCAGATTTGATTATGATGTGTTGAGATTTTTATGTTTAAGTTTAAAACTTTAATTTTATCATGTTTTAGTTTTTGAATGCTCGAGGAGGAGAAAGAAAATCATTGAAAAAAAAAAGAAAAAGTATCTAGATAGTCATATTTCAATAACAAAAAAACTCAATCTTAGTGTTAATAAATTCATTTTAAATAAAAAGAGTTTAATGAAGGTAACTTTACCTTTTAATTATGTTGAAAATATATAAATTGGAACTCCGTGGATTTTATTTTAATTTAGTTTGATTTTTAGTTTCTAAACTAATTATATGTATTTTTTTAGGGTTAAAAAATTCTTTATTCAAATTTATATGATGTTTTTAGACTATTTGAAATGAAAACATGTTAAAAATTAAATTTTTAAGATTCAACAATTTAAATTTTTATTTTCTAGTTATCGAATATAGTTAGAAAATAAATCAGTAGACGACATATCAGCTCAAAGAAAATCACTTGTCATTGGTTATATTAAAAAAAAAAAAACTACGTGTACTGTGCTAATTTAAAAAACTCAGGTACGAGACTAGGTGAAAGTATTTAAATTATTATTGATATATGTTATTTTTACGTGATATTACAACCCATGTACTTTTTATTTTAAGAAATATTAAATTAATATTTTCTTAAAATAATATTTGTATATCGAAATCACTTATAAAAATATAAATTTAATATTTTTTTATATAAAAAACAATATGAAAAGGTAAATTTAATTGCATCACAAAACATACCTTAATTCGTATGTATTTTTTTTTAACTGAGATAAGAAGATGTGGCTGTGAGAAGATTTTATGGATGACCGTTGGGCGAGATGTAATAAATTAATTACAAGAGCAGTAAACTAAAACTAAAAGCGTGTGTGCGGAGGAGAGAGTGAGGGAGGGAGACGTGCACATTTATTGCGGGAGACAAGTGGGCCCCAGAAACGGCTGGTCTCGGGACTTGGGTTTGGACAATGGATCGTATCTCTCCGACGTTTGTACAGTTGTTGTGAAGGGTACATGTAGTTTTTTACCCTGTTCTAATTTCTCATCTCAGGCATCGTGGATTGGAGAAGGAAAAATAAAGGAAAAAATAAATTTAAATTTCTAAAAAAATATCATACGTATTATTACAAAAATGTATCATTTGTCCAAATTAAACTAATTATAGTTTACTGAATTCTTGATTCAAGAACATAAACAAATCATAAGTATATTATAGAAGGATATAATAATTTCTTCTTACAAATGTATAATTTCTTCAATCAATATAATTTAGAAACATTGCTGAACTCTAATCCTAGCTTAAATATATACGAATGACTTCTCTCTTCTTTTTTTTCTTTCCTTTTCTTTTGTTAATTAAGCACATATTTGGTGTATAAGGACAAGATGATGTGATTTTTAATATTAAAAATACATCCACAACAAAAATTATTAGTGTATTTTTAATAAATATATTTGGTTGGTAGTTAGAACTTTTAAAATATAATTTTGATTTTATTATCGCAAACAAAATAAATTTATAATATAATTATGAAAATCATGTCAAATCTAAGAGAAATTTTGTTTAATTTTCCAACAATATATTAAAATAAAAAATAACGGGGGATATGATACAAAATTTAATGAAAATTAAAATTCTAAAAAGAAAACGTAAAAGATAATTCAGTGTTATATGCTCGGTTCAAAAGAGATTTGTCCATTCAACGAATTAGATTGATCATCGAAGTAAAATAAGTATTCTTTTAATTCAAGCAAATACTAAAATTCCTTTAAGCAAGGAAGATCGAAAAAGTTTAAATTAATTAGAAAAGAAGCTCCTATTTAATTCATTGATGTCTATCAAATTAAAAATTGAAAAGCAATTTTTATATCTAGTGACGAAAGCTTTAAGAACGAAAAAGAAAGAAAGAAAGAAAGATCAAGTACTCCAAGCTATCGCTAAAAAACTTAACAATTTTCACTTGTTTTATTCTTTTAACCTGAAAGTTAAATCAAACAAATTCATTTATTTTGCTTCCTTGTTGATACAATCAATAATTACGAATTGAAAACTCACAAAAAAAAAACATGCTTTGTAACGGTCTTAAAATTATATCATCGAGGTCATAACTATTACATCAAATCACTCTTTAGAACTGGAAACATTCAGGTTTTTAATCTAATTTTCTACAGAAAAATCAGCACAGTTTCCTTTGATCCAACTACTCAATCTTTCACTTTGATCCAACCATCCTAGATCATATCCCATCTCATCATACAATATCTCACATAACAATACTTCATTATGGTTTCTCAACCTTACATCAACAACAAGTAAAACATAGCAATTATATTCTCTTATAACAAAACATTAACTATGATTACTAGACTTCTCTAACTAAGTTAATACAAGTATAAATTCATGAATTCATATTGAACTAATTATTACTTAACATATATCCATCATTTAAACATGCATAACTATGATTGCTATACTTCTTTTTGAATAGCTTACTAATGTTACTGTCTTACTTATACCTCCTAAATGTAAAAGTACCAAAAGTAATTATCTGTAGGATACATTTATTAAAGTCTACTTATAATACAAATTACATATAAGCAAAAGATATTACATCTTAAGAGAAAAAGATCTAAACACAAAAGCCTATATCTAACGCTCCGCATCACCTCGTGAAATACATGTATACATAACATTAGTAAGAAATACGTAAAATTACACATTAACAATGGTAAAATTATTATGTTCACAATTCTTCAAAATATATCAAATTGTCTTTCATCACTAGCTTACTACATTTCAACATCAATAGTCCATTCATAATTTATCAATCTTATACTTATATGATTTTAACAACCAACACTCATTGCTTAATTTTTAATTTGGTAATTTACAAATCTACCTCAAATTCGGCTAACCCTCCTCGGTAGCCAACAAATATTAAGTAATTCCATATGAATTACTCCATATCCAGCTAAACTCCTTTATTAGCTAATAATTCCGGTAATTCTATACGAATTACCCAACATCCGGCTATTCACTTTAATAGCCAACAATTCTGATAATTTCAAATGAATTACTCAACTTCTCTATTATAACACAAACGAGATTCTTCTTCTTCTTTTTCATATCAATATGTTATAAAACAACTCATAACTAATGAAACTTTGAATTTTAAATGAAAGTGATGAATCACCTACCGTCTGCTCGTGATGGCCCAACTCTTCCTGCCTGATGCCCTGCTCCCGAAATAACTCCTGAATAAATCAAATTACACCACATTATTAATCCATTAATATTTCTCTCTTCTTCTTTTTAATTCAATATAATTTAGAAACATTGCTGAACTCTAATCGTAGCTTAAATATATACGAATGACTTCTCTCTTCTTCTTTTTTTTTCTTTTTCTTTTGTTAATTTAGCACATATTTGGTGTATAAGGACAAGATGATGTGATTTTTAATATTAAAAAGACATCCACAACAAAAATTATTAGTTTATTTTTAGTAAATATATTTGGTTGGTAGCCAGAACTTTTAAAATATAATTTTGATTTTATTATCACAAACAAAATAAATTTATAATATAATTATGAAAATCAGGTCAAATCTAAGAGAAATTTCGTTTAATTTTCCTACAATATATTAAAATAAAAAATAACGGGGGACATGATAGGAAATTTAATTAAAATTAAAATTCTGAAAAGAAAACGTAAAAGATAATTCAGTGTTATATGCTCGGTTCAAAAGAGATTTGTCCATTCAACGAATTAGATTGATCATCGAAGTAAAATAAGTATTCTTTTAATTCAAGCAAATACTAAAATTCCTTTAAGTAAGGAAGATTGAAAAAGTTTAAATTAATTAGAAAAGAAGCTCCTATTTAATTCATTGATGTCTATCAAATTAAAAATTGAAAAGCAATTTTTATATCTAGTGACGAAAGCTTTAAGAACGAAAAAAAGAAAGAAAGAAAGATCAAGTACTCCAAGCTATCGCTAAAAAACTTAACGATTTTCACTTGTTTTATTCTTTTAACCTGAAAGTTAAATCAAACAAATTCATTTATTTTGCTTCCTTCTTGATACAATCAACAATTACGAATTGAAAACTCACAAAAAAAAAGCATGCTTTGTAACAGTCTCAAAATTATATCATCGAGGTCATAACTATTACATCAAATCACTCTTTAGAACCGGAAACATTTAGGTTTTTTAATCTAATTTTCTACAGAAAAATCAGCAGAGTTTCCTTTGTTTTTTAATGGTACCAAGTTATCGACTAGACTTCATTCAATCACACTACTCAATCTTTGTAAATCCCGAGAAAAAAAAACCAAGGCTGGATTAAATTAAAGAAAATAAACTAAACTAAAAAGGAGTGGGGGCAAGAACGAATGCACTTAAAGAAAATGGGGCCTAAATGCAAATAAGAATAATTATAAAGCATAAATACTCCTATTCTCACCAAAAACAGATCTGCAGCTACATAAAGAAAGAAAAGAGGGAGTTTTTATATCTATTTTTTTTACAAATCAAGAGAGAAACACCAAAATTTCAAGAACCCATCCCAGATTGAGGGTTATAGGTAAAATAAACCCTGGTGGGAAAGGGATTAACAAGAAAAAATTGAACAAGAAGAGAAGAGGGGAGGGTCGGCTGTCATTAGAAAGAAAAGGAGGGATCGAAGCCTTGATTCGCACCAGGTAAGATATTATAAACCTGGTCTTATGAGTCATTTCAAGTCGATTATGAATTGATGCCTGGATGTAAATTTATATTGAGTTCTTAGACTTGAATTGAAAAAAAAAAGGAAGTAAGAGTTGTTAAAGTAAAGAACTTCGTGTGTTGTGTGTAAATGGAAAGGTGATGAATCTGGATAGTTTCGTCTCTTGACCTTCAAAGAGATTTTGGGTAGGAGAATGAAGGAATTAAGATCAAGTTCCTTCATAACAATTGTAGTTTTGGATGTTTACTAACTAATGAAATTGGTCTTGCTCAATTTGGAGTCATAGAACTCCAGTTATGGGTCACAAACCGAGATTGGGTCATGACAGACCCTATAGGGTAGTAGGTCTGGTTCATTGATGAGCGATTTTGACTATCTTAAAGGCAGAATTGGGTTCTTCTCAAAAATAGAACTTGTAGCCTCATGTCTTACCTTTCCAACGCCATAAATTTCGCTTGAATCGGAGTTCTATAACTCCAGATATAGTTAAAACTCTAAGGAGAGGTCAAACAGTAACAGTTCAAAAACGAGACAGTAACAGTTGGACAGTAACAGTCCAAGTGTTTGTTAATGAGCGATTTTGACTATCTTAGAGGCAGAACTGGGTTCTTCTCAAAACATAGAACTTGTAGCCTCATGTCTTACCTTTCCAACGCCACAAATTTCGCTTGAATCGGAGTTCTATAACTCCAGATATAGTTAAAAATCTAAGGAGAGGTCAGACAGTAACAGTTCAAAAACGAGACAGTAACAGTCCAAGTGTTTGTTAATGAGCGATTTTGACTATCTTAGAGGCAGAACTGGGTTCTTCTCAAAACATAGAACTTGTAGCCTCATGTCTTACTTTTCCAACGCCATAAATTTCGCTTAAATCGGAGTTCTATAACTCCAGATATAGTTAAAAATCTAAGGAGAGGTCAGACAGTAACAGTTCAAAAAAACAAGATAGAATGGCTTGGACAAGAATGGTCCAAGTGTTTGTTAATGAGCGATTTTGACTATCTTAGAGGTAGAATCAGGTTCTTCTCAAAACATAGAACTTGTAGGCTCATATCTTACCTTTCCAAAGCCATAAATTTCACTTGAATCGGAGTTCTATAACTCCAGATATAGTTAAAAATCTAAGGAGAGGTCGAAAGATAATTCAAAAATGGACAGTAACAGTTCAAGTGTTTGTTAGTGAGTGATTTTGGCTATCTTAGAGGCAGAACTGGGTTCTTCTCAAAACATAAAACTTGTAGCCTTATATCTTACCTTTCCAACGCCATATATTTCGCTTGAATCGGAGTTCTATAACTCCAGATATAGTTAAAAATCTAAGGAGAGGGCAGATAGTAACAGTTCAAAAAGACAAGAGCGATGCTTGAACAGTGATAGTCCAAATATAAAGAAAGGAATGATAACTAGGATTGGACAAAAAACGACAGTAATAATGAGTGAAATGAGAAAAACATAAAGTACTAAGAAATGACTAAAAGAAAGACTTATTGGTTGTTGATATGGTTATTATAAAACATATCCTTGAGTGAGGAAAATTTATGAGATAAACCTGTGATTTGCAGGAGGGACCACAGACGTGGTGCAACAGCAGCAGCAGGGGAGCACGAGTAGAGCTTCTATTGCAGGTAGGTGATTCACACCTATGCTTTCTAGTTAAATTCCATGATTTAATATATTTTTGATGTGAAATGTGAATTACTGAATGTATGTGTATTCAAGGTGAAAAGTTGTTATGTGAATTGCCAAGTGATGAAATTATCACTGACAAAGGAAATATGAGAAGTGTGATTTGAGGCATAAACTAGCATACATTGAGTGTATGTTAGGATCCCGGGTAAGGAGATCACCATGTATTGTCTAGCATACATTCAGTGTATGTTAGAATCCCGGGTAAGGGGATCGTCACGAATGGACTAGCATACATTTAGTGTATGTTAGGATCCTGGGTAAGGGGATCGCCCTGTATTGGCTAGCATACATTCAGTGTATGTTAGGATCCCGGGTAAGGGGATCGTCACGAATGGACTAGCATACATTTAGTGTATGTTAGGATCCCGGGTAAGGGGATCTCCATGTATTGGCTAGCATACATTCAGTGTATGTTAGGATCCCGGGTAAGGGGATCGTCACGAATGGACTAGTATATATTTAGTGTATGTTAGGATCCCGGGTAAGGGGATCTCCATGTATTGGCTAACATACATTCAGTGTATGTTAGGATCCCGGGTAAGGGGATCACCATGTATTGGCCAGCATACATTTAGTGTATGTTAGGATCCCGGGTAAAGGGATCGCCTTATATTGACTCCTATGGGGTAGTGATGACGATACCGGTATCGGTAATGTGATAAGCAAAAGTAATCACGTTAATCTTATAAGGTCTGGAATGAAGGTTGATAGTGGCAGAGGGAACAACTATTAATAGTTTGAATAAGGAAGAGATTTTAATATAAAAAAAACTAGAAAAGGAGAAGTAAATGAAATATGAATGCATGTTACCCTGTTGAAATTATTAGATATTCATATTGTTATATTTATTGTGATATTCACCTTGCAATAATATGTATTTTGTTTCAGGATCATCGCATGCACGACAGAAGTAGATCCTAGCTTATGTTCCCTTTTTGAAATCTAGGTTCTAGGGAGTATACCCTTGTATTTTGTAAACATGAAAATGTTTGTATAACTTAATTTGTATAATAAATGTTTAAACTTGATTGGATGAATTTAACGCTGTAGTTTATATATCCATATTTCATGTCTATGTATCTATATTTATTTAAATTATCCATCCATAATGATATTTTTGTTATATAATGCATATCATAAATATTATGGTTGATAGGTGTGAGTATAATTGTGGAATTGAAACACAGGATGATTGGGTCGGGAATTAAGTTATGAGATGCGAATTGTTAGAAGTGTAAACAGGTTACATGTCGGTAACTTGGGACCTTCCGGTATAGGGGGGATCCGTCGAAATTCCGGTAGATGTTAATACGAAGACCATGAATATGTATATACAAAAAAAAAAAATTTGACTACTTTGTTTTTTATTGACATGAGATTGTTGTTTTATCCCAGAAATGGGAGATGTTACAATCTTTCACTTTGATCCAACCATCCTAGATCATATCCCATCTCATCATACAATATCTCACATAACAATACTTCATTATGGTTTCTCAACCTTACATCAACAACAAATAAAACATAGCAATTATATTCTCTTATAACAAAACATTAACTATAATTACTAGACTTCTCTAACTAAGTTAATACAAGTATAAATTCATGAATTCATATTGAACTAATTATTACTTAACATATATCCATCATTTAAACATGCATAACTATGATTACTATACTTCTTTTTGAATAGCTTACTAATGTTAGTGTCTTACTTACACCTCCTAAATGTAAAAGTACCAAAAGTAATTATCTGTAGGATACATTTATTAAAGTCTACTTATAATGCAAATTACATATAAGCAAAAGATATTACATCTTAAGAGAAAAAGATCTAAACACAAAAGCCTATATCTAACGCTCCGCATCACCTCGTGAAATACATGTATACATAACATTAGTAAGAAATACGTAAAATTACACATTAACAATGGTAAAATTATTATGTTCACAATTCTTCAAAATATATCAAATTGTCTTTCATCACTAACTTACTACATTTCAACATCAATAATCCATTAATAATTTATCAATCTTATACTTATATGATTTTGACAACCAACACTCATTGCTTAATTTTTAATTTGGTAATTTACAAATCTATCTCAAATTCGGCTAACCCTCCTCGGTAGCCAACAAATATTAAGTAATTCCATATGAATTATTCCATATCCAGCTAATCTCCTTTATTAGCTAATAATTCCTGTAATTCCATACGAATTATCCAATATCCAGCTATTCACTTTAATAGCCAACAATTCTGATAATTTCATATGAATTACTCAACATCTCTATTATAACACAAACGAGATTCTTCTTCTTCTTTTTCATATCAATATGTTATAAAACAACTCATAACTAATGAAACTTTGAATTTTAAATGAAAGTGATGAATCACCTACCGTCTGCTCGTGATGGCCCAACTCTTCCTGCCTGATGCCCTGCTCCCGAAATAACTCCTGAATAAATCAAATTACACCACAGTATTAATCCATTAATATTTCTCCTACGTGCCTAAATTTGAGGCACATAATATCTTCTATTTAATTTGGATTTGCACCAAAAATTTCCATTCATTTGTCACATCATTCTCAACATATAATTTTAATCAATTTTTTTCTTTTAATTCACTTAAAGAATTCTTCCATAAACTATTGCTACCATTTATTCAATCATTATTTTCACATTCTTATGATTTTTCTTCATTTTTTCATTCTTTGAATGCTTCAAATAAGATGAGGAACATCATTTCTTAAACATAAAACAATTAAAACCTCATCCCTCTATTTCCTTATCCTTAGTTACAAGTTCATTCTTCAAAATTATTCAATTTCTTTCTTAATTACTATTCACATTCACTATTTCTATACTATTCCACCTCAATTCCATCATGCTTACTACTTTTCTTAAAATCCTCAAATTTCTCATAAGAGCCCTAATTTAAAGAGTCAAGAATATAAGAATTTAATTGTCATTATTTGATAACTTACTCAGATAAACTCAAAACACTTCATTCAAGTAAGAATCTTAATTTTTCATGCTCACCAATCTAAGTTCTCCCAACTTCTCTTCTCCTCCTAGTGTGGTCGGCCCTCTCTTCTTTAATTTAACATTCTAAGTCTATTAATCTTACAAGTTTCCAAGCTCTCTCTCACTTTTTCTTGTTTTTCTCTTGATTTCTAATGTTTTTTTCTTGATTTTTCCTTTTCTCCTTCCTTTTTCTCTTATGGCCGACCACTTCCCCTTGATAATAACTTATAAATTGTAACAATTTAATTAATTTCATTCATGTCCCTTAATAGTAAAATTTTATGTTTTTGGCATAAAATTCCTGAGTACTGATACAGGTTAGACCACCTTTTTACCCAAGTTATTTCAATTTTCACTAATTTACATCCAAGTAGATTTATTTCATCATAATCCATTTCCATTCGGTATTTATTCGTGTTTATATATTTTCAATTTTTCAGCTATTTTCAATTTTTTTTTAATTTTTTTTCATTCATTTATTTCCATTAAGGTAATCATTCAAGATAACTACTTATCTTAACTTTTATTTCAGTGTCTTATAAAATTTTGTTTTATCTGGGGCTTACATGCTTACCATAAAAACTAATGTGAACCCTAGCGGAACTTAATGGAATTCACAAACCTAAGATCTATCTCATCCAAGTTTGAGTATGAAATTAACCTTATCATAATGGAAGAATTGCTCCAAGGCAACAAGAATATAAACCACCCAATCACAATGCCTATACCTGGAGAGGAGCAAAAGAAGTATAAAATCACTAGCAAAGATTGGTCAATTCATTGAAGAGTTGAAGTTCAATTAAGAGCCAAGAGAGACTATATTTTTATTTTGCAAAAATCTTTTATTAAAAAAAAATTCTTCACAAAAAGTACTTATACTAGAAAACTAAGTAACCCTAGTTTTTCTAATGGGTCACACATAAACCCAATTTAAATAATACCCAAACTAAGTTAAAACCAGCCTAAACTAATTAAAATAAATAAGTTTGAAACTTATAAAGGTGATAGGTGCATTAGTAAGTTTAAAAGGCATAACTAACCACTTATACAAACCATATTTAGTAAGTCCAAAGGTGATTCATTAATGGGTCAATAAATGCAAGCAAAACTTGATTTTGCACTAGCTATAATGTGTTTTCATATTTTTCACAACCTGCTGGATTCTTCTCTATTCATTGTTGTGCTGCCTTGTTCTGCTAAGGAGTGGTGAAATATGACATAGCAAAGAAATTGTAAACCCCAAGAAAAATAAATAAATAAAAGTAAAGAAATTCATGCATATGGTTAAATAAAAAACAGGAATTCAGAAATTTTTGAATATGAATTTCCGGGTGAAATAATTTGAGATATTATAATAAACCCGGTACTGTTGAGGGTTGGATTTAATTGAAGAGAAAAAATACACTTAAAGAAAAAAGGGGGCCTAAATGCAAATAAGAAAAAATATAGAGTATAAATACTCTCTCCTCACCAAAAAAAAATCTGTAAGAACTATAAGGAGAGAAGATAGTGAGTTTTATACCCATTCTTGAGAAATTAAGAGAGAAACACTAACATTTCAAGAAGCCATCCAAGATTTAGAGCTTATAGATGCGATAAACACTTGAGAGCGAATGATTACCAAGAAATTGAACAAGAAGAAAAGAAATGAGGGAGTTGAAAATCTTCAACTGGTTGAAGATCAAGATCTTAATTTGTACCGGGTAAGGTATTCTAAACATGATAAAAAAAAATTCATTTTTAAATTCAATAAAGAATTGATGCCTTGATATTGAATCATAGGTTAGGGTTCTTATACATAAAATGGGGAAAAAGTACTTATTGTTGAGATTAAGTTAATTCATGTGTGTGGTATGTAATTTATGAAAGTATTGTGTGAAGGGGAGGGGGAGACAACTCTGGACAGACTTGTCTCCTGACTTTTGGTGAGATTTTGGATAGGACAATGAGGGAATTAGGATTGGATTCCTCATAGAAATTGTAGATTTGAATGTTAGCTAACCAAGGAAACCGGTCTTGCTCAATTTGGAGATGTAGAACTCCAATTATGGGTTACCAACAGAAACTGAGTCGTGATTGATTATGTAGGGTAGTAGGACTGATTAATTGATGAGCAATTTTGACTATCTTGGAGGCAAAACTGGGTTCTCTTTCCCTCAGAGAACTGGTAGCCTCGTGTCTTAACTTTCTAACGAGATCAATCTCACTTAAAATGGAGTTTTAGAACTTTAGATATAGTTAAAAATCTGATGAGTGTTCAGACAGTAACAATTGGGAATTGGACAGTAACAGTTCAAAGTCAGACAATAATAGTTCAAAGTCAGACAGTAACAGTTGGAAATTGAACAGTAACAGTTCAAAATTAGACAATAATGGCATCCGTGATAAGATTGCCGGGATATGAACTACAAGATTAGTTTCGGCTAATGGCATCCATGATAGGATTGTCGGGATATGAACTACAAGATTAGACCTTGCAAGGTCACCCAGTTCATGCAAGTAAATAAGATTATTCAATTAAGAATATACAAATGAGTGTTAATCGGGTTTAAAAGATTTACAAGCAAAATATAAGTTCTCTGTTAGAATTCTCATGCAAGTAAATAAGATTATTCAATTAAGAATATACAAATGAGTGTTAATCGGGTTTAAAAGATTTACAAGCAAAATATAAGTTCTCTGTTAGAATTCTTATGGTTCGATAGAAAGTTAATACTTCATTCGTATTTATTACATGAGCATACATATATTCTTTATCAACATAATGGTATATTTATTTATGTAACAGGTCCATCAAACATCCAGGAAGATCATTAGTTTAGGACTCTTCTTTGTGAAGCTTATGTAAATATTTAACTTAAACAAAAGGGGATTAACGTGTTTATGTAGTATACTTTTGTGTAAACCTTGATGTATTTATAAAAGTTCAGCTTAGCATTTAGTATTTTAGTTATCTTGTAACTAACCCTTTTGAAATATTTAGGAACACTTATTATGTTGTAAATAATTTCTTTGCATGTTAGTATTCCTTTTCTTTTAAATTTTATGATATGATGTTTGGACTATGTTCATATTGATCTTACTCGTAGGATATATATATTGTGTGGAATTATGAGGTTTAATATATAGTTCGGAATTATAGGACCTTGTGATGATGGGTTGATTAAGTAAATTGATAGTAGTCGATAACTTAGGATGTCCTAAATGCAAACGAAACTCTGCCAAATTTTCGGGAAAAAAAAATTCACCCTCAAATAAAGAGGATATGTTGGGATCTTTTAACATTGATTGAGTCGTATAGTCGAACTGTTACAGAAATGGTGCTGGCAGGGGTGTTTTTGCTGCTGGAAGCTGCACAAAAGGTAATGTAGTAAGTTAGATCAGATGTGAAAATAAAATAAAATTGAAAAGAAAATTTTATCTTTTGCAATTTATAATTTTTTTATGTGTAGATTGTCTCTATATTTGGTTGCCTCCCTAAATTGCCCTTCTTTATTGTCTTTGGCTAGACAAAGTTTTTTTCATGTCATGTATCCTTATAGATTAGATCGACCAATTTTACTTCCTTCTCAGTAATGCCTTCAAAATTCTCAACGAAAGTCTTAAGTTTGTGGCCATTCACTTTGAAAACCTTGTTAGTTTCAATATTTTGGATTTCAATAACACCATGAGAAAAAAACATTTAAAACAACAAAGGGTCCAATCCATCTAGAACATAATTTTTCAGGCATGAATTTCAATCCAGAGTTGAAAAGTAATACTTTCTGCCCAACAAAAAATCATGTGCATTGCAAAAACTTATCGTGAAGATATTTGGTTCGCTCTTTATATAACCTTGCATTGTTATATGCTTCCAATCAAATTTCTTCCAGTTCTTCCAGCTGCAATTTTTGTTCTTCTCCTGCCTTTTTAGCATCAAGATTGCATTGTTTGACTGCCCAAAAGGCACGATGTACAATTTCAACCGGTAAATGACATGACTTACCAAAAACCAACCTATCGGTGACACCCCATGTCGAACGTCCCCGCGTGGCATCGATGGCAATTTTCATTCGTTTGTTTACTGATTTAGGAGTCACCATCTAGTATTTGATTGAAGGTTACTAGAAAACCCGGATATACTGGTCTTGTTCGAGATTCAAGGGTAAGGGATTGGTTGTGGCTAGAGAAGGTATTAGCACCCATAGCACACCTTACCCGAGGCAAGCTGCTTCGTGATTTTGATATGTGATAGAAGTTTTAAAGGTTTTGTCTTTTCATCGGATATCAAGAGTATGTCTTACATATAAGCTCGTAATCCTTAACCGTGAGCAAATTAAAACATTAAATTCTTCTTTTGTCTTTTTTAATGAATTTTTTTCCTTTTAGTTTTATCATTAAAAAACACAAAAAAAGATACAAACTGTCACACGTGTGCGGCGTCACGGTGAAAACATCAACCCTCAAAATGTATTATATCTTATATATGGCAAATACGGGGAGATAAGGAATTCTTGTCTTTTATTAGTGGAAAAATGGAATGAGAGTCGCCACCTAATATTTTGGTCACTAGGAACCCTAACCAGTCTTAGAGATCGGGTACGGGGACTGGTTGTGTAAAGGAAATATATTAGCACCCCAAATATGCCCTACCTAAGGTAGGTTGCATTGTTTAATTGTCTGATAAAATCTAAGGTCTTGTCGTGTTTTCTTGTTGTTGGTTCGTCCATGGTTTAAGAAAAGTTCTCCTCGGTAAGGAGATCCTTATTTTATCGAGTAAAACCTAACTGTTCTAACGTCAACAAAAGAATTTAATATTCGGAATACGTTTTACGTATAAGGTCGTCACCCCAGATACTAAAAGAAAACAAAATAATTTTTTTTGAAATTTTTGAAATATTGACCTAGTTCTCGTGACTTTAATAAAATGGTTATTAAAGCCAAAATGAATGCTAATACATATTTTGAATTTTTATTGTATGAAAATACAATATGATTTTTTTCTTTGAGATACTTGGCCATATGCATGAAAACAAAATTTTTTTTTGTAATGTTTTGACAAAAATCAAGTATTTTAATATCAGATTTGTATCTTTACGGTATAAAAACACAAACCAATATTTAGCAAAACTCAGTAGAAAAATACTCGGGAAAATCACAAATTTTCCAAAATGTTTGTTTTTTGGACTGGGGGCCATGAACAGTGGCTCTCCACTCTTCACATGCTACGTGAACAGTGGAGAGTGAATTATAATTCACTCTCCACTTTTCCTTAGCTGAACAGTGGAGACCAGGTGAAGAAGAAGAAGAAGAAGAAGAAGAAGAAAGGGAAGGGGAAGAGGGCTGACCTGCGGTGGCTTTGAAGGCGGTGCTGCTGGCGGTTGCTGACTGGAGAATGGCTTGGACGGTGGTTGGCTTTTCTTCTTCTTCTTCTCTGCATTTTTTCTTCTGCTATGTTCTTCTTTGTTTCTGTTTTCTACTTAAGTTTCTCACGATGCTGTTGTGGTATGTGCTGCGGTAGCTCTGAAGTTGGTACTGCTGGCGGTGTTTTGCTGCTGTTTTTCTTGTCTGTGTAGAGGCGTAGGTTTCTACCTTTTCTTCAATGGTGTTACAGCGGGGGAAGGAAGAAGATGGTGAGCTGAGGAAAAATGACGATGGCGTTGGCAATGCTGGAGTGTTTGTGATGGAGAATGGCAGTGGTTCGTAGTTAGGGAGAAAAAGACGATTGCCACCAACGGGTGTTCTTCCCCTGTTTTAAAACAAGTTCCTCCTTGTTTTCATATCTTCCTTACGTTCCCTCTGTTTTTTCTTTCCTTTGTCCCCAGTTTTTCCTCACATCTCCCTCTGCTTTTATTCTCCCTGTTCTCTCTCCTTTTCTTTTCTTTCCTCCTCCTCTTGCTGCTCTTTTCTTCTGCTTTTATAAGGCAGAGACAACCTTGCACTGGTAATGGCAGATTTCAATGCTTTTAATGGTGAAACGTCTCCAACATTTTATTGTTGAAACCGTTGTAGGAGAAGACGATGAACAATTGTTCATGAAACGTCTCTGTTTCTCCAATTCAAATGGCCATTTTGAATTGGTCGTTGTAGTTTCACAATTTTGTAATCAAACCCTTGGAAAAATTATAATTGGATCCCTTGATTTTGGCTCCTTTTCCTGTTTGATCTTTGGTTTCGGATTGTTTCAACCAAGTTCCTAATTGGCCATCAAACTTCAATAAATATGCAATTAAGCCCCTGATTTGACTAAATCAATTCTTAGAAATTGTAATTTGACCCTAGAACCTAAATTGACTTAAAAATCAAATTTTCTTGCTATCAAACCCTCCATAAATTCAATTAAACCTTAGATAAAATTTAATTGAGTCCATAAACATTTGATTTTAGACTTTTCTTCCTCAAATTGAATTTTCCTTGTCAACATGACTCTCACCAGTTAAAAATATACTGTCAAATTTCAATTCTTGTATTTTTGAACCTCCTTAACCAATTTTTAGCCATTTTATGGGCGTTTCAGCATCATTTTCTCACTCCTATTTTTTTTTTGGATTCCTTCTGTATATCTATTTTTTGATACGTATTTTTTTCATTTTTTGTGTGGGAACCCAAAAATGGGTAACAACATAAACACACACCACTTTTCACTAGTTTTCTCATGGTTGCATGTTTAAAATATAACATAATTTTTTAAAAAATAATAGTAATTTAAATACATATTCTAGCATGTAAAAATACAAAACAAATCCCTAAAAATCCAGGAATTACAGAGGAGGCCTTCTGAAATTGCAGGAACCATGGCAGCGCATCTTCTCCACGTGCCACCGCCACTGGTAGCGCGTGGGTTCACACGCTGCCGTAAGAACATCCACGGGACGGGCGCAATCTGGAACGACAACCTCCCCTCTTCCCTTCCCTACCGGCGATGAGGGCCACCGTAACCTACCAAGCAAAGAAACACAAACAACAATTGAATTTAATCTTTTTTAGATCTGTCCAGCTTCTCTGCCTTCTCCCTTCTCTGTTTGTTTTTCTTCTGCCAATGGCAGATCTGGTGGTTGGGTCTCAATCCAAATCTTCTACATGAGGCTAAACCAGAGAATGAGAGCCAATTGATGTGGAAGGGGACGACGTCTGCCGGAGGAGTTGGTGGAAGAAAGTGGACAGATCTGGATCTGTGGGCGCCATTGTGTTTGGGATGCTGCTGGAGGGTCTGACTCGGTCTTGGTGAGCTAGCTGGTTGGTTCAGGGGGGAAGGTGTTGCCGGGTTTGTCGGGTCTTTATGGAGGCTGATGTGCACAGAGGCTGATGTGCACAGAGGCTGAAGAAGGGAAGATCTGTTGGCTGGGGGCGAAAGGAAATGAGGAAACAATGGAGGTCGGTCGATTTGTGGGGGGAAAGGAAGAGGGCTGGGTGGCTGAGAGAGGGGAGATCTCGTGAGGAAGAATGAGGGTGGAGCGAGAGAGGGAACTCTGGTTCATGGCCAAAAGTCAAGGGGGCAGCGGTTTTTTGGTAGGTGTTTTAGGTTTGTGTTTTTTCTTCAACCCTCATCGAATGACTCTTCCCTCTCTCTATTTTTTTTAGAAATTTTTCCTCCCCTTTTGGCCCCGATTTTTCCTTCTCTATTTATAGAAAAGGAGTCATTTTCCCAAATGCTTGGTTAACCATATGTATTTTGACTTTTCTAAAATCGAGCAATATCAACGTGGACTCAAATGAGAAAAATCAATAACTTTAAAAATGACGCGTTAAAGGTTAAACACGTCCAAAAGACCTTTAAAATTTAAATTCTTTTGAAATGACGTTGAAAATGCGAAAAACGATGTAAATATATCAAGAATGCATTTTTTTTTGGGTTTTCATTATTTTTTTTTCTATTTTTTTAGTTTTTTCAAATATTTATCAAAACACTAGGTCAAAAATTGGGTAGCAACATCCCAATTGGATTTTTGTATGTTGTGCGGTATGCCCAATGTGCATCCTCTAAACATAGGCTTCAATCTTTTCGGTTGAGGTTCATTGTCTTCTCCAAGATGTGTTTTATTTCTCGGTTTGAAATCTTAGCTTGTCCGTTGGTTTGTGGGTGGTAAGTTATGACTACTAGATGGTGTACTTCATATTTCCGCATTAATGCTTCAACAATTCGGTTACAAAAATGGGTGCTTTGATAATTTATCATTGCTCTTGGAATTCCAAACCTACTAAAAATGTTAGATTTGAGAAATGCTACAACAACCTTAGAAACGTTACTACGAGTAGCCTTCGCTTTTACCCATTTCAAAACATAATCCACAACAAGCAAAATGTAAAGAAAACCAAAAGAACTAGGAAATGGTCCTATAAAATCCATACCCCATACATAAAAAATAGGAGTTTGTGGCATTTCATTCCTATGGGATAAACCACCCATTTTTTTTCTTTTTACATTTTTCATAACTCTTGTAAAATGGTCCTATGGGATAAACATTGATTGAAAGAATTGCCATAAACAGTAAACTCATCTATAAAAATTTTAATGCAATTTTCAATCAATTCAGAAAAAAAAATACTCATCATACATCTCTAAATTATACTTAGAGTATTACACAATCTAAAAGGCATATATTTGTAAGTGAAAGTCCTAAATGGACAAGTGAAAGTTGTTTTTTCTTGATCTTCTTGAGCTATAACAATTTGATAATAACCATAAAATTCATCTAAGAAACAGAAAAATAACTTACTTGCCAGTTTTTTAAGCATTTCATTGATGAAAGGAATTGAGAAATGATCTTTTTTTGGTAACATTCAATTTCCTGAAATTGATGCATATTCTCCACCCATTCTGAACTCTCATGGGAATGAGTTCATTTTGTTCATTGGAAACAAGAGTCAAACTTGTCTTCTTGGGCACTACATGTACTGGATTAACCCATTGACTGTCGGATATGGGATAGATGATTCCTTAGTCAAGTGGTTTTAGAATTTCCTTTATTACCACTTTCTTCATGGTTGGATTCAACTTATGTTGAAGCTCTCTCATGGGTTTGACATCATTTTTCAATAAAATTTTATGCATGCAAATTGTAGGGCTTGATTAGTACTTAAAAGTGCATTTTTATCAAGGTTTTATATCATCATTTTGCATTTGAAGTATTAATAACTACTTAACTAAAGCATGTTTTATAATAACAAGTCTGATACTATAAGATCCCTTTAACTTATAGTAAATGTTCATCTTAAATGCAAGCCTATCACATAAATCAAAGGATTGATTGATGAGTTTAACTACTGAAATTGAGAAGACAAAGAGAGGGGCAAGCTTAGAAAAGAGATGCTGGTTCAATCCAAACTGGAACACTATTTGGTTATTGGCTCATACCTGAAGCTCTAGAACTTGGATTTAGGTCTGGTCTATATGGATGGAAAGCTAAGATAAAGGCCTAAAACTTTCATGAGAGTCCAAGATTCAAAAAGGCTGTTTTCAAGTTCAAATTGTAGCAACAATGGAGATGTCAGAATATGTCCTGCAGCCCAGACACTGTTCAGTGTCCAGCCCATATCTCTAGTTTTAGAAGTCCAAATGCATCGATTCGTTTTTTGTTGGAAAGCTGAGAAAATTTTCTAAAACTTTTGATGAAGACTATCTATTCTAATTCTGACGTTAGCAATGACATTTTATTCAGTTAAGAAGATAAGGATTGTCACCAAGTCAAGATGTGGCCATCTACTCAACAATTAGTCATCAAATCAAGTGTTTCAAATTTTGGCCTATAAAAGGAGGCATTTGCCATGCATTTAAGCATCTTGGTTTTGAGATCAAGATCATGTTCTTGCTCTCTTTCTTTATATTTTTGTAATGCTTAAGTTTTGTTTATATTAGTCTCTTGTTTATGCTTTTCGTTTCCTTTCCTTTACTTAGTTAACTTATATCTTATTTATGTTCTTATCTTGTTTATTTATGTTTCTCTCTTTCATTATGTTTAGCTAAGTTTATTATGTCAAGGTGAAAAGGATACACTAATGGTGTAAGAATAAGTATAGTTTAAACTCAACATGGACTTTAATGTTTGATACTAACATGTTTTGTATTTGTTATCTTGTTCACTCTTAATACTTTGCTTGTTAAATGGTTAATCTAGATTTATGTTGTATAACCCTTGGTACAACAAATACTTGGCACTTTCATAGCCCAACCGTATGGTATAACTGACACTTGTGCTATGAAAGGAACTTGATTTGTTGTTAATATTAGTTCTAATCATGAATACCTGACAACATTTACAAGTATTAACATTATTCAAATAAGATAACTAATGTAATCATGTTAACAATTTATAATTCGATTGGAACCTCCTTTGTGTGTGGTTTTGAGTTGAGTAATAAAAAGAGTTTATACTATACTTGTTTGAAATACCATTAGTGGATCCTCTAACATTGACAATTATTTTATACTTGTTTAATCCTTATATCAATATCACATTTCAAAGCTCTCTTTTATGTCTTCATTATTCTCCAGCCTTGCATCTCTATCTGTCTTGCTATGCTGTAATACAAAGTTCAACTCATCTTGCAAAACATTTTATTCAAAATCATCTTGCACAATAGGGTCGATTACATCAACATGAAAAATAAATTTAGAGTCATTAGGATATTTCATAGTATAAAAAATGTTAAATGTTACTATTTCTCCATCAAACTTAAAAGATAAAATTCTCTTATACACATTGATCTTAGTTCTTGTTGTTTTCATATATGGTCTGCCTAACAATATATGAGTTGAATTTGAAGCAAATTCATCATCCATGTTTATAATGTAAAAATCCACAAGAATATCAGTTTATTTACTTTAATTAAAACTTCCTAATTGAGTTATTACCCTTGTCTCCTTTAAAGGTCCTTGATTCAAAACATTATAAATTGAAAGTGGCATAACATTGATCGATGCTCCTAAATCAAGCATAGCTTTTTCTACCTTATAATTTCCAATTAAGCATGGTATAGTTGGTCGGTCGTCGAAATCTCCAAAATATAATTATGACTTAATTATCGCAAATAAAATAAATTTGTTTTATGATCGTGAAAACAAGGTCGAACCCAAGGGAAATTTCGTTTAATCTTCCTACAACATACTAAAATGAAAAAAAAGAATAAGGGATTTGAATGAAAACTTAAAGAAACAATAATTCTAAAAATAATAAATTGATATGTTATTAAATCAGTTCAAGGGTCCATACATCCATTCCTATAAATTTGTTGATCATAGAAGTGAAATAAATACTCTTTTATGTCAAGCAAATAAATTTGATATCCTTTAAAGCTGAGGGAAATTGATGAGATTATGAGTACATTAAATAGGAAAAGCCCTCTAATCAATTTCTTACCATCAAGCGAATGTAACATTGAAAACAATTTTCATTAACTCAACAGTAGTCTTAGGAGTAAAATCTACGCATTTATTATAAGCAAATGTTCAAAAGCTTGACAATTTAACTTAGTTTATTCTTCCCTAATAAATCAAGATGAGAGTTGTAACAATCAAATTAATTCTTTTGCTTCTTATTCTAGTCCCTAACAACAATTGCAGATTGAAAGAAACTAGAAAACATACATGCCATCTCAAAATAATTCAATAAGCTTGAATAACAATCAATAACATAATTCTGAACAAGGAAAAATAAATACTTGAATTTGAAATAATTACAATGATAAAGCTACTTCTTATAACTTGCTAATGGAGATGGTGTGTATTCCTCTTGAACTGAAATCAAGAGTTAGTTCATACTTGTTGGAAAATTAACAAAAGCAGAGAAGAAAAGAATGCTTTTTCGACATCTGTTTCAGCCGTGTTCTACTCTATTTATTCTCTTCCTTGGCTGCTGAATTTCTTCAGGATTTTTAGGCTAATTAGAACTCCTTATGCTACTTAATTCGTTCCTTTTTTATCTAGTCCTTAAGGTTGGATAAATCTCTCAGAATTTATGTTTCAAATTGACTCTGCTACTGTCACAACTCTATTGTAATTTAGACTTCGCTGCAACTTAAACTTTGTTTCTGACTTGGTTTTTTGAAATATCCAATTATTCTAGTTGTATTATTTTATTCATAGGATTTTATAAGATTGATTTATACCTTTATTAGATCCTAAGGACCATTGTTTTTATGTCAGACTCTCAGCCATAGTGGGATGCTCGACACTGTTAGTTTTCTCATCAGATCAAGAGACCCATCTCGTCCTCTAGATTGCATTCGGGTTTTTGCTTTCAAAAAGATTTTATCTGATTTGGAGTCCTTCATAAAAGTTGTAGTCCTTGATGTTTAGATCAATTTGGGCTTTGAATCGTCTGATTTTGATAGCTGAAGCTCAAGATATTCTCGTTTGAATATCTGGCTGCGAGTAGGATTCTGGCCCGAGTTTGCAGGTCTGATTAGAGGTCCAAATGTGATTAGATTATTGCGCATAATACCTTCATAGAAAGCTTGAAATATGTACTTCAACTTAGATTAAGCCCACGTTCTCATTCTAGATCTTTAACTTGGCAAAAAAATTATCATAGAAAGCTAGGTCCAAAACATAAAATGCAGAATTTCTTATCTTTTAGCAATTAATTCACATAGTCTCTTAGGCATTCTGAACTCATAAAAATAACTTCTAATAAACTCAAATAAGCTCATACATTAAAAGCATAGTTTAAAAGGAGTAAAAACATATGTATATTTTGCACTTATCAATAGTAAACATACCTAGGTCTTTGCATTTCTGAGGCAATTTCCTTTGTATGACTACAAACACATTCTTTTTAACTCTTATTTTCTCATCAATGTTCAACTTCTTTTTGTTGGTGCACATTTCCTTGAGAAATTTTGCATATCGTATAATTTGCTTGATCGCATCCAACAATGGAGTATTAACTTCAACCTTCCAAAAGTTTTCAAAAATATCCTGCTCTGTCTTTTCCTTCCTTGCTTTCACCAATCTTCTAGGAAATAAAGGTGCAACCAGATTCTTAGTAATAGAAAAGATGGGTTTATTACCTACCTCACTAGTTGATGCATCTATCATTTTAAGGGTTGTCTGTTCTGCTTTTTTATTGCCACTCTTGGTTGCTATTGAACCTAACATTGAATCTGGCATGGTAGTCTGCATCATGATTGCTCTTGCATTTGGTAGTCGGGTCTCAGTTCTTATTGAAGCTTGCGTTGTGGTCTACACCTTAGTTGTTCTAGAATATGACGTTGAAGCTGACAGTTGGGTCAATACCTCCTTTCCACATCTAAAAGTCATAACACTTACATTTTCTCTTGGGTTAACTCAACTTGAGACGGTAACTTCCCTTTATTAACTTAAATACTCCTCACAGACAATACAAGTTGTAAACTTTGAGTCTCCAAATTATGGATGCTAGCTCTTATTTCATATTGGAACATTTGAGTATTTATGGCTAAAGATTTCACAATTTCATCTAAAGATATACCTGAGTTTGATGCATGGTGAGGAGGAAAAGCTGACTTGTTGTGGACATAGGGCTGAAAGGGTTGCTTGTTTGGGGGTTGACCGTACTTAAGGTTTGAGTGATCTTTTCAACTAGGGTTGTAATTGTAAACCCCGGAAAAAATAAATAGATAAATAAATAAAAGTGAAGAAATTCATGCATATGGTTAAATAAAAAACAGAAATTCAGAAATTTTTAAATATAAATTTCCGAGCGAAATAGTTTGAAACATTATAATAAACCCGGTACTGTTGAGGGTTGGATTTAATTGAAGAGAATAATATACTTAAAGGAAAACGGGGCCCTAAATGCAAATAAGGGAAAATATAGAGTATAAATACCCTCTCCTCACCAAAACAATCTGTAGGAACCATAAGGAGAGAAGATAGGGAGTTTTATAACCATTCTTGAGAAATCAAGAGAGAAACACTAAAATTTCAAAAACCCATCCAAGATTAAGAGCTTATAGATGGGATAAACACTTGAGAGCAAAGGATTACCAAGAAATTGAACAAGAAGAAAAGAAAGGAGGGAGTTGAAAATCTTCAACTAGTTGAAGATCAAAATCTTAATTTGTACCGGGTAAGGTATTCTAAACATGATCTTAAAAAAATTCATTTTTAAATTCGATAAAGAATTGATGCCTTGATATTGAATCATAGGTTAGGGTTCTTATACATAAATTGGAGAAAAAGTACTTATTGTTGAGATTAAGTTAATTCATGTGTGTGGTATGTAGTTTATGAAAGTATTGAGTGAAGGGGAGGGGGAGACAACTCTGGACAGACTTGTCTCCTGACTTTCGGTGAGATTTCGGGTAGGAGGATGAGGGAGCAAAAGACGTCCAGACATGCTTCACCGCCTGAGTATGGGTGATAAAAGCAACATCATTAATGAGGCCAAGATATTTCTTTTCACAATCCGATTAGATGAGCCGAGGGGAATTTGTTGAAAAGAACATTGAGCATACAACCATGAGCCTTTTACTGCAAGTTATGAGATGCATGTCTGGACGATTGGATAGTTTCCAAGAAGACTAATGATAGCATATACTTGAAGAGTATTGTTTCAACTGGGGACAAGTCCATGACTGATTGACAATCTAAAATGAGGTTAAAACACTAGAAAACCTCTTGATGAGTGTTGGCATGATGCGCACAATCAATGAGAAAAAAATTTCTCAGGAGAATCCAAAAGATTAATGATTGGTTAAGCTCATTCATGATGAATCAAGCAACACCGTACTTGGGGGGCACAATCATTCTTGGTAAGCAACGAGAGCAGAAATCATCGCAGACAGCCTACAATAAACACTGCACTTACATCTGAGTGGAAGGCTAACACACGAATGAGACAGTACATTAAAAGAATAAAAAAAGCTTTGATAAGCAAACAAAGGCACCCAGTTATGATGCAACATCGAAGAGGGGGGACCTATATTTCAAATTAGGTAAGGATGCATACATGTCATCTAACGTCAAAGCATTTCATATATTTTTGATTTGTTACAAGAAAAAGCCTTAATGTAGTCTAACAAGATTGAGGACGAAGAAAGAATCATTGAGTTGATGAATGATAAAGAATCATGGTTTTGACCCTGGAACTGGAGGAAGATGAGATAAGCCCTACAATTAGGAAAATCTCAAAGAAAAGAGAAGATTAACCCTGCCATCAGGAAATTATTAGGTCAACCCTGCAATCAAAAAGCCCTAACGCGATCGGGAGTTACCAAGATAACCTTACCATTAGGAATCCTTGCGCAATCAAGAAGAAAAGTTAGAAGAACCCTAGTGTTAGGAAATTCTTGAAAAGAAAAGAAATTTCAAGCATTGTCATCAAGAAGAACAAGAAAAGCATACCCTCGAAGAAATGAGAAGAACAACCCTGTTATCAGGAAAAGTCTTTAGGTTAACCCCGCAATCAGGAATTATTAGGTCAATGTTGCAATCAGGAAGCACCAAGTTTTCCAAACTCTATCATCTGAATATCAACCTTGCAATTAGAAAAAAACCAAGGTCAATCTTGCAAAATCACAAAATCAAAAAAGAAAGAAGGCATCAAGTGAAAAGCTTGATCAAACTTTATCATCAAAAAGAAAAGTGAGAAGAACCCTACCATTAGAAAATTCTCAAAAAGAAGAAAGAAGCAAGTTCCAACCTGCCAACAGGAAGAACTCATACAGGATTTTGGTTCTGGTTAAAGGAGATTGGTGAAAGGAATCTCAGTTTAGCCCAACCACACAGGAATTTGGTTCTGGTTAAAGGGGATTGGCGAAAGAAATCTTAGTTTATCCTAACCGTACAAGATTTTTGGTTATGGTTAAAGGGGATTGGCGAAAGGAATCTCAGTTTAGCCTAACCACAGAGGATTTCGGTTCTGGTTAAAGGGGATTGGCGAAAGAAATCTCAGTTTAGCCCAACCACACAGGATTTTAGTTCTGGTTAAAGGGGATTGGTGAAAGGAATCTCAGTTTATCCCAACCACACAAGATTACATTACATTTTAGCTTTGATATAAAGGAATCGCCGAATGGGGTTTCTGGTTAACCAAGCTTTGAGAAGATTAGTGTCAGAAATATAGTTTTGTTTATCTTTACAAAACTTACTACGCAAAGTCTTTGCTCCGTAAGTATTGTAAAGAGAGGGCATCTATTGTAACCTATTTTTGGATCCCCACACAAAAAGGAAGAAAATGCAAAAAAATAAAAAAAATATTTTGGAAGAAAAATCCAAAAAAATATATACAATGAAAAGAGGATGCTAGAACACTAAAACAAATGGTCAAAAATTGGTTGAGGAGGTTAAAAAATACAAAGATTGAAATTTGACGGTATTTTATTGATTGATGAGAGCCTTGTTAACAAAGAAAATTCAATTTGAGGAAGAAAAGTCCAAAATCAGACATTTATGGACTCAATTACATTTTATTGAAGGTTTAATTTAATTTATGGAGGGTTTGATTGCAAGAAAAAATGATTTTGGAGTTAATTTGAGCTTTAATTGGAAGAAATTAAAGTTATTGGGTCGAATTATAATTTTTGAGAGTTAATTTGGTCAAATCAGGGGCGTGATTGCATAAATATTAAAGTTTGATGGCCAATTAGGGACTTAATTGAAGAAATTTGAAACCAAGGACCAAACTGGAAAAGGCGTGTAAATAGAGGGGCTGTAATTAAAACCAAATTAGGGGCCAAATTAAAAAAATTAGAAGTTTATTGCTCAAGTGAGGGTCAAATTGCATAAATCAAAGATCAAGAACTAAGTTGAAAAAGGCGCCCAACTTCAGGGCCGCTGATTGTTTTTTGACAGGGATGCAATTGCATTGATTTTTAAATCAAAATTGCAATTTAGGACTTGATTGAACAAATCACAAATTGAAGACTGATTTGGACTTTGACACATTTTGCTGCCCTTTTCTTTTAAATGAAACAGCGCCGTTTCATACACTATTCATTAAAAAAAAGAGGGAAAAGCCTAAAATGGTGTCGTTTTGAACGGCACTGTAGCCTTTCTTCTTCCCCTAGATGCACGAGGCAGGGGAAGAAGAAGACTTTTCTCCCCTGCTTTGCCCTTTCCCTCTTTCTTCGAAACCAGTAAAAAGATGCTGACCCAAAGCCCCGCTTGCCTAAAGCTCTGACCGGTGGCCTACCACGGACGAAAAAACAGAAGGGATATCCTTGTCCCCTGATCGGACAGAGGCAGGGCATTTTCACCGCCCTTCTCTGCCCATAAATACAGAGGCAGAGAAGAGGCACAAAAAAGACAAAAAAAGGAGAGGGTGGATAGACCCAAAGAAAGAAAAAAAGAAGAGGAGAAACAGAAGAATAGAAGAAAAGGAAGAAAACAGAGGAAGAGAGAGAGCAAGAAAAAAACAGAGGAAAAGAAAAAAGAGAAAAGGAAGAAGGAGAGTAGGAGGGACAAACAAAAAAGAAAAAAAAAGCAGAGACGGAAAGGAGAGAAACGAAGAAGACAGACGAAGAAGTAGAGAAGAAGAGAAAACAGAGGAGAGGCTGCCACTGTCACCGCCACCGTCGCCGCCGCTAACAGCCACGCTCAGGCCACACCACCCCCAGGTAACCTCCTGTGCCCTGTTTATTTCCTTTTTGCTTTGCCCTTAACTCCATTTGCAAGCAAGCAGCAAATGAGGTAGGGGCTGGTTACTGTGCTTATGCATAGTAACCAGCCCCTTTAGTTTTGGGCCAAGTCTGGCCTAGCCTACCGATTTGGGCCGTTTCCAGCCCACTTCCAGAATAAAAAAGAAAAAACGTTTTTAAAAAATATTTTTTTGAATTTTATAATTTTCCCGCGTATTTTTATGTCATTTTGATTAATATTGGGCAATATTTTTATGTTACTAAAAATACAAAATCTGATATAACAATACTCGGTTTTCATCAAAACTTCCAAAAATACAAAAAATTTTGAAAATAGAAAAAATATTTTTATGCATGCGGCTAAGTGTCTCAAAGCTAAAAACAAACTGTATTGTGTTTTTCATACACCAAAAAACAATGTTTTAGCATGCATTTTGACTTTAATAACTAGTTTATTAAAGTCAAGAGAACATTGACCAAAATTTCAAAAATAACAAAAATTTTATTTTGTTTTGTTTCAATATCAGGGATTACGAATTTATACGTAAAATGTATTCTCGATATTAAAAATATATTTTCTTTTGACAAACATAGAATAGTTAGGTTTTTACCTGATAAGATAAGGATCTTCTTACAGAGGAGGACTTTTCTTAAACCGTAGATAGACCAACAATTAAAAACCACAACAAGACTTTAGATTTTATCGGACAACTAAACAGTGCAGCTTACCTTAGGTAGGGCGTACTTGGGGTGCTAATACCTTCCATTTCCGCAACCAGTCTCCGTACCTGATTTCTGAGACTAATTAGGGTTCTTAGTGACCAGAATATTAGATGGCGACTCCCATTCAAAATTTCCACTAATGAGAGACAAGGATTCTCTCCATATTTGCTAGATAGACCCATTTCATTTTCCTTGAGAGTGATGGACGATCGCCGCGACGACGCACACCTACGACACTTGGTTTCAGATTTCTTCAATTAAGTCCTTAATTGGCCATCAAACTTTAATATTTATGCAATTAAGCCCCTGATTTGACCATATTAACTCTAAAAATTTATAATTTGACCCAAAACTTTAATTTCTTTCAATTAATTTAATTTCTTCCAATTAAAGCCCAAATTGACTTCAAAATCAATTTTTCTTGCAATCAAACCCTTCATAAATTCAATTAAACCTTCAATAAATTTTAATTGAGTCCATAAACATATGATTTTGGACTTTTGTTCCTCAAATTGAATTTTCTTTGTCAACAATGCTCTCATTAGTCAACAAAATACTGTCAAATATTAATTTTTGTACTTTTAAACCTCCTCAACCAATTTTTAGTCATTTTCTAGGCGCTTTGGCATCCTCTAATCACTGCTATAATTGTTTTTTGGATTTTTTTTTGTTTTTTAGTCTGAATATATATTTTTTGATTTTTTGAAAGAAAGAAATTAAATTTGAAGAGTAACCCAAAAATAGGTTATGACAATTGCTCCCCTCTTTACAATGCTTGCGACAGAAAATCTCATAAGAGATTTTAGATATTACCCTTTGTAAAGAAAAAAGGAAAAGATAACAGACACACCATATCAAGAAATGATGAATTATTTTGAAAATATTTGAAGTGAGGGCTAGAAAGCACACTAAGCGGAAAACAGAGAGGTTTTTTTTTTTTTTTTGTAAAATTCAAATTTTGAAATGATCGAATTGTCATGGGTGACCTACCCAAATGAAAAATGTGAAGTGGTCTCATTGTAATTGGTAACCTACCCAGATAAAAAGGAAAGAGTGGTCTCATTGTGACATGACCAAAAGATTGATGTCTTCTACCAAGTGTAAGAGTGTCGAAGTAATAAATAACCCGGTAAGACCGGGGTCGAACTACAAGGAGGTTAACTATATAAATAACAACAATAACAACAAAACAACAACAACAACAACAACAACAACAAAAAGTTAAAGAGAGCTTTGAGATGTGATATTGATGTAAGGATTACACAAGGATAAAATGATTGTCAAGGTTAGAGGATCCATTAATGGTATTTCAAACAAGTATAGTATAAACTCTTTCTATTACTCAACTGGAAACCACACACAAATGAGGTTCCAATCGAATGACAAATTGTTAACATGATTACATTAGTTATCTTATTCGAATAATGCTAATACTTGTAAATGTTGTCAGGCATTAATGATTATAACTTATGTTAACAACAAATCAAGTTCCTTTCATAGCACAGGTGTCGGTTATACCATTCGGTTGGGCTATGAAAGTGCCAAGTATTTGTTGTACCAAGGGTTATACAACATAAATCTAGATTAACCATTTAACAAGCAAAGTATTAAAGGTGAACAAGATAACAAATATAAAACATGTTAGTATCAAACATTAAGGTCCATGTTGAGTTTATATTATACTTATTCTTACACCATTAGTTTAACCTTTTCACCTTGACATGATAAACTTAGCTAAACATAATGAAAGAGAGAAATATAAATAAACAAGGAAAGGAAATGAAAAGCATAAGCAAGAGATTAATATAAGCTAAACTTAAGCATTACAAAATAGAGAGAGTAAGAGCATGATCTTGATTTGAAAAGTAAGATGCCTAAATACATGGCAAATGCCTCCTTTTATAGGCTAAAATTCAAAACTATTGATTTGTTGACTAATTGTTAAGTGGGTGGCCACATCTTGACTTGGTGACGATCCTTATCTTCTGTCTGCTAAAAATATCATTGATTATGTCATAATTGGAACAGACTTAAATCATGAAAGTTCTAGAAAATTGTCTCAGATTTCCAGGAAAAAAAGTTGAGGTCATTTGGACTTCTAGAACTAGAGATATGGGTTGAACACTGAATAGTGTCTGGGCTGTAGGACAGATTCAGACTTCTCTGTTGTTGCTACAATTTGGACTTGAAAACGACCTTTTTAAATCTTGGGCGCCCATGAAAGTTTTAGGCCTATGTCTTCGCTTTCCATCCATATAAGGCAGACCTAAATCCAAGATCTACAGCTCCAGATATGTCCCAATTACCGAATAGTGTTCCAGTTTGGACTGAACCAACATCTCTTTTCTAAGTTTGGCCCTCTCTTTGTCCTTTCAATTTCTGTACTTAAACTCATCAATTAATCCTTTAATTTATGTGATAGGCCTACATTTAAGATGAACATTTACCATAAATTAAAGGTATCTTATAGTATTAGACTTGTTATTATAAAACATGCTTTAGTTAACGAGTTATTGATACTTCAAGTGCAAAATGATGATATAAAACCTTGATAAAAATACACTTTTAGGTATTAATCGCACCCCCCAACCTGTTTATTACTAGTCCCTAGTAATCAAAGCGTTAAAATAGAAAAACAATTTGCAAATTCCACAAAGCAAGGCATTAATCATTCAATTTCCATTAATCTATCCAAGTAAACAAACTCTCATTAAATTTATATATATGCTCAATAACTCTTAAACAAGATATTAATAAACCTTCATTTTTATGTGCTTAATATATCAACACATAGTTATGGGCTTTATTTGGAAGAAAACAAAATTTTTGTTCTAATGTTTAAGGTTAACTTCCTTGGGTTGGGATTATTATCTTTTTTTTTTTAAATATATATACATATAACTTAAAACACAATGCATCTTTAACCCATGTAACGAGCTTTTAGCTAATGACTCCCAGACCAGTTGGTCTTAGGGCATTAGGTGTTAAGACACCCCTACGAGCTTAGTAACTCGGGTTGCAGATACTGATACGTAGATAGTGCAATGTTTGATTCCTTTAAGCTTTTCTCCTTAACCCATGTAACAAGCTTTTAGCCAATAGCTCCCATGTCAGTTGACTTTAGGGTATTAGGTGTTAAAACACCCTTTCGGGCTTAATTGCTTAGGTTAGGGAGGCTACGAAACCAAACTTATCTATGTTTTTATTATCATCAATATTATCAATTTGTTGTTGTTGTTGTTTTTTTTTTTGTAAAATATATACAATCCCTTTCCCTTAGTTGTTACCTTTAACAAAAGAACATAAATAATGTAATAATCCAATGTGCAACCCACAATCATATGTTAGAGTGTGTGTGTGAAAATGAAGGTTTAAGAATGCTTGTTAAATGAGTATATGGGTAGAATCAAGTGATGATAATGCGAGAGTTTGTAAACCTGAATATTTCAAGAAGTATTGTGATAAACCTTGTTATGATTATTGCAATAACCATTAGAAAATGTTTACTAAGATGCGTTTAAAGAGTCAATAAAATTCCCCCTTACTCTGCCATCCTAGTAATAATAGTTTTGCCAAATGGTTTTAAAAACAAAAACAGTTAGTTGGTTATTTTTTTTGTCAACTACTACCCTTTCCCCCCAACCAAAACGAGACATTGTCCTCAATGTCCTAAGGTAGAAAGATAGAGTATAGAAGTCATCACCTGAAGCAGCAAACAATGACAATCCTGAAACACACTTAAACAAATATAAGAGATAACAAAACATAAAAAATATTATGCTATTAATAAAACCAAAAGACAAAAAATTTTACAAACTAAGAATCAAATCGTAGTTGTGATTGTGCCTCACATCTTCCCTTGGTTTTACGTCCAAGAACGGTTTAAACGCCCTCTATGCGTCGAGGATAGGCTTCCCATCTAGTTTTTTAAAAAACTGGCAAACATGGTCTTTTATAGTCATATTCCCAAGACTAAGTCGATCATGTTCTTTATGAAAATGGGGTCATAAATCATGAAATGCACAATGCACATTGCCACTAGGATATGTCCCAAAAGTCAATATAAGATTATCAAAAGATTTCTTATGTTTTGAAATAAATCTTGACTTTTGACAATTTTCACAAGCTTTGCAGAACATATGTGTCTTTGAACATGGTGGGCCAATAAAATCCACATTGTAAGATTTTTGCAGTCGTCTTCTTTGATGAGAAATGACCCCCACATGCCTCAAAATGACAAAGTTTAATGACACTATTTACCTCATTGTCGGGAATGCATCTTCAAAATATTTGATCAGGATAATATTTGAATAAGTAAGGGTCATCCCAATAAAATTTCTTCACTTCGTTCAAAAACTTACCTTTCTTTTCGGTACTCTAGTGAGTTGACAAATCTCCTGTAACAAGAAAATCAATATTTTTAGCAAACCAAGGCATTGAACTAAGATAAAGTAAGGATTCGTTAGGAAAGTAATCATCGATTGGTGTGATGTCAGATGTCGAATCTGTTGTCAATCTTGACAAATGATCAGCGACAATATTTTCAGTGCTTTTTTCATCCGTGATTTCTTCTTGAGAATAAATCATTTGCAATTCTTCAGATTCATCGAACTCAGTTTTACTCAAGATTGATTCAAATTGATCATAAACTAATTCTTCAATAAAATCTACTTCTTGTAAATCATTATCATCTCCAAGTTGCTTGCAAATGTTGAAAATATTCATCTCCAATGTTATGTTTCCAAATGATAGCTTCATCAGTCCATTCCTACAATTAATCAATGCATTAGAAGTTACAAGTAACGGACATCCTAAAATAACAGGAAATGAATTACATGCTTTAACAGGTTGTGTGTACAAGACAATAAAATCCACAGGATAAATGAATTTATCGACTTGTACTAACACATCCTAAACTATTCCTCTAGGCACTTTGACAGATCTATCGGCAAGTAAAAGAGTTACAGAAGTTGGTTTTAACTCACCTAGATTGAGACTTTGAAAAACTGAATATGGAAGTAAATTCACATTAGATCCAAGATCAAGTAAGGCTTTTTCAATTTTATGTTCTCCAATAAAGCAAGAAATTTTAGGATAACCAGGGTCTTTATATTTCAAAGCATTATTGTTCTGAAGAATGACACTTACTTGTTCGGCTAAAAATGCTTTCTTTTTCGCATTTAGTTTTCTCTTCACAGTGCACAGATCTTTAAAAAATTTAGCATAAGAAGGTACCTGTTTAATAGCATCCAACAAAGGTATATTGATCCTTACCTGTTTGAAAGTTTCAAAGATTTCAGAGTTGTGATTGACTTTCCTTTGTTTAGTCATGGCATGAGGAAATGGAAGTGCTGGCGAAGAATCAGTCTTTTCTTTACAATGTTCAAATTCAAACCCTTCCTTACCCTCAAAAATTGACTCATCATATTTCTCACAAGGTTCAAGAATTGGTTTTTCAATAACCTTACCACTACGAAGAGTGATGACTAATTTGGCTTGATCCATGTGTTGGCTTCCAGAACTACTTACATTTGCACTGTATTGCCCCTTTGGGTTTTGCTGTGATTGAGATGAAAACTTACCTTTCTCTTGAAAACTGAGAGCAGATGTCAATTTTGCAAGAGTATCTTTAAAATCTGTCATGCTTTGAGCAAGTTAAATGTTGATTGTTTTCTACTTTTCAATGAATGCATGCAATGTTTCCTCAAGATTTCTTCTAGGAGGTGGAGCATAAGGAGGTGCATATCCATGAGAATTTTGAAAATTATGGTGTGTTTGAAATGGTGGCTGTGAAGTTTGTGCATTATTGTTATCACTCTTCCAATTGAAATTTGGGTGATTTTTCCAACCATGGTTGTATGTTTGCGAGTATGGCTTGATCCATGTGTTGGCTTCCAGAACTACTTACATTTGCATTGTATTGCCCCTTTGGGTTTTGCTGTGGTTGAGATGAAAACTTACCTTTCTCTTGAAAACCGAGAGCAGATGTCAATTTTGCAAGAGTATCTTTAAAATCTGTCATGCTTTGAGCAAGTTGAGTGTTGATTGTCTTCTACTTTTCAATGAATGCATGCAATGTTTCCTCAAGATTTCTTCTAGGAGGTGGAGCATAAGGAGGTGCATATCCATGAGAATTTTGAAAATTATGGTGTGTTTGAAATGGTGGTTGTGAAGTTTGTGCATTATTGTTATCACTCTTCCAATTGAAATTTGGGTGATTTTTCCAACCATGGTTGTATGTTTGCGAGTATGGCTTGATCCATGTGTTGGCTTCCAGAACTACTTACATTTGCATTGTATTGCCCCTTTGGGTTTTGCTGTGGTTGAGATGAAAACTTACCTTTCTCTTGAAAACTGAGAGCAGATGTCAATTTTGCAAGAGTATCTTTAAAATCTGTCATGCTTTGAGCAAGTTGAGTGTTGATTGTCTTCTACTTTTCAATAAATGCATGCAATGTTTCCTCAAGATTTCTTCTAGGGGTGGAGCATAAGGAGGTGCATATCCATGAGAATTTTGAAAATTATGGTGTGTTTGAAATGGTGGCTGTGAAGTTTGTGCATTATTGTTATCACTCTTCCAATTGAAATTTGGGTGATTTCTCCAACCATGGTTGTATGTTTGCGAGTATGGCTTATGATTGGGCCTTTAGAAATTGTTTAATGCATGGGCTTGTTCATGGAGACATTCCTTAAAAGAAGGCAAAGTTGGACAGTCATTGGTTGAATGTTCATTAGTTTCACAGATTTGACAAACAATGTCTTGAACAAATTTTAATTGACCACTCTTTTTTAATTCTAGTGCCTCGACTTTTCTAACTAAAGATGTAAACTTGGCTTGGAGGTCATGATCTTCCCTAAGGTTGTACATACCTCCACTAGATGTATGAGGTTGGGTTTTACTTGGTGCCTCATACATGCCTGTAGTGTCCCAATTTTGTGTATTTTCAGCTAGCAAGTCTAGGTACTCCATTGCTTCATTAGGGTCTTTATCTTCAAAAGTTCCATTGCACATCAATTCAACCATTTTCCTATCTCTAGGTGTTAACCCTTCATAAAAATGTGAAACCAATCTCTATGTTTGAAAACCATGATGAGGGCAAGTATTAAGCAAGTCTCGATATCAATCCCAACATTGGTAAAATGTTTTTCCTAGTTTTTGAGTGAAAGTGATGATTTGTCTTTTGAAAGAGTTTGTTCTGTGAGATGGAAAAAACTTCTTTAAAAATTGTTGTCGCATTTCATCCCAATCACGAATGGATCCAGGTCTCAAATTTTGTAGCCATGTTTTAGCTTTATCTTTTAATGAAAAAGGAAAAAGTTTTAATCCAATGGTGTTCATGCTACAATTTGAGTCGTTATAGGTGTTACAGGCCTCCTCAAATTTCCTTAAATGTAAGTATGGATTTTCTAAATCTAACCCATGAAAAGAAGGTAAAAGTTGAATAATGCCTAGCTTAAAATTAAAATGAGATGCATTAGGAGGAAAAACTATGCATGAGGGTGCACTTGTTCTTGTGGGATTCATGTGGTCTTTAAGTGTTCTCACTCGGTTATTCTCATTATGAAGCGACTGATTATCTTCTTCGGCCATATTTTTTGAAAATGTTGAGGATACCCTACAAAGTCTACCACTTAATGTACGTGACCAAACTCTCATGCACGTGTAGGAATAGAATAAAAGGAAGAAGAAAGCAAAAGAAAAAGAAATAAAACAAAACAAACAAAATTAGATACAAGAAAAGTGAAAAGAGAAAATAAAATAAATATTATAATTTGTACAAGAATTTACCTCCCCGGTAACGGCGCCAAAAACTTGACACGACCAAAAGATTGATGTCTTCTCCTAAGTGTAGAAGTGTCGAAGTAATAAATAATCCGGAAAGACCGGGGTCGAACCACAGGGAGGTTAACTATATAAATTATAAATAACTACAACAACAACAACAACAACAACAACAACAACAACAACAAGAAGTTAAAGAGAGCTTTGAGATGTGATATTGATGTAAGGATTAAACAAGGATAAAATGATTGTCAAGGTTAGAGGATCCACTAATGATATTTCAAACAAGTATAGTATAAACTCTTTTTATTACTCAACTAGAAACCACACACAAAGGAGGTTCCAATTGGATCATAAATTGTTAACATGATTACATTAGTTATCTTATTCGAATAATGCTAATACTTGTAAATGTTGTCAGGCATTCATGATTATAACTTATGTTAACAACAAATCAAGTTCCTTTCATAGCACAGGTGTCGGTTATACCATACAGTTGGGCTATGAAAGTGCCAATTTTTGTTGTTCCAAGGGTTATACAACATAAATCTAGATTAACCATTTCTAGATTAACCATTTAACAAGCAAAGTATTAAAAGTGAACAAGATAAAAAATATAAAACATGTTAGTATCAAACATTAAGGTCCATGTTAAGTTTATATCATATTTATTCTTACACCATTAGTTTAACCTTTTCACCTTGACATGATAAACTTAGCTAAACATAATGAAAGAGAGAAATATAAATAAACAAGGAAAGGAAATGAAAAGCATAAGCAAGAGATTAATATAAGCTAAACTTAAGCATTACAAAATAGAGAGAGTAAGAGCATGATCTTGATTTGAAAACTAAGATGCCTAAATACATGGAAAATGCCTCCTTTTATAGGCTAAAATTCAAAACTATTGATTTGTTGACTAATTGTTGAGTGGGTGGCCACATCTTGACTTGGTGACGATCCTTATCTTCTTGTCTGCCAAAAACATCATTGATAATGTCATAATTTGAACAGACTTAAATCATGAAAGTTCTAGAAAATTGTCTCAGATTTCCAGGAAAAAAAGTTGAGGTTATTTGGACTTCTAGAACTTGAGATGTGGGCTGAACACTGAACAGTGTCTGGGCTGCAGGACAGATTCAAACTTCTCTGTTGTTGCTACAATTTGGACTTGAAAACAACCTTTTTAAATCTTAGGCGCCCATGAAAGTTTTAGGCCTATGTCTTCGCTTTCCATCCATATAAGGCAGACCTAAATCCAAGATCTACAGCTCCAGATATGACCCAATTACCGAACAGTGTTCCAGTTTGGACTGAACCAACATCTCTTTTCTAAGTTTGGCCCTCTCTTTGTCCTTTCAATTTCCGTACTTAAACTCATCAATCAATACTTTCATTTATGTGATAGGCCTGCATTTAAGATGAACATTTACCATAAATTAAAGGTATCTTATAGTATCAGACTTGTTATTATAAAACATGCTTTAGTTAAGGAGTTATTGATACTTTAAGTGCAAAATTATGATATACAACCTTGATAAAAATACACTTTTAAGTACTAATCACATTATAATGGGTGACCTACCCAAAGGAAAAAGAAAAGAGTGGTCTCATTGTAATGGCTGACTTACCCATATGGAGGAATGGTCTCATTATAATGGGTGACCTACCCAGAAAAGGATAGAGTGGTCTCATTATAATGGGTGACCTACCCAGGTGGAGGAATGGTCTCATTGTAATGGGTGACCTACCCAGATAAAAAAAACATGGAGAATGGTTTCATTGTAATGGGTGACCTACCCAGAAAAAGATGGTGAGGGCTCAAAGGCGTACTCAAAATGAGGTAGGGTTATAAAACGCACTACCCAAGAGATGAGTGCTCAAAGGCACACTCAAAAGGAAGCGAGGGCTCAAAGGCGCACTAAAAAAGAAAGTGAGGGCTCAAAAGCGCACTCAAAATGAGGTAGGGTTATAAAACGCACTATCTAAAATATGAGTGCTCAAAGGCGCACTCAAAAGGAAGCGATGGCTTAAAGGTGCATTCAAAATGAGGTAGGGTTATAAAATGCACTACCCAAGAGATGAGTGCTCAAAGGGGTACTCAAAAGGAAGCAAGGGCTCAAAGGCGCACTAAAAAAGGAAGTGAGGGCTCAAAAGCGCACTCAAAATGAGGTAAGGTTATAAAACGCACTATCTAAAAGATGAGTGCTCAAAGGGGCATTCAAAAGGAAGCGAGGGCTTAAAGGCGCACTAAAAAAGGAAGTGAGGGCTCAAAGGCGTACTCAAAATGAGGTGAGGGCTCAACGACGCACTCGCAAAGGAGGTAGGGTTAGAAAACGCATTATCCAAGAGATGGTGGACCAAAGGCGCACTAAAAGAAGTAAGGGCTCAAAGGCGCACTCGAAAGGAGGTAGGGTTAGAAAACACACTACCACCATAGAAATAAGGTGAGGGCTCAAAGGCGCACTCAAAAGGAAGCGAGGGCTCAATGACACACTACAAAAGGAGGTAGGTTTAGAAAATGCACTACCCAAGAGATGATGGCTCAAAGGCACACTAAAAAAAGAGGTAGGGTTAGAAAACACACTACCCAAAAAGTGATGGTGTAACACCGATCTGTCAATGATGAAAACAAATTCAATTATAATTGATATGCATGTATATTTACCTGAGAAATATAGGTCCCCATTTCTTCATGGTGCCTTTCTTTTCTCAAAAGTTGGAGTATTGGTAGTAAACTTCGATGGCTTTTTTGCTCTTGCTTACTCGAGTCATATCTTGTGATCTTGACCTCTAAGAAGGGCTTTATATCATCCTACTTCTTTGCCCTCCAACCTATATCTCAAGGTTGCTAATTCTGCCCGACATTTATCTTAGAAATGGAATTATAGAGCCTGCCCTACCATGTGTTTTTTATTGCCCCCCAGCTTGATCATGCCCCCCCAAGTATTCAATTCGGGTTTGGGGATAAGGCTATGTGAAGGAAGGTTTGATAAGGAGTTGTTTTCATGCAGAAATTTTGGAATTTCAAAGCTATTCCAGACATAGAAATCATTTTTACATCGATTCAAAGCAAACTCATTCTGAAAAAATTCAAATGATTCCTATGAAGAGGTTTTCAAAAGTGATAAAAACTTTTTGTTTTGCTTTTGGTGAAAAATATGAAGTAGCATTTGGTTGGTCAAAAAAAGGTTTAAGATTTAATTTGAGGGTTACAAAGAACCGGTCTTTAAAGCATTCATTTTATTTGTATGAATAATGATTTGGTTCGCATAAGAAAGAACTGCCTATCGATCCAAATTGCTCGCCTTTAATTAGAAAGGGCTTGATTAGGCATGTAATGTAGGTTTGGGCTCTTGGTTATGAAGAAAGAGGATACTTGCAGGCTCAAAAGGTGTTTAAGAGATTTCAAGACTAAGGATCACTAGTGCTTGTTTCTTGACCTTTTGTCTTTGGAATGTCTTTCCAAAATGGTCTATCATGCCCCCTAGTGTTGGGTTTGGGCTCTTCATTTGTTTTTTCTTTCTTCACTTGGTCGAGCATCATCATATCAGTTATTTTTGTGAGAAGCTCAATTATTTTGGACCCTTTGGTTTTTTTTTCTTGCCCCCCAGTTTTGTTTGGGCGCCTTTGATCATTGAAAATTTTCTCTTATGCCCCTCAGTGTTGCTTGGGTACTTTCAATCAGTGAGGTTTTTTATATATCTCTCGCACTTGCCCCCCAGTGTGGGGTGTGATCCTAGCCAAGGTTTTTACCAAAAAACATTACTAGGCTCAAAAGGGGTCTGCAAAGGATATATTTCAACCTCGTGAAAGGATTATCAAAGATGACCTTTCTACATCTCAAATGCATGCATGTAGGAGTGGTAAGCCTTGCTTTCATGCGAATATGCAAAGTGATTATTCATTCAAATAAAACTCAGCTTTGGAGTCACCCATGGTGTTTTTTTTTTGTTTTTGTTTTTCAAGTTTTCTAGGTGTATGGTTACTCTTCTAAGGAATCACTTGAATTTCTAGAATTCGTTTGTTTTGGACAATCATCAATATGATTTCTGTTTTTTTGTACTAAACTTTGAATTCCCAAAAATTATTGTGAACATGTGAGATCATACATAGTTTTGGAAAAAAAAGGAAAACATGTCATGAACATAGGAAAATACATGATCTTATTAATCAAGAAGGCTCATTTGACAAAGAAAGTCTTATGGTATTATGAACCAAATTACCAACATGATTAAACAAAAGGCAATAATAGGGCAAGCTTCATCCTTCCATTTTGGTAAATCTTCTCTTAGGCTAGCCTCCCCATAATAGTTCTTGGGATGGTGGGGATAAAAACTGTGGTTGGAATTTGTGTCCTTCAAAATTTATGTTGCCTTTTCGCACCATTGATGCTTCTAGATTCCCCGAACATTCCATTGCTAGTGCATTTCTAATCCACCACTTCAAACATGATTAGGCAGAGGGTTTGTGTTCACATTAGGAGTGTCTTCAAATGCTATCCACCCTGCCTTGATTAATTGCAGAAGCTTTCTCTTGAAGGTGTTGCAAGTATGGATGTCAAGTGAGCTCTAGCTTGTACCAGCCGGGGTAAGGTGGCTGCAAAGGTACCAGAGGTTCGGGAGCTACATGACCGATGCTTAATAGCTTCTAGTACATCTCATTCAGGGGTAACGGTAATGAAGGTAGTTGTTCTTGGACCCTTTCATAATTTCCAATTTGGCTTTTGGCTTGAAAGTTTTGGGGCTCAAATTTTTTGATGTTGGCAATTTAGGATGGAGTGTGGTAGTTTTGGGGCTCAAGTTTTTTGATGTTGGCAATTTGGGATGGAGTGTGGTAGTTTTGGGGTGAGTTTTTTCTACCCCTGTAGCCATCTTCAACATGGTTGACCTCTTTTCTTTTGAAGCCTCTTTTCTTGGTGGGTGCAGAAATTCTACCACTCTTGACACCTTGCTTTCTGCGTTCACACTCTACCACAATGTTAGTGAATTGCTGGGCCGAACTACCCATCACCTGTTCGTAATATGGTGCTTTGAGTGTGTTGGCAAATAAAGAGACCATCTCTTTGTCCAGAAGTGGAGGATGGACTTGAGTAGTTGATTCTCGCCATCTTTGAGCATATTCTGTTATGCTTTCTTTGTCCTTTTTCTCTATATTGGACAAACTGGTTCTATCGGGAGCGATGTCCATATTGTACTTGTACTGCTTGACAAAAGCATCCACCAAATCTTTCCATCTCTGGATTTTTGTGTTGTCCAATCTCATGTACCAGCTCAATGTTGCCCCACTTAAACTATCCTGAAAAAAGTGCATCAGTAGTTTTTCATCATGTACTACCTTTACCATTTTATTGCAGTTGGACTTGAGATGAGTCATGAGGCATTATGTTCCACTGTATTTGATGAATTCAGGAACACGAAACTTCTTCGAGACAACCACATTTGGGACAAGACACATCTCTATTGCCCTTACTGGATCATATAAGTCTACCCCTTCAATGACTTTGATTCTGGCTTTCAGCGCCTCTATCTAATCTTGATCAATGCTATTAGATGACTTGGCCTTGTGGCACTCGTTAGCAGATGCCTTAATGACTGTCAGGGTAGGTGCAGGTGTCGCTGACTGCACAAATGTTGGATTTTGTTGAGGCTTTTAACCATGTTCGCTCATTCTTTCTTCAGGCTGAACTATAGTAGGAGCCGGATTAAAGGTGATTGGTCGGTTAGAAGGACCTTCACCAGAGGTATTTCTCAGTGTTTGCTCGAGTAAGCTAGTGAGGCGAGCTACGCTTGTTTTTAGAGACTCCAACTCTTCTTGAAAATGGGCATCACGGTGAGCACATTCTTTATCTTCCATGTTTCTTGCTTGAAGTTGAGTGTTGTAGATTTTTTGGGGACATATGCTTCAACCTGGTATGTATGCATGTTATTTGCAATGAATTAATGTATGCAAATATATGTACATGCACATTTAGGGAGCTCATACTCTAAGGATAGGTTTTGAGCCATTACATGATGGATAGGCTTTCTACCTGGTCTCAAAAAATGGTCTCATATTTGCCCGTGACGGTCTTCGTAAAGACAGTGTGGGGGCGTTGCAAGGAATAGTTAAGGCACGTATGCCCACCATTACCAAGCAGGCACTTAGATATGAGTTGGGTGTTTCACGCATCTGAACCCTAACCAATAGTCATAGGGCAGATCGCTAATCCCCCTCCTAACTTAGAGGCTTGTGTGTGCTTTCCAAAAATTAAAGCATGTGATGCATGAGGCAATTCTATACAGTGGCATGAACAAATATGTACATAAATTAAAGCGTGCAAGAAAATAAATAAAAGGCATATTAACAGAAAACACATAAACCAAACAATAAAATTATCAGACAAAAACAATGCTTAGTCACAAGGTCCCCAGTGGAGTCCCCATTCTGTCGCACGTGTGCGGCGTCACGGCGATCGTCCACCCTCAAAGGTATATGTAAGTCTATATGACAAATATGGAGAGACAATGAATTCTTGTCTCTTATCAGTAAAATATGGAATGTGAGTTGCCACCTAGTATTTTAGTCACTAGGAACCCTAACTGGTCTTAGAGATGGGGTACGGAGACTGGTTGCATAAAGGAAAGGTATTAGCACCCTAACTACGCCGTACCTAAGGTAAGCTGCATTGTTTTGTTGTCTGATAAAATCTAAAGTCTTGTTGTGGTTTCTAATTGCCGGTCTGTTTACGGTTTAAAAAAAGTCCTCTGTAAGGAAATCCTTATCTTATCAGGGAAAACCAATTGTTCTATGTCGTCAAAAGAAATACCTTTTTAATATCGAGAATACGTTTTACGTATAAATTCGTAATCCCTGATACTAAAACAAAACAAAATATTTTTTTGAAATTTTTGAAATATTGGCCAAATTCTCATGACTTTAATAAACTGGTTATTAAAGTCAAAATGCATGCTAAAACATATTTTTTGAAGTTTTCTTTGTTCTATGAAAATACGATATGATTTTTAGCTTTGAGAGACAAAAATATTTTTTTTAATGTTTTTACAAAAACCGGGTATTTTAATACTGGATTTGTATTTTTACGGTATAAAGTACAAACCACTATTAAACAAAATTTAGTAGAAAAATACACAGAAAATTACAATTTCAAAAAAATAAAATTTTAAAAATTTTTTCTTTTTTTTCTAGGCCGGACCTAGCTATTTGAGTTGGGCCCAACTATTCGGGTTGGGCTAGAATTGGTCCAGCCATGAACAGTGGCTCTCCACTGTTCACATGCTACATGAATAGTAGAGGCTGACAGCGAAGGAGAAGAAGGAAGAAGAGAGAGGCGGGGGAACTAACCTGTGGTGGTTGCTGTGGAGGCTCACGGTGGTGCTAGCTGGTAGCGGTGATGCTGGCAGTGGCGGCTCCAGGCAGCGGTCTTTCTCTCTTTTGTCCTTTGCTTCTCTATGTTTTTTTTTTTTTCTTCCTCTATTTTTCTCTTCTTTTTTCTTTCGGTCTTCAGCTTTTTCCCTCTTCTGTTTTGCTACTTCCCCCTCTTTTTTCTTTCTTGTTACTGCCCCCCTTTGTACATATAGGTAAAACCAGAGGGGGAAAGACCCCTACTACCCTTGCCAAAGGGGTAGGGTGGTCGGGGCGACCACTGTGCAGCCGCCCCAGAACCGCCCTAGGGGTGTATCCCCTCTTCTTCCACCATGTGGCAAGTAAGTAGGGAGTTTTGTCGGCGTCTTTTTGGTGGTTTAGGAAAAAGAGGGAGCAGGCAAAGCAAGGGAGAAAAGTCTTCTTCTTCCCCTATTCTCTGCGTGTCCAGGGGAAGAAAAAGCCCAAATTGAATTGAAAATCATTTTTTCTTGCAATCAAACCCTCCATAAATTCAATTAAACCTTTAATAAAATTTAATTGAGTCTATAAACATATGATTTTGGACTTTTCTTCCTCAAATTGAATTTTCTTTATCAATAGGGCTCTCATTAGTCAACAAAATACTATCAAATTTTAATTTTTGTATTTTTAAACCTCCTCAACCAATTTTTAGTCATTTTCTGGGCGCTTTGGCATCCTCTGATCACTGCTATTATTTTTTTTATTTGTTTTTGTTTTTTTCGTCTGAATATATATATTTTTTATTTCTTGAAAAAAAAAAAATTAAATGTGGGGAGTAACCCAAAAATGGGTTATGACAGTTTCTATGTCAGACTCTTAGCTGTAATGGGATACTCGATACTGTTAGTTTCCTCATCAGATCAGGAGATCAATCTCATCCTTAAGCTTGCGTCTAGATTTTTACCTTCAAAACAAATTTATTTGACCTGACATCCTTATAAATGTTGTATTCCTGAATGTGTAGATAATTTTGGACTTTGAATCACATGATTTTGATATCCGAGGCTCAAGATATGCCCGTTTAAATCTGTATTGTGAAAGTAGAGAGTCCTGTTGTAAGGGGGATTTCTACTCGATTTTGCAAATCTGATTAGAGGTCCAAACGAACTTGGATTTCTGCTCATAATACTTTCCTGGAAAGCTTTATATGAGTACTTTAACTTTGATTCAACTCCCATTTAAATTACAAAATTCTAACTTGGTGAAAAGCCTACCACAAGAAACCAAGTCATAAACGTAAAGAAAATACTGAATTTCTTATCTTTTAGTAATTAATTCACAAAATCTTTTAGGCATGCCAAACTTATAAAAATAATTTTTAATAAGCTCAAATAAACTAAAAACATATTAAAAAGCATAATGTCAATAAAAATAAAAATATATGTATATTTTGCATGTATGAATATTCATAAATGATATTTAAATATATAGTATGTTGGTTAATTAATTATATATATATATATATATATATATATATATATATATATATATATAGAGGGAAAAAGTCTTCTATTCACGCCATTAACTCATGAAACCCTTCAAAGACATGAGGTTGAACATCAAAAACGATATGCGGGCAGCAGGACGATTCAGACTTCTCCGTTGTTGCTACAATTTAGACTTGAAAAAGGCCTTTTTAAATCTTTGACTCCCCATCAAAGTTTAAGGCCTGTGTCTTAGCTTTCCATCCATATAAATTAGACCTAAATCCAAGATCTACACCTCCAGATATGACCCAATGACTGAACAGTGTTCCAGTTTGGACTGAACCAGCATCTTTTTTCTAAGTTTGGCCCTCTCTTTGTCCTTTCAATTTCCGTACTTAAACTCATCAATCAATCCTTTCATTTATGTATAGGCTTGCATTTAAGATGAACATTAACCATAAATTAAAGGTATCTTATGGTATCATACTTGTTATTATAAAACATGCTTTAGTTAAGGAGTTAGTGATACTTCAAGTGCAAAATGATAATACAAAACCTTGATAAAAATGCACTTTTAAGTACTAATCATAACATACATACATATATCGTATATTTTTAGAGTTAGCATCTTAATGTGCAAGTGTTCATATGACTCAATTCTTTTATATTCTTATATATAGTATTCACGTGAAAGTCTACTGTTACTGTCTAACTTTGAACTGTTACTGTTCAATTTTCAATTGCTACTATCTAACTGTTACTGTCCAACTATTACTGTCAACCGTTACTTTCTAGACATTGAACCGTTACTGTCCAACTGTTACTGTCTAGACATTTGAATTGTTATTGTCCAACTGTTACTGTTTAGACATTGAACTGTTACTGTCTAAACACTCATCATATTTTTAACTATATCTAAAGTTCTAAAACTCAATTTTAAATGAGATCGATCTCGTTAGAAAGCTAAGACATAAGGCTACAAGTTCTCTAATAGAAGGAGAACCCAGTTCTGCCTTCAAGATAGTAAAAATTGCTCATCAACTAATCAGTCCTACTGCCCTACATAATCAGTCACAACTCAGTTTCGGTTGGTAACCCATAACTGGAGTTCTACATCTCCAAATTGAGCAATACCAATTTCCTTGGTTAGCTAACATTCAAATCTACAATTTCTATGATGAACCCGATCCTAATTCCCTCATCCTCCTACCCAAAATCTTACCGAAAGTCAGGAGACGAGTCTGTCCAGATTCATCACGCCCTTCCCTTCACACAATACTTTCATACCACACATGAATTAACTTAATTTTAACAACAATTACTTTTCCCCCCAATTAACTTGATGCTTTGATAATTCAATATCAAAGCATCAATTCATTATCGAATTAAAAATAAATTTTTAAGATCATGTTTAGAACACCTTACCCGGTACGAATTATGATTTTGATCTTTAACCATTTGAAGATTTTCAACTCCTTCCTTTCTTTTCTTATTGTTCAATTTTTTTGTTAATCCTTTGCACACAAGTATTTATCCCATCTATATACCCTTAATCTTAGATGAGTTCTTCAAATTTTAGTGTTTCTCTCTTGATTTTGCAAGAATGGGTACAAAACCCCCTATTTTCTTTCTTTATGGTTCCTGCAGATTGTTTTTGGTGAGGAGAGGGTATTTAACTCTATAATTTCCCTTATTTGCATTTAGGCCCCCCTTTTCCTTTAAATGTATTATTCTCTTCAATTAAATCCAACCCTCAATAGTACCGGGTTTATTATAATGTCTCGAATTATTTCGCCCGGAAATTTATATTCAAAAATTTTTGAATTCTTGTTTTTATTTAACCATATGCATGAATTTCTTCACTTTTATTTATTTATTTTTCCCGGGGTTTACAATCATAAATGACGAGAATTCTACCACATCGAATAAGGAAAATAAAACTTTGCAACATGCACCCCTACCCGTTTGATTTCTTTCCTTTTTCTCTACAAATTCATGTTGGTTTCCTTTATCATCACGCCTGATTTTTGGAGCTAGAGACCATGTTTTTTTTCTGCCTCACACGGAAGGAAATAGTTGGCCTCACGTTGCCAGCTGTGGGAGGGCAGAAAAGAGTTGCACCACCCTTTAATCATGGGAAAATAACCACTAGAATCATCAGAATATGAATAAGAATAATTTGTTTCCCTAATTTGTTTGAGCTGATTGTGAACAAATAAAAGAAAGAAGAGAAAGGGGAGAGGAGAGGAAAAACATAGAAAACAGAGGGATTTTCTTTCCTTCCATGACTGTGAGACAGGGAAAGAAGAACAGAGCAGAGGGAAGCTAAAACCAGTAGAGAGAGGGACGAAGACGTAGAGAAAAAACGCAGTAGACTGATGCAAACAGAGAACAGAAGGAAATAGGGCTAAAAAACAGGTGAGAATATTGATAAATCAGCTAGCACGCCTTCAACACCGCTGCAACTCCTTCATTCCCCCCTCCAGGTCTGTTATTCCCAGCTGTGCATGCATTCTTGGTTGCATTGTTACTGTTCAAGTGAAATTTAATTCACTTGAATAGTAACCAGCTAAGGCATGCGTGAGGAAACTCATGCATACCTTTGTGCCTAGCCGGGTCACTGGTTTGGGCCAGTGACCCGGCTAGGCCTGCTAGTTTTAGCCTAGCCACATGGGCTGAGCTAGACCCAGCCCCTAAAATAAAAGGAGTAATATCGTTGTTTTTTTTCGTGTATTTTTTGTGGTTTTTGTATTTTTATATTGTAAAAATACAAATCTCGTATTTAGAATACCTGGTTTTCGACGCAATGTGACAAATATATATATATGTTTTCATACATACGGCCAATACCCTAACATATTTTGAATTTTCTCTTAAAAAAAACAAATATTTGAAGTTTAAAAGAAAATGTGTTTTAGCATGGATTTCTTAAACACAAAAAAAATAATTTTCTTATATTCTGGATTTTATAACATGTTTGTAAAACTCCAAAGGGTATTGGCCAATATTCTAAAAACTATAAAAATCTTATTTTGGGGGGAATTCATCTATTATTAACCGTTAATGTTTGGATAAAGAAATCCCTAAAAGATGAATATCCAAAATATTATTGGGAATAATTTGTTATTATTTGCTGTAAATGTTTGAATAAAGAAACCCCAAGTTGTTAATATCCAAAATATTTTTTTAGAAATAATAAGTCACCACACATCCCTGAAAAAAGCCTCGATTATAATTGAGGACATTTCAGTTTTTGACTACATGGTTTATCAGTCGTGAAAGTATGAAACACTAAGGCAAAAAGAGGCTTTTAAAGCGCCATGAATTTCCTTAAATTTCTAAATCTTTGTTCCTTTTCCTTGCGATTTACGAGTCGCGAACACTTGAAATACTAGGAGAAAAATGAGCTCCTAAGCACATTGAATCTCCTTAGATTTCTATCTTACCTATCTCATAAATCATAGGTTATAAATTTAGTCTGAATCAAACACAGATTTCAAGAGATCTGCATTGGTTCTCCTTGATACTTCATAGACATATCTAAGGGTGTGATCCACATTGACCAAGGGGTTTTTTTTAGACTTTGAGTCAAAGTTTTGTTCATCATAGCAAGCTTATCCTAGGAAAATGGATGGGATTAGAAAATACCAACACTATAGCAATTATAAGGCAAACCAAATACTAAGCAACTTATCTTAGGCATGGTGTACTAGGGGTGCTAATACCTTCCCTTTACGCAACCAGTCCCCTGCCTTAGAATCTCTGAAAGACTAGTTAGGTTTCCTATTGACCATAATACTAGGATGCGACAGTCATTTTAGAGATTAAATCTCTTACTTCCACATGAGTCTGTTCTATAAGTGCACCACCACTTATAACGTCTATTGTGCTTTGATCTATGAGCAAAAATCCTTCATAAAAAATATTGCAACAATAATTGATCAGAAATTTGGTGATGTAGGCAACTTGTGTATAATTGATCAAAACATTCCCATTACTCATATAAAATTTCCCCATTATTTAGGCAAATTCCACTAATTTCTTTACGAATTGTTCCAGCATGTGAGGCTGGAAAGAATTTTTCTAAGAACTTCTTCTTTAAATCATTCCATGTTAGTATTGACCCTGAAGGAAGGTAACAAAGAAGTTAATAAAGCCAGTCCTTCTTCTTGTCTGCCAAAGAGAATGAGAAAGCCATCCATTTAATTTATACCTCTATCACTCATTGTGATGTCATGGTTGAACAAACCACATGGAATTCCTTCAAGTGCTATATCAATATTTGGAAATTCAATGAATAAAGGCTACTAGTTCATGTTGGGAGTTGCCAACTCCTTTAATATTCTATGTTCTGCCACGTTTTCAGAAATTTCTACTTCTCTTTTGTTTTTAGAATTGCTAGTTGAAAGCGTTAAAGTTATCAGGTTCTTCTCTCGCCTCTTACCCTTCCTATTTGTTCTTGCGGTTCTCTCAACTTCTAGATCAGAAACTAGTTCACTTGTACGAGAAGATTTTGGCATAAATCAGTTCACTATTAAAGAAAAATTAGATAAAAACTTCCCCGGCTACGATGTCAAAATTTGGTCGGTTATCGGAACCTCCAAAATATAATTCTGACTTTACTATCACAAAAAAAAAATTATAGTATGATCGTGAAATCCAGGTCGAACCCGAGGGAAATTTTGTTCAATCTTCGTACAATATACTAAAATAAAAAGAAAGGGGGGTTTGATAAGAAATTTAAAGAAAAATAAAATTCTAAAAAGAAAACGTAAGAGATAATTCAGTGTTATATGCTCGGTTCAAAAGGGATATGTCCATTCAATGAATTAGATTGATCATCGAAGTAAAATAAATATTTTTTTAGTTCAAGCAAATACTAAAATTCCTTTAAGCATGGAAGATCAAGAAAGATTAAATTAATTAGAAAAAAAATCCTAATTAATTCCTTGAAAAAAGCAATTAAGAACAAAAAAAATGATCAAGTACTATAAGCTATCGTTAAAAAGCTTAAAGATTTTGACATGTCTTATTCTTTTAACTTGAAAGTTAAATCAAACAAATTCATTTATTTTGCTTCCTTTTTGATAGAAATCAACAATTACGGATTGAAAACTCACAAAAAGAAAAGCATGCTTGCCACAGAAACCATCCAAAAAGCTTGAATGAAAATAGTAGCTTATGTACCAAATTCAGGGAAAATAAGTACTTGAATGTCCAAAAGTAACATTATAAATATCTCTTCTCACAATTTAAAACAATAATGAAACAAAACTCCCCTGAATCGAAAGCCAAAGTTTAGTTCATAGTTGCTAGAAAATTAACAAAAACAGAAAAAAAAGAAAGTCGTAGAGAAGAAGAAGAGGCCTTGTTTCTATTGTGATTTGCTTCCTTTATTCTCTCCTTTAACTACTATCTTTCGTTAGGATTCTTCTTAGAATTATGAGCCCTTAATGTTACTTAATTCCTTCTTTTTTATATAGTCATTAAGGTTGGTTAAATCCCTCAGAATTTGTGTTGAAAACTGACTCTGCTGCTGTTGCAATTATGTTGTAATTTAGACTATGCTGCAACTTAGATTTTGTTTCTGAGTTGGTTTCTTACAATATCCGACCATTCCAGCTATATTCTTTCATTCATGAAATGTTAGAGGCTTGATCTGCACCTTTCTTGAATTCTAAGGCCCACTGTTTTTATGTCAGACTCTTAGCCGTAATAGGATGCTCGACACTGTTAGTTTCCTCATTAGATCAGGAGACCAATCTCATCCTTAAGCTTGTGTTTGGATTTTTACCTTCAAGACAATTTAATCTGACCTAACATCCCCATAAATGTTGTATACTTGGATGCGTAGATGATTTTGAGTTTTTGAATCACATGATTTTGATATCCGAGGCTCAAGATATTCCTGTTTAAATCTATATTGTGAAAGCAGAGAATCTTGCTATAAGGAGGATTTCTACTCAATTTTGCAGGTCTGATTATAGGTCCAAATGAACTCGAATTTCTGCTCATAATACCTTCTTAAAAAGCTTTATATATGTACTTTAACTTTGATTCAGTTCACATTTAAATTATGGAACTCTAACTTGGTGAGAAGCCCGCCACAAGAAATCAAGTCATAAACAAAAAGAAAATATTGAATTTCTTATCTTTTAGTAATTAATTCACAAAGTCTTTTAAGCATACTAAATATATAAAAATAATTTTTAATAAGCTCAAAACATATTAAAAAGCATAAAAAAATAAAAATAAAAATATATTTTACATTTATGAATATTCATAAATGATCTTTTAAATATATCGTATGTTAAACTTGGTTAATTTGAAAGCTACATTCTGCCAAAAAGAAAGACATGAAGATTGTACAATAATATATATATAAAAGTTAAAGGAAAAAGTTCTATTCACGCCATTAACTCATGAAACCCTTCAAAGACAAACAAATATACCCAAGAATGAAGACTTCGTCTTTCATGAGAAAATTGGGTAGAAGAACTCAACGTCGCAAGACGAAGCCCAGTATGCGTATCTGCGTCTGTATCAATTTGATTGAGGCTGGTAAGAAGGTAAAGCCTATATATATTGCGACTGCATTGTCTTTATCACACGTCAATTAATTAAGAACCCAACAACGCATTTTGCAGAGAAAATGAATAGCACAAGTGGGTAGAACAATATCCAAACCTTTTCTCTCTCGATAAGCCACAAAGATAAAGCCTAAGGCAAAAACCAACCCAAATGGTCGGACAGAGCAGAGAAGATAAAGGAAAATGGTTACGGGAGGAACCAATCAAAATTACGATCACTGTGCTGCATATTCTAGCAATAACATATCCATCGCCTTCCATTGTTTTCTCCTTATCATCCAACTGAAATGTTTCCTGCAAAGAAATAAATCAACATATTCCCCCGCAGCGGTAATGAGCAGGAACACCAGCCTCATAGTTTCCGGCCGCAGCATACACCATGAACAATCAGAACCCCAACTATCCACCATGTCCAATGCGCAGAAGCACCCAAAGGTAGCTCCCAGAACACATACAAACTTTATATGCAACATACAGAAAGCCTGGCATAGGCAGAACAAGCAAACCGGGGGTGGAAGGAAGCAAAACAGAGTAATACCTGGACTCCCTACTGTGAAATAGAACATGGAGAACAGAAAACAACGTTATGCAACCTAAACTCCACCCCCCTGTAATTGGCATCTGCAGATCAATCACAAAGTCTGTTTCTAAAGGGTTGAGTCGCATCTTTTTCCATCAAAAGATAACCGCCCTATCACAGCCATGCCACAAACTCACCATATCTGCTGACACCTTGTTTCGCGGGAACATCGGCCATGTGATTAGCGTCCCTCAGGGTATGAGAGTAAGATACCGAACACATGAATGAAGATAACAATATCCAAACCTTCAACACTGTCTTCAAAGTACGTACGAATTAAGCCCTTGTATTACATCATTGAGGGGGGGGGGGGAGTATATAGATTTATGACCTGGCTCGGGATCTAATCTGATCCAAGACTCTAGCTATTGGTTGGATATGATTTCTGTTTTTTTTTTTTACTGTAAACAACAAGCCAGACTCATGATCGAATTGATTGGTCAGGCCAGACCACGCTTTATGACGATGAAACCCTCAAGTTCTAGCTAAAAAAAAACTAGTTTGCTCACTACAAGAATGCAAGATATTAGCGACGGAATGGTTCTCATTAATTACTACATCATTAATTGCATTAAGATTAATTCATTTAACATTTAGCGTAGGTAAATTAACAAGATCAAGATCTGGTTCTTTTGCTGGCGTTTGAATGTCTTGGTTTCTGTTGCTGGAAATTAATTTTAGTATCAGTTCCTTGATGTTTGTTCTTCTTCCTCTGGCCGTATTGGTCTTATACATATGGCCAAGGCCTCATTTAAATATTTTTATTAATAATATCGATCACATTCATCAAAAAAAGAAGAAAAAAATTTAGAACAAAAGGCATTCATATCTTGAAATTTAAGCAAACTGCGATTTTATTAGCCAAAAAGCACATATATAATAGTAGCATTACATTACAAAAAGGAGTAGAAGTATGTAAACTAGCTCTCAGCACAAACTACATATAGTAGCTAATACTCAATGTACTTAATTACACATCCGACACCTATAGTATGATTTATAACATTATTGCAAGCTATTTATATATATATAGATATATTCATGCATTAGCATATATGTATGTTATGAGTAACCAGAACATGTTTCATAATTTATTTGGTTAGTGCCTGATGCGTAGCTAAGCTAGTTCATCGATGGATCAAACCCATAACGCGCCAGCACGTTTAAGCATTGGGATTAAGGAACGATTAAGGTGAAGGCTCATCACCTCATTGGCTCCACCCACAAGTTCACCACCAATGAACACGGCAGGCAATGTTGGGCATCCAAACCTTGAGAGTGCTTGCTCAATTTCCCTTCCTCTAGGCATCTCATCAAGCTCATGGACAGCCACGTTCACCCCAAACTCATTGAAGAGAGTCTTGATGGTGTGGCACATACAGCAACTGCTCTTGCTGAAGATCACAACTGGTCTCTCGGATGCCAAATTTGTCACCCTCTCCATTTCCAAATCAACGAGCAAGAAACTAATGCCAATGACTTAGCGAGTTATTTTAATTACAAGCTAGCTAGAAGTCTCAAAACCGATCGAGCAGGAGAGAAACAAATGATGTAGTTAGCTAGTAAGGAATATTGTGATGGACAGTTAAGTTTTTTGGTTGTGAGGTGCTTGATATCATGAGACTCGTATAAATAGGGTTAAATTTGAAGGTTTTGGGTGGATTGGCAATGGTAGCAAATAGAAAAAGATATGATTGCGAAGCAAAAGAAGAATGTTCTGCTAGATATTTCGGACGGTTTCTAAAATCACTGATCGATTGATACATGACACAAATAGAAGTGTGACACCACACGGAAAAGTAATTGCACGATATAGATGAAGAATCTTTCATACGGAAGATAGAGACGTGCCCTTTGTACGGTTGTTTCACATTATCAAAATAATGACAATATGTTATCTTACACATGCAAATTGTTCTGTAACTTCTATCCAAAGTTTGATGATCTATGTATTAAAGTGCATTGTGATCAATTTCCTTTGCATGGAGGCATATGTGCTGAGTTGTAGAAAGGAGTTGGATTTATCCAATTGGGACCTTTCTCTGATTGTGTTGAGATTCGCATCCAATTCATCAAGAATGGATAGGTAAGTGAGGGAGAAGAAGGTTAGAGAAAGGACTAGCATGCATACTCTTGAAAGTTGGAACAAATTTAGCCCTAATTAAGTTCCATTTGCATAATTAGTAGTATTAATACTACACCATTAAACAGTTTTATTGACGGATTCATTTTGTCGATATAAGGCACACAATTCATCGGTAAAATTTTTACCTACAGAATACGTCCGTCGCAATATTGATCGTCGGTAATTTCCCATTCCGTCGCTATTTCTGTCAGAAATAAAAAAACCAAACACCGACGGTTTTACAGACGGTTAAGCGTGTAAAAAAAATTCCCGTGAGAACTTCACTGATGGAATAATTCCGTCAGTATTTTCAATGGTAATCACCGATGGAATAGCCGTCAGTAACTGTGGCATGGGCGGTAAATATTTCAAACTCTCTGTCAAATACCGACGGATATAGTCCGTTGGTAATAGCGACGGTAATGACTGACGGAATATATTCGTTGGTGATTGTGGCATGGGTGGTAATTTTTTTACAACTCTCGATAAAATACTGACGGAATGGTTTCGTCTATAAGGCCGTCGATATTTATTTAAAATATTTTTTAAAAAATTATTTATTAATAGTAAAAAAAACTAATTAACCAAATAAATAACCAAATAAAATTGTATTAAACACTAAAAATATAAAACATAATGTAAAATAATATTCATCCAAATATTCATTACAAATTTAATGTGTTTCAAAAACAAAATTAAACTAGAATAACAGCGGAGCTGGAGGAGGAGGAGGCTGGTTGTTCTCGGGACCGTACGACCAAAAAGGGGCTGCACATGTATCATCACCCATCCTTGATCTAATGTCCATAACCATTTGACGGAGCTGATCATAATCCGTCGAGAGTCATTCATATTTTTGTTTCAAGGCCATAAACTCCTCAGACTAGGTCCTCGATACTGATGGAAAGCTCTCTACAATTGAGACAGTACGGGTCGTTCGTAAGTTTTCAGCCGTAGTGTTGGAGAGCCCGTGCATCTGATTTTTATTGGGTCCACCAGATGATCTTACCTCCATCCACAAATCCAGATCAAAATCCGGATGGGTAGAAGGATCGTCCCCATATCTCTCCCTCAACCGGCTACTATAGGTCTCCTGAAAATTTTTTAAAAAATCATCATATTCAATTCAAGAAAATAATAACTTACAAAATAAAATGATTGAATGAACATACCACGAAGTGTTGAGCATGGTTGTTCATGAACTATTGCACTCCCTTTTGGCGGTCTTGACTTTGCACGTGCGTCTCTACAAACAGCTCCATTGGGCTTGGCTTATGTCCAACAGACGTAGCTTGTAAGGAAAAAAAAGATTGCAAGTTAAATATATTTATAAGCAACAATAAATTAATTAATGATATATTTCATTTAAATTAATCTTACCATTCGCTTTGCATTTGCACTGAACAGGATGAAGGCACTGGTGTGCGTGGTCACCGAACCATTAATTTGCCGGTTCTGGTTGTGGGCACTGTATTATGAGCGTTATGAGTCTCGCTCAAACATCACATGCTCAATATATGTCGTCCATACATCCCTCGAGATGAATCGCGGTTTGAATTCCCGCAAAACCGCCACCTCATTCCATCCTTCAAGACCGTTATCTCTTGCATATCGTTTTGATTTTTTTTGTGTGTCATATCGAAAATCACGCAATCTACTTCCATAGTAACAAATTATAATTTAGAATATAAAATTATAAAACAAAATAAATATTTTTTTCGATGTTACCTAGTTGCTGCGTGATTCTCCCATAACCTCCTCACAACATTGTTGTCCGCTCTATCCCACTCAAATTTATGTTATGTATATAAATAATTCATTTAAAATAAAAATAGTACAAGATATAAAATTATAAAAATAATTTATTAAAAATAAGCTGGAAATTAAAGGTTGACACCTACCTGAAATTGTCGAAACTATGCATCAATATTAGGTCTCCACTTAGGATGTCTGGAAACCTGACTCCATTGAAACAATGGAATCTCTATTGACGATTTAAACGCAAATGTTATTGTTCGGGCAGCCTCAATATTTGTGAACCTGAATTTAAATAAAATTAATAAAATATTAATTAGTTGTTCATAAATTATGTTATAAGTATAACAAAAAACTAAAACTTAAACAAACTGAAATTGAAAGGTCATCCTTCCATTGTGCCTGGTACTTGCGGGTGAATTAACCTCTCTATGAAGGCACACCGCCTCTACGCTGTGAAACCGCGCTAGAAGAGGCAGCATCACAAGTTGGCGCAGATGCCTCGACGTGATCAGCACCTAAGGATAACTCCTCCTCGCTACTAGAAGAACTAACTGCAATCGTTTGCTAACGACGTGCTGTAGATTTCATTCTATGCATCTACATAAATTTATACGAATAATTACATAATTAACTTCGATTATTTTAATAAAATTCGGCAGCACCTCCCCTATACTTGATACTACCCACAGTTTTCAAACCTGCAAATCTTTACAATAACCACAAACCAATTGACTCCATTGGAAAATCTTATATACAACCTAACATCTATAGAAATTCAACATCTATATATTTTCAACTAACATCTATAGAAATGCATAAATGACAATTAAAATTAATGGAAATAATAAAAAAAACATAACAATCAATAATAGAATAAAATTGAGATAAAACAATGAAATTTAATTCTTCATTTCCAATTACCATTTCCATGGAAAATTCAACAATAACAATTAAAAGAGACTAAATTATCAAATAATTATTACAATACAAACAATAAAATAATTAAATTTTCATTCAACACATCTACACAAATTTATATGAATAATTAAATTCAATTATTTAAAACAAATTCCCAAGACCTCCTCTATATTAGAGACAACCCACAGTTTTAATACCTGTAAATATTGATAATTACACAATTATTGCAAAATCAACTCTATACAACCTAACATCTATAGAAATTCAACATCTATATATTTTCAACTAACATCTATACAAATTCGTAAATAACAATTAAAATTAATTGAAAAATTAAGATAAACTAATTAAATTTAATTTTATATTTCAATTAACATTTTAAAGATAAATTCAACAATAACAATTCAAATTTAACAAAATTTTCAATTATTATGGCAATACAAACAATAAAATAAATTGAACAAATAAAAAGAAAAAACTAAAGACTTTAGGAATGAAAAATATTTACCTTAATAGTGTGTTGATTTCAAGATTTTATCTACAAACAATACACATAACAAAGAACACCACAAAAATAATCATAATTAAAATAAAAAAAGTAAAAAAAATGTAAAGAAAGGAGAATCATACCTTTCAATATATTGAAAACTACAATCAAAACAACAAAAATACAAAGAGAAATGTCAATGATTTGCAGGAGGAGAAGAGAAGAAATGAGAGGAGCCGAGAAAAAACGAACTACGGAGGGGGGGCAGATTTATACTGCAGTTTTACTGATGGAAATACCGACGGATAATAGAATAATATTTGTTTGGGCAGTGGCATTAAATTCCATCGATATTTAATTGATTTTCGCGCCAAAATTTTGAAAATCCCTTCAGATGCAAATCCGTCGATAACTGTGTGTCAAATCACGCGCGCATTGGATTTGTCGTATCAGTCGGAAAAGTGCCGACCGACCAAGCAGTCTGACAGTCGCACACCTTGGAATGTGTACCATTCGTCGGTGATGTCATCAATCTATCCGTCAGTGAATTCTGTCAGTATATCCGTCGGTGATGGTGGCACATTCCTATAAATGTTTTTCCAACTCTCGGTAAAATACCGAAGGGACATATGCCGTCGGTATCGCCGTTGGTGATTGTGGCAAAAAACTTAATTTTTTTGCAACTCTCAGTAAAATACCAACGGGACACAATCCGTCGGTGTTGTTGTCAAGCTTTTGCATGTTTTGTTTGTATTGCCTGTCTATCCTCCTACACAAACGCTTAAATTGCAATCTTACAGCACGCACAACACAATAACAAGAGCAAACAATTATAAAATAAATATTTCATGTTCCAAAATATCATCCATAATATTACATTATAAAAAAAGGCTTTACGACATATTTAGTCAGAATTTTTGTCTTCGTCCTTAATTGAATTATTATCAGCTTTATCGCACTCTTCAACGTGGTTATCATCTTCTTCATCAACATTCTCTAGTCCACTAGAGCTTAAAACAACATTCAACTCCTCGGCGTCAACATCAACAAGACTATCATTGAAACATGAAAATTCAAATTTTCTTCTTAAGTCAATCGAATGAGCAACTCGGTATGGATCAACCAACTCACCAGCTTGAAAGACTTCATCTATCACACTTGTGTCGTCGTTCTCATCCTGAACAACCTCGACACGACCACTGAGTTTGGTTTTTAAAACGGATAACCAATCAACTCTTAATCGATCATTTTTAAAGGAAGGGGTGTATGTGTAATAAACTTGTTGGCATTGCTTTGCGAAAACAAAGACATTGTTTACGTTGCGGAGTCTAACTTTTAAGTTGATTTCAATGAGACCATAGTGAGGATCTACTGTGATTCCTCTGTAAATTGTGTCATACCAATAGCATTTGAATTAAAACACTCTTTTCTGCTCTCTATGATATTGCAGTTTGATGATCTTTTCTAATTTGTCATAATAGTCAACTTCAAACTAATTAGAAGTCGATCCCTTAATACAAATACCATTGTTGTATGTCTTTCTTCCATGCCCGTATTCTTCAGTATGAAAGACATATCCATTGATAAAATACCCGTTATAACACTTGACTTTTCTTTCAGGGCCCAGGCTTAGTAAAGACAGTGAAATAGCAGCACTACCTCCCATTTGATAAACCTTGTATATCAAATACAACAACAATCAATAAACAGATATTCTGTAATATTGACGTATAGTTAATTACCTTGCAAGAGATAATGAGTTTGTGATAGGACTTACATGTGTTCTAAACCACGTGGCAAATTGTTCATCTTGTAACTAAATGATTTTGGGATTCGGTCAGCTGTGAATTATTGGACAGTAAGTATCATCGATGTTGCCTGCAAGGTTGTTCTAAATTATATGAGTTTATGCTATCACAATATATAAATAGTACACTCTTGACAAAGTTTAAGTAGAACATCTACTTACTTAATAAAAGGTCTCAGCTCATCACAGTCAAATAAGACATAATTGTGTGCTTGTCTGAACTCTATTTCAAACAAATATCTTCCCCTTACAGTATTTTTAGGTGTGGATCGTCCAGGATTGGAGAATATTGACAAGTTCTCACTTAAAGGCACTTCACCACCATCATCATGCCGTAGAACACAGTTGATTCTCGTTCTCAAATGAGGTTCGAAATAGTATGAGATAAATGTTAAGATCTCCTTAACAATATAGGCCTCACATATTGATGCCTCAACATGTGCCTTGTTCTTAACTTTTTTTTTAAGATTGAACATGTACCTGCATATATAGAATTAAACAAAAATTATCAATTAAAAAAATGAAAAAACATTTAATTATGATCTATATAGCAATTGTAATATCTAATCTCTCGAATGGATACATCCATCTATACTGGACCGGTCCTCCAAATTTTACCTCAAACGGTAAATGAACGGGTAGATGCTTCATTAAGTTAAAAAATGATGGAGGGAATAACATCTCAAGTTTGCATATTGTCTCGACGATATTTGTTTCAAGCCTTTCAATGTGATCAACATTCAACTTGCTGGAGCATATATCTCTGAAGAAACGATTGATCTCGGTGAGTGCATCCCATATCCCCTTTGGCAACAAATCACGAAAAGCTAATGGGATGAATGTTTGCATAAACATATGGCAGTCATGACTCTTCATTCCATATAATCTGCATTCCTCCGTATTAACTAGCCTTGATATGTTCAAGGCATGTCCATCAGGAAAACGTAGACTCTTAAGTCATTTATAGACTAGTAGTTGTGCGTTTTTCTCTAACACGAAGCTCGCTCTTGGTTTTGCGAATCGTGACCCATCATAAACCAACTCCATATTTTTACGGTTACAGAACAACATTAAATCCAATCTAGCCTTGATGTTGTCCTTTGTCTTCCCCTTCACATCTATGACGGTGTTAAAAATGTTCTTAAACATGTTTTTTTCAATGTGCATGACGTCAAGGTTATGGCTGAGAAGATTGGTCTTCCAATAAGGAAGCTCCCAAAAGATACTTCGTTTTACCCAATTATGAGTCAAACCAAAACCAGGAAACTTCTGCTTACCTGATTGGAGACCAAACACAATGTCACCGTACTTTAACACAACATCATGCAATTCTTCACCAGAAAGACGTGGGGGTGCAACATCCTTTTCAACTCTGCCAATAAAAAAAATCCTTCATGTTCTTTATGTACCTATGATTCAGTGGCAAGAAACGACGGTGATAGTTAAAAAAAGAAGTTTTACCCTCGTTTGTTAGCGTGAATGCCTTGTTGTTCTCCATACAATATGGACATGCTAGTTTTCCATGTGTGCTCCAACCAGAAACCATTCCATAAACTGGAAAATCATTGATAGTCCACATCAAAGCCACTTTCATAACAAAATTATGTTTCCTCGAGATATCATAAATCAAAGCTCCAGAGGACTACAACTGTGTCAACTCATCAATCAACGGTCGAAGACAAACATCTATATTGCGGCCCAGACCCGGTATGACCATAGATAAAAACATGAACTCCGTCCTCATACACATCCCTGGTGGCAAGTTATAAACCGTCAGTATGACCGGCTAACAAGAATAAGGAGCAGCAAATGACGCGAATGGGTTGAATCCGTCTGTACACAACCCAAGACGCACGTTCCTTGATTCAGCTGAAAAGTGAGGATGCACACTGTTAAAGTGTTTCTATGCTTTGTTGTCACAAGGATGCACCATCACTCCATCAACCGCATGATGTGATTGGTGCCATGTCATGTGCTCAGCAGTCCCTGGTGACATGAATAACCTCCGCAGTCTAGGTGTGATTGGGAAGTATCTAAGTTTTTTATATGCCACGAGAGTCTTTCCCCTACCGGTTCTGGGTTTGTAATGGGAATGCGCACATGTCATGCACTTAGTCAGCTCAACATTTTCAAGGTAGTATAACATGCAGAAGTTAGGGCACATATCAATTTTCTGGTATCCTAAACCGAGGGGTTTCATCATGGACTTTGCAGCATAGAAGTTCTCTTTCAGCTTGTTCCCTTCAGGTAAAATGCTTCTCACCCATTTGATAATCTTGTCATAATCGGCCTGACTCAACCTATCATCTGACTTGATGGTGAACACCTGTGCTACAACCGATAATTTACGGTGGTTTGTGCAACCATCCCATAATGGTTCGTCATAATCTTTCAACAGATAAAAAAACCTTGTTGCATCTGCATTAGATTCTTCTTCTACGATTGGACATTCACTGAAATTACCTTCACTCATTCTCATTACATCCATAATCATATTCCTGTAAGGATTATTGTTGTCATTTCCAACTTCATGCACTTTGCTAGCACTAGAAGTTGACCCAACCACCCTTTCTACCATGCTCTCATTAGCAACAAATAGTTCTTCGTGTGCATACCAATACAAAAAATCCTCCATGAACCATTTAGTTAGAAGATGCATCGTTACAACATCTTGATGCAAAAACTTTTTATTTTTACACTTCCTGCATGGACACCTAATACCGCCATCAGTAAAATTCCTCGGAATAGATGTTGTGAAATTAATAAAACCCTGAACCCCGTTACAATAATCCATCCTTTGCAATCCTTGGGGTGAGTCCCGATACATCCATTAACGATCACCCATGACTTCTATTGAACCTCTATAAAATTATGATGACAACATGTATTAATTAACAAACTTGCAAAAATAAATTTGCAAAAATATTGGTTTGCCCCGACATTATCCAACAAACTAAAAAAATACTTATGTTAAATATTCATTATCAATTATCAATTATCAATGTCCATAAAAATTTACACATATATAAATTTATGAAAATCACAACTTCGCAATAGAATTGATAAAAATTAAAATGGACCCGTTAAACAAGCTATTATTTATTTCATCACAACACATCTAATTCAGTGTAATTCAAACAAAGTTTCAACAATTTACAAACAAATACAATTTAACAAAATCTAAAACAAACTATAACAACTATAAAATTATACATTCATACTACAAGTTTCTTTGACAAATAACAATCAAATAAGTACATACGTTAACAAAATACATATACTAAAAAAACAATAAAAAACAATAAAATTGACATTTAAATGTTAAAACTAAAAAGGATAGATTTACTTACAAAAAATGATAAAATCCACAATATATTGCTTGGAGAATGGATGTTGTGACCACGTACAAAAGTATAAGAAACTTGAGTGCTTGTGTTGAGAAGAAAGGGAGGTTAGGATAAGCATTTGGCTGCAGTTTAGGAGGGGAGAGTTAGGATGGGGAAGAAGAAGGAGAAATAGAGGAAGAAAGTGTTGACAAAGTGGGTATATATTGGCGACTACCAATGGAATCACCGACGGAAATTTTTCTTCGGTATACCCATCGGTGAGTCCACCAAAGGATCGTACACGCCATCTGTACGGAGATCCCAGTTTGAATCTCTCGATCATTATGTCGGTAAAATCATCTGAAAAAAACCACGTCATCACACCATTACAACTTTTTAAAAAAAAACAATATAATCCATTGGCGATACGGTCGATATATACCGATAGAAGTAGAGACATAATTATTTCCATTCCATTGGTTTTCGCTGATTTTCTGGTAGTGTAAATCTATCTTCCTCGTAGAAAATTTTACATTAATTCGTTATTAAATAGGATGATAAAACATATTCAATCAAATGCTCTGAATACATTAGGAAAAAAAAAAGGGTATCATCAAGATGTTATAAAAATTTTCAATCAAACTTTCATTTCTTTTCTTTTTATTGTCACAAATGAAACCATCCTTTTTAACAAATAAATAATTTTGTTTTTGTTTGGTGGGTTTTTCAACATAATCATGTTGAATTAGAAATCTAGAATTAGCATATAATAACTTTTTTTGTCCTTGTAATTGTTCTTGATTTTATCTGTCAAAAATAGATTTGTGTTCCAGCGCTTATAAGTAGGTAGAGCAACTTTCATGATCTTTGCTCATTACTTCTCCATTTAATGCTTGCAATCCTTAATTAACAAACTAAATTTGGATGGCTGTGAATTGAAAATTTATCAAGAATAATAGTAGAACATGCATGCATCACAATTTCTAGCTAGGCAGAAACTTCTTCTAGACATGCAGGAAATCCTTTTCTTTCTTTTCTAGGTGCTAATGAGCTAAGCCTCACCTCGCTTTCGGGCACATAGTTTTTTTGCCACTTACAGTGACTGTTCATGAAAAGACAAGACAAATGCCGAGAGATCCCTAACACCATCCTTTCTTTTTTATTTCTTTTTATATTTTTTTCACGTCACAGTTCCCTTTTATTTTTTTTTCAATTGAATTATTTTCTTTAGTAGTTATTTATATACACAAACAGAGAGAGAGAGAGATCTATGTGTATGTATAAAAAACACTTACGTTTAATTAAATTGTTTAGTGATTAAGAGTCATAAAAGTTGAAGCATAAGCTGTAATTGATTGAAAGGCATACATAATTAGTAGCCATCTTTTCTATATATATATATATATATATATATGACTAGGGCAACATACAATAGTTACTATGTAGCGTACTACACAAGATAAATATATATAGGAAAATACAACATTTTTTATATTACAACACATTCCATAATACACCCCCTCAAGCTGAAGATGGGGGAACCACATGAAGCTTGGACCGTAAAGAAGCAAAAGTAGAGTGGGGAAGCGGTTTAGTAAGAACATTAGCTAATTGGTCTTTGGAAGGGATAAAGCGAATCTGTATATCATTTTTAGTCACTCGATCACGAACAAAGTGATAATCAACCTCAACATGTTTTGTGTGTGCATGAAAAATAGGATTAGCAGACAAATAAGTAGCACCCAAATTATCACACCAAATGGTGGTAACAGAACTCGGAGAAAAGCACAAATTTGTTAGAAGATAACGAAGCCAAAGAACCTCAAAGATTACCATCATCTAATGCCTTATATTCTGCTTCAATGGAGGAGTGAGCAACAGTGCGTTGCTTGCCAAATTTCCATGAAATGAGAGTGGTGTCGAGAAAGACAATGTAGCCACCCGTAGACTTTTGATCATCGATGCTTCCCGCCCAATCAGCATTAGTAAAACCATGAAGGGATAATAAGGAACCACGAGTAAGGTGAAGACCGAAGGAAGATGTACCTTTTAAGTATCATAGTATACGTTTGACAGCTGCCCAATGACTCTTAGTAGGGGCATGCATAAACTGACATACCTTATTAACAACATAATATATGTCAGGTCTGGTAAATATAAGATACTGAAGGGCACTAACAATTTTTCAAAAACGAGTGGAGTTTGAGAATGGCTCACTAGTCAGGAGGCCACTCTTGGAGGCAGAAATCGGTGCATCAACAGGCTTGCAGGTTGACATACCAGCACGATTCAGGATGTCAAGAGAATATTTGTTTTGATTTAGCATGAGACCCATACTGGTGGGAGTGACCTCAATCCCCAAGAAATAGTGAGCAGAACCCAGATCTTGGAGTTTGAATTCTGAACTCAGCAAGGTAATAAGGCGTTGAATCAAAGTGGAGTTACTACCAATGAGCAGAATGACATCCACATAGACAAACAAATAACAGATATCATGATTCACTTTTAGAATGACTAAAGAAGTATCAACCTTTGAAGCGCGAAAGCCAACCAATAGAAGAAAGTCACTCAGTCGTTTGTATTAAGCCCGCGAGGCTTGTTTTAAACCATACAAAGACTTGTGAAGGTGACACATATGAGTTAGCAAGACAGGGTCGACAAATCTAATAGGTTGTTGCATATAAATAACCTCCTGAAGTGAACCACTGAGAAAGGCATTATGAACATCAAATGGCGAATCTGCTAATAGTTAGAGACGACAATGGCGAGGACTAGGCGGACAATGGTTGGTTTGACAACCGGACTGAAGGTTTCTAAATAGTCGATACCTTCTTTTTGAGTGAATCCTCACGCAACTAAGCGCGCTTTGTAGCGTTCATCAATGCCATCAGCCTGACGCTTAATTTTATAAACCCATCGGCAACCAACAACATTCATAGAGGGTTCATATGGAACCAAGGACCAAGTACCATTGGCATGTAAAGCTGTAATTTCAGATTTCATAGCAAAATGTGAACACAGAAAATGGTCAACTTCTCTGAAAGACAAAGGTTCATGAACAGAGGAATAGGTTACCTGTGAGATGGGAGGCAGTGGAGAGGCAGACACTGAGCTCACATTGACAGACTTGTGTTGGCGGGGACGCAGCGTCATGGGATGCGATTGGGAAGCTACTACAGCATGAGAGTCAGGAGACCTGATGGGCAGTGGCTGCTGTGGAATGGAGTAGCTGGAAAGATCAATACAGAGATCTAAGCCCGACAGTGACTGTGTAGGAACCTGTGAAGGAGATGTAGGAACCGGTGAAGGAGATGCTGGTGGCACAGCAGAACCTAAACCTGCAAAATGATCAAGAGACATAGTTGTAAATGGTGGTAAGGGGACCGAGGTGTGTGGGGGGGAGGGTTGGTGTTTGTGGTGGGTTAGATGATGGGAAAGATATTAAGGCATGAATGTAGGAGATAAGGGCCGGCTGTGGGTTAGAATTGGTTATAGTAGGAACATGAGCAGACTCAATAAATGGAAAGGAATTTTCATGGAAGTAGACATGACAAGAGATGTAAATACAATCAGAAGACAAGTCAAGAAAACGATAACCTAGATGACATGAACTATAACCTAGAAACACACAAGGAGTAGAGTAATAGTCTAACTTATGAGCATTTTATGGTCGGAGAAACAAAAAGCAGAGACATCCAAAAGTACGCAGGAAACCATAATCAGGTGGTTGATGAAATAGAGTTTCAAATGGGGATTTATTTCGTAAGACCGATATAGGCATACGATTAAAAAGATAGACAGAGGTTTCAAATGCATAATTCCAGAATTTTAGAGGTGCCTTAAAATGACCAAGCAGGGTAAGACCAGTTTCGACAATATGACGATGACAACGCTCAACATTACCATTTTGTTCATGTGTATGTGGACATATGATGTGATGGTGAATACGAATGGTTTTGAAGAAGGAATTTAATTTAGTATATTCTCCACCCCAGTCAGTTTGTATTGATTTTATTTTGCAAGAGAATTGTCGTTCAACCAAAACTTGAAATTGATGAAACACATTAAACATATCAGATTTGGTACTAAGAGGATAAAACTAAATAAATTTTATGTGCGCATCTATAAAGATCACAAAATCATGGAAACCATTAGAAGATAAAATAGGAGTATGGCCCCAAACATCACTAAAAACAAGTTCAAAAAGAGCAGATGTTTTATGACTCGTACGTCCTAATAACAGACGCGATGATTTTTCTAATAGGCATGCTGGACACGGAAAATTTAAAGGACAAGACGTACAAGTGACCTTTTTATTCGATGCTAAGAAACTCAGAACTCAGGAGCTTGGGTGACCAAGTCGACGATGCCAAATATCAGCAGAGGTGGATAAACTAGCAGACAAAAAAGCTTGGGGCATAAACATGGCAGAAGACTCTAAAAGGATGTAAAAGCCATCCTTACTCTGACCGAAAAGCAGAACCTCCTTGGTGATGAGATCCTTAACATAGAAAACAGAAGAGTGAAATTCAAAGAAGACACAGTTTTCATGGTAGAATTGTTGAACAAATAAGAGTCTTTTTTTAATTTTCAGAACATGCAAGACATTAGACAATGTAAAAACTCGTTTAGGGGTACGTAAAATATTATAGGCTGTATTAGATATGACAAGTCCCTTACCATCACCAATATTCAATTGATCATTACCAAGATAAGGTTATGCGTGTGTCAAACCAGCAATATCTGAAGTAATATGCTGATTTGTGTCGGTGTCAAGAAACCAAGTGATAGAATTTGTTGTGGATGCATCACTGAATGAGAGGTTGGTAGAGGTGAGATTACCATGGTGCACAAGTTAGGAGCATTGCTGTGCGAGTGCCCAAATATATTGCAAAGTTGACACTTAATCTGTCATTATCACTAACCAACATTACCTGTTCTGCTCTGCTGCCAATCTACGCGATTTTGCTGCCAATACCCACGCTGTTGTTGCTGGAAACCGCTGTTGTGACCTCTGACAGGCTGAGCACCATACTGAGTTGGGGAGCGCATATTCCTCCACCCATTATGTCTGCCCCTACCCCGTTGAGAAGATGAACTGCTGCCATTAAACACAGCAAAAGAATGCTGGGCAGCAAAGACAGAGGTGGGTTACACAAGTGTTGGTAGTAATGGTGCAGTCGTAGGAAGAGGATGAAAGGAGCTCCTGTGTAAAAATTTATGAGTAGATAAATGACTATGCAGCTCAGAATATGGTAGAGGATTGGATTTCATAGATAGACTAGTAACCAAGTCACAAAATTCATTGCGAAGGCCCCAAAACATATATTGATTCAAGTCAGTGAGGGAGATGGGACGGCCTGCGACAGTTAGCTCATCAAATAATCCCTTAGCCTTCTGCAGATAGATGGTGACGGTATCATCACCTTGATGAAGGTATTGAAGGCAGCCATGTAATTGCATGATTTGAGAGTTTGATGGAGACCCAAGGGTGACACGACCAAAACATTGATGTCTTCTCCCAAGTGTAGAAGTGTTGAAGTAATAAATAACCCGACAAGACCAGGGTCGAACCACAGGTAGGTTAATTATATAAACTACAAATAAAAGAAATAGATAATAATAGAAAAGGAGTTGAAGAGAGCTTTGAGATGTGATATTGATATAAGAATTAAACAAGGATAAAATAATTTTCAAGGTTAGAGGATCCACTAATGGTATTTCAAACAAGTATAATATAAACTCTTTTTATTACTCAACTGGAAACCACACACAAAGGAGGTTCCAATCGAATAACAAATTGTTAACATAATTACATTAGTTATCTTATTCAAGTAATGCTAATACTTATAAATGTTGTCAGGTATTCATGATTATAACTTATGTTAACAACAAATCAAGTTCCTTTCATAGCACAGATGTCGGTTATACCATACGGTTGAGTTATGAAAGTACCAAGTATTTGTTGTACCAAGGGTTATACAACATAAATCTAGATTAACCATTTAACAAGTAAAGTATTAAAAGTGAACAAGATAACAAATACAAAACATGTTAGTATCAAACATTAAAGTCCATGTTGAGTTTATACTATACTTATTCTTACACCATTAGTGTAACCTTTTCACCTTGACATAATAAACTTAGCTATACATAATGAAAGAGATAAACATAAATAAACAAGATAAGAACATAAATAAAATATAACTTAACTAAGTAAAGGAAATAAATGAAAAGCATAAACAAGATATTAATATAAACGAGACTTAAGCATTACAAAAATATAAAAAGAGAGAGCAAGAACATGATCTTGATCTTAAAACCAAGATGCCTAAATGCATGGTAAATGCCTCCTTTTATAGGCTAAAATTTAGAACTGTTGATTTGATGACTAATTGTTGAGTGGGTGGCCTCATCTTGACTTGGTGACAATCCTTACCTTCTTGTCTGAACAAAACGTTAGACTTTAAATAGATTGTCCTCATGAAAGTTCTAGGAAATTGTCTAAGCTTTCCAACAAAAAAGAATCAGTGCATTTGGACTTCTAAAACTCGAGATATGGGCTGAACACTGAACAATGTTTGGGCTGCAGGACAGATTGTAACTTCTCCATTGTTGCTAAGATTTGGACTTCCAAATAGCAGAATTGAGTCTTGAACTCCCTTAAATGTTTTAAGCCTATGTCTTAGCTTTCTAGCCATATAAACCAAATTGAAATCCAAGATCTACAGCTCCAAATATGACTCAATGACTGAACAGTGTTCCAGTTTGGACTGAACCAACATCTCTTTTCTAAGCTTAACCCTCTCTTTGTCTTCTCAATTTCAGTAGTTGAACTCATCAATCAATCCTTTGATTTATGTGATAGGCCTGCATTTAAAATGAGCATTTACCATAAATTAAAGCTATCTTATATTATCAGACTTGTTATTATAAAACATGCTTAAGTTAGGGAATTTAATGATACTTTAAGTGCAATATGATGATATAAAGTCTTAGTGAGAATGAACTTTTAAGTACTAATCACAACCCCCAACCAGCTTATTACTAGTTCTTAGTAATCAAAACGTTAAAATAGAAAAACAATTTGCAAGTCCACGAAGTAAGGCATTCATCATTCAACTTCTATTAATTTATTCAGATAAATATACTCTCATTAAATTTATATATCTGCTGAATACCTCTTTACCAAGATTTTAATAAACCTTTCTTTTGTGCTCAATATATCAACACATAGTTATGGGGCTATACTTGGACGAAAACAAAATTTTGTTATAATGTTTAAGGTTAACTTCCTTGGGTTGAGATTCTTATCTTTTTTTCTTCTTTTTTTCTTCTTTTTTAATATATATACATATAACTTAAAACACAATGCATCTTTAACCCATGTAACGAGCTTTCGACTAATGACTCTTAGACTAGTTGGTCTTAGGGCATTAGGTTTTCAGACACTCCTACGAGCTTAGTAACTCGAGTTGCAGATACTGATACGTAGATAGTGTAATGTTTGATTCCCTTAAACTTTTCTCCTTAACCCATTAACAAACTTTGGGCCAATAGCTCCCAAGTCAGTTGAACTTAGGGTATTAGGTGTTAAAACATCCCTTCGGGCTTAAATTCTTAGGTTAGGGAGGCTACGAAACCAAACTTATCTACGTTTTTATGATCATCAATATTATCAATTTTTTTTTTTTGCAAATTATATACAATCCATTTCCCTTAGTTGTTACCTTTGACAAAAGAACATAAATAATGTAATAATCCAATGTACAACCCACAATCATATGTTAAAGTGTGTGTATGAAAATGAAGGTTTAAGAATACTTGTTAAATGAGTATATGAGCAGAATCAAGTGATAAAAATGCGAGAGTTTGTAAACCTGAATATTTCAAGAAGTATTCTGATAGACCTTGATAAGAATGTTTACTAAGATGCGTCTCAAGAGTCACTTTAATAAAAGAACTCCTTTACTCTGCCATCCTAGTAACAACAGTTTTGAAAATGGTTTTATTAAAAACAAAAGCAGTTAGTTGGTTAGTTTTTTTTTTAATACCAACTACTACCCTTTCCCCCCAACCAAAACAAGACATTGTCCTCAATGTTCTAAGGTAGAAAAATAGAATATAGAAGACATCAGTTGAAACAGGGAACACTGACAAACCTGAAACACACTTAAATAAATATAAGAAATAACGAAACAAAATAAAATGCTATTAATAAAATCAAAGGACACAAGGTTTCACAAATGAAGGCTCAAATCCAATCTAAGCTTTTTACAACTTTCCATAGTTGACCAATTTATGCGACTCATGGAGGGATCAAATACAGGGATGAAAGATTATAGTGGTCAATCAATTGTTCAGCAATAGCAGCAGAGATTATGATTTGTCATGCCAAAGATGTTAGAAATTCTTGTTCTATAGCTTGATCAAGAAAAGACAGCAAATTATCATAAAAACCATTAACATTTAACAAACCTATAGGTTTATGGTGAGTGTACAGTTGGGCCCAAGAAAAAAACTATAAAAGATCTCTTCCAATGTGCCCAGACCACCTCGTAAGGCAATAAAGGCGTCAACATGGTTAAACATTGTATTCATTCGATCAGACATTGTAGAGACCTGTAGTTCCTCTCCAATTGTTTTCCCAATGATGTCCCTTTTTGCTAAAGCTTTGGGGACGACCCCAAAAACTTGACTGCCTCCTAAAAATACAGCTATTGACACACCCTCTATTAACCCAAGGCTGCCTCCCCCATACACTAAATGAATCTTTCTTGCAGCTAGTACCTGACCAAGATGATTTGCTGATTCTAAAAACTCATTTTCTTTCCCAGGATTGGATCCACCGAAAACATAAATATTTCATATGTGATGACTTGAGGAACCTACCATTTCTACACACTTCTATATCTGTTGAATGTATGGGTTGAGTAGAAATAAAGGGAAGGAAGATAAGATTTTATAAATGAGAAATTGAAAATGCAATCATACCACCTATATGTAGGTTAGCTAAAGTCTCTCTCTCTCTCTCTCTCTATTTTTTTTTTTTAAAAAGCATGTGTATGTACAGGTAGTTGTGATTGTGGCTGACATCTTCCTTTGGTTTTACGTCTAAGAATGGCTTAAACGCCCTCTATGGGTCAAGGATAGGCTTCCAATCCAGTTTTCTTAAAAACTGGCAAACATGGTCTTTTTTAGTCAGATTCCCAAGACTATGTCGAGCATGTTCTTTATGGAATTGTGGCCATAAATCATGAATTGCACGATGCACATCTCTACTAGGGTGCGTCTCAAGATTCAATAGAAGATTATCTAAAGACTCCTTACTCAGGTCATCATTAATGAATTGTATTTTATCTTCACGGTTTATAGATACCATTTCTAAAGAAAGACATTGTGCATTACAGGTCCATCTAGCACATCGGTGACAGACTTTCAGTCGTTTTGTACTATATTTCTTTGCAAAAGTGCTTTTATCTGTTCCAGGCATGTATGAAATGAAAGAATTGGAGGACTCACCTGATAATCGGACCTTTGCTTCAATTAGCTAACGAATATCTTCAAGAATTCCATGATTCATTAACAACCTCAATCTTGCACACCGAGCACGGTAAATTTTTGCAATCACATTTGGAGGCAAAGTGTGAAAATACTTTTTTAATTTTTCAAGAGTGGTATCCATTTTCAAATGAAATTGAAGAAGAGATGCAAAGAAAGGAGAAAGAATTACAAAAATATATACACAAATATCAGTTATTATGGGAAATTGAAATAACCGACTTGAGAGTCACGGAGTACCATTATCTGCCATTTGATCGGGGTGAGGGAGACTAGCAAAACAAAATTCACACAAAAAGAAACACAAAAACAATGTGAGAAAAAGAACCAATCTTTATATACAGGATCACTCAATTCAATAAAGTCATTTTCAACTAAAAAATTGTCATAGTAAACTTTCAAACGATGCCCATTTACCTTGAAGACATTGCCATTCCTTGGATTCTCGATATCATAGGCCCCATATGGATACACATGTTTCACAATAAAAGGACCGCTCCATCTTGATCTTAGTTTTCCAGGAAATAAATAGAGTTGAGAATTATAAAGCAAGACTTTTTGACCAACATTGAATGTTTTTCTCAGTATTTTCTTGTCATGAAACTCTTTGATTCTTGCTTTATGAATTCTTGAATTTTCATATGCATCATTTCTTATTTCCTCAAGCTCATTTATTTGTAATTTTCACAGCTGACTAGCATCATCAAGGTTTGAATTAAAAGCTTTAATAGCCTAATAAGCTTTATGTTCAAGTTCCACATACAAGTGACAAGGTGTTCCATAAACTAATCTATAAGGTGATTGATGTGCCGTGAATGACTCGAAAATCAGCAACAATGAATCTGACGAAAATGAATGAAGGATGGGTGATGTGTCGTGAATGATTTGAAAATCAGCGACAATGAATCTGACAAAAATGGATGAAGGATGGGTCTGGTTGTGTTGTCTTTCTTTTGGTGTTTAGGTTGGATTATAGTGATTTAAGGTAAATAAGATGGAGGATAGATTAGAATGATACTTTGATAAGTCGATCTGGACGCCATAAAGATCAATCTAGGATTTCGAAGCCACACTCTTTGTGATTAAAGAGTGATAAGTCAGTTAGGGTTCTTCACAAAATAAATTTAGAAGAACAACTCTTAATTCTGTGAATTAAGTTTCAAATCTTGGCCAAAAGTCCCTTATTACATATTCTGATACTATATTTATATTTGGAACATCCCTCCAAAGTTAGGAAAAATTCAACATGACAGAAGTCAAGCCCAAAAAAACAGACTTTGACAAACTAACCTAGACAAATTAACTAGCACATGTTTTTTGACCTTTCTAACATAAACAGACCAAATTTAAAACAACTATAACTTCTTACACAAAAGTCCAATGCAATCATGGTTGGACAATCTAGAAAGAACTTGAAATCCAGCTAGATTAGTCTTGTTTTCACATCCAATGGATGACTTTAAATTCGGGTTCAAATTTATTTATTGTTTTGACCGTAAACAGCATCAATTCCTTCACTTATTTGCATTATCAATCCAAATTCAAGTAGCCCAGCATCAAAAGAACCATTAAGGGCTTTTCCCATCTCCAACTTCCAATTGTAGGCAAATAAACATCCTTGAACTAATTTCAAACTGATTGCTAATTTTTAACTCTGACGCAGCTTCAATCATTCCAATTTGACTCGTCAAGGCCCTTTGTAGTTGTTTCGCTCTCGCTCTTGTCATTGGACCATCTGAATCCTCTTGCATATTAGATTTAGCTTTACAAGATAGATTAGAATTCCCATGATGCACATCAGTGACATACCTAATGATGTTTTATAAGTAGTTCGATAAGCCCAAAGTGCATCATTAAGTTTTAAAGACCAGTCTTTCCTATTAGGGTTCACTGTTTTCTCCAAGATCTGTTTGATCTCCCTATTAGCAAGTTCTACTTGTCCACTCACCTGAGGATGATAAGGGGTGGCAACTTTGTGTGTGATTTCATATTTCTTCAATAAAGACTCAAATGAGTTATTGCAGAAATATATTCCACCATCACTTATCATGGCTCGAGGGATACCAAATCGACTCAAAATATTTTCTTTCAAAAACTTTATCACTGTTTTGTGATCATTGTTTCGACTTGGAATTGCCTCTATCCATTTTGAAACATAATCTACTGCGACAAATATGTACAAGAAACCAAATGATGGAGGAAATGAACTCATGAAATCTATACCCCAACAGTCAAAGATCTCAATGACAAGAATAGGATTTAAAGGCTTTTGAAATAGATCCCAACTTTTGACAATTTTCACAAGTCTTGCAGAATGCATGTGAGTCATTGAATATGGTGGGCTAGTAAAATCCACTTTGTAAGATTTTTGCAGTTGTCTTTCTTGATCAAAAAGATCCCCACATGCCTCAGAATGACAAAATTTAATGACACTACATTCCTCATTGTCAGGAATACAACTTTAAAATATTTGATCAGGATAATATTTGAATAAATAAGGGTCATCCCAATAAAAATTCACTTCGTTCAAGAACTTTTTTTTGTCTCGGGTACTCCAATGAGCTGGCTGATTAGTACGTAAAAGTGTATTTTTATCAAGGTTTTATATCATCATTTTACACTTAAAGTATCAATAACTCTTTAATTAAAGCATGTTTTATAACAACAAGTCTGATACTACAAGATACCTTCAATTTATGGTAAATGTTCATCTTAAATGCAGGCTTATCACATAAATCAAAGAATTGATTGATGAGTTTAACTACTGAAATTGAGAAGACAAAGAGAGGGTTAAGCTTAGAAAAGAGATGCTGGTTTAGTCCAAACTTGAACATTGTTCAGTAATTGAGTCATATTTGAAGCTGTAGATCTTGGATTTCAATTTGGTTTATATGGCTAGAAAGCTAAGACATATGCCTAAAACATTTATAGGAGTCCAAGACTCAATTCTACTGTTTGGAAGTCCAAATCTTAGCAACAACGGAGAAGTCAGAATCTGACACTGTTTACTTTTCAGCCCATATCTCGAGTTCTAGAAGTCCAAATGCACTGATTCTTTTTTTTTGTTGGAAAGCTAAGATAATTTCCTAGAACTTTCATGCCGGATAATCTGTTCAAATTTTGACGTTGGCAATGACGTTTTGTTCAGACAAGAAAATAAGGATTGTCACCAAGTCAAGATGAGGCCACCCACTCAACAACTAGTCATCAAATCAACAGTTTCAAATTTTGGCCTATAAAAAGAAGCATTTGTCATGCATTTAGGCATCTTGGTTTTCAGATGAAGATCATATTCTTGCTCTCTCTCTTTATATTTTTGTAATGCTTAAGTTTTGTTTATATTAATATCTTGTCTATGCTTTTCATTTCCTTTCCTTTACTTAGTTAACTTATATCTTATTTATGTTCTTATCTTGTTTATTTATGTTTCTCTCTTTCATTATGTTTAGCTAAGTTTATTATGTCAAGGTGAAAAGGTTAGACTAATGGTGTAAGAATAAGTATAGTATAAACTCAACATGGACTTTAATGTTTGATACTAACATGTTTTGTATTTGTTATCTTATTCACTCTTAATACTTTGCTTGTTAAATAGTTAATCTAGATTTATAATGTATAACCTTGGTACAACAAATACTTGGCACTTTCATAGCCCAAACCTTATAGTATAACCGACACTTGTGTTATGAAAGGAACTTGATTTGTTATTAACATAAGTTATAATCATGAATACCTGACAACATTTACAAGTATTAATATTACTCGAATAAGATAACTAATGTAATCATGTTAACAATTTATAATCCAATTGAAACCTCCTTTGTGTGTGGTTTCCAGTTGAATAATAAGAGTTTATACTATACTTGTTTGAAATACCATTAGTGGATCCTCTAACCTTGACAATTGTTTTTATCATTGTTTAATTCTTATATCAATATCACATCTCAAAGCTCTCTTCAACTTATTATTATTATTATTATTTATAAATTATATAGTTAACCTCCCTGTGGTTCGACCCTAGTTTTGCTGGGTTATGTATGACTTCGACACTCCTACACTTGGGAGAAGACATCAATTTTTTGGTCGTGTCAAGTTTTTGGTGTCGTTGCTAGGGAGGTAAATTCTTTTATAAATTATAATATTTATTTTATTTTCTCTTTTCACTTTTCACTTTTCTTGTATCGAACTTTGTTTTCTTTGTTTTGTTTCCTTTTCTTTTGTTTTCTTCTTCCTTTTATTCTCTTCCTACACGTGCATAAGAGTTTGGTCACGTACATTAAGTGGTAGACTTTGTAGGGTATCCTCATCATTTTTAGAAAAAATGGTCGAAGAAGATAATCAGTCGCTTCATAATGAGAATAATGAGAATAATCATGTAAGAACACTTAGAGACCACATGAATCCCACAAGAACAAGTGCACCCTCATGCATAGTTTTTCCTCCTGATTCATCCCATTTTAATATTAAGCCAGACATTATTCAACTTTTACCTTCTTTTCATGGCATAGATTTAGAAAATCCATACTTGCATTTAAGGGAATTTAAGGAGGTCTGTAACACCTATAATGACTCAAATTATAGCATGAACACCATCAGATTAAAGCTTTTTCCTTTTTCATTAAAAGATAAAGCTAAAACATGGCTACAAAATTTGAGACCAGGATCTATTCATGCTTGGGATGAAATGCAACAATAAATTTTTAAAGAAGTTTTTTCCATCTCACAGAACTAACTTTTTCAAAAGACAAATCACCACGTTCACTCAAAAACCAGAAGAAACATTTTACCAATGTTGGGATAGGTATCAAGACTTGCTTAATACTTGCCCTCATCATGATTTTAAAACATGGAGATTGGTTTCACATTTTTATGAAGGGTTAACACCTAGAGATAGACAAATGGTTGAATTGATGTGCATTGAAACTTTTGAAGTTAAAGACTCTAATGAAGCAATAGAGTACCTAGACTTGCTAGCTAAAAATGCTCAAAATTAGGACACTACAGACACTTATGAGGCACCAAGTAAAACCCAACCTTATACATCTAGTGGAGGTATGTACAACCTTAGGGAAGATCAAGACCTCCAAGTCAAGTTTGCATCTTTAGCTAGAAAAGTCGAGACACTAGAATTGAAAAAGATTGGTCAATTAAAATCTGTTCAAGACATTATATGTTAAATCTATGAAACCAATGAACATTCAAACAGTGACTGTCCAACTTTGCCTTCTTTTAAGGAATGTCTCCATGAACAAGCCCATGTTTTAAACAGTTTCCAAAGGCTCAATCATAATCCATACTCGCAAACATACAACCCTAGTTGGAGAAATCACCCAAATTTCAATTAGAAGAGTGATAACAATAATGCACAAACTTCACAACCACCATTTCCAGCACTCCATAATTTCTAAAATTCTCATGGATATGCACCTTCTTATGTCCCACCTCCTAGAAGAAATCTTGAGGAAACATTGTATGCATTCATTGAAAAGCAGGAGACAATCAATACTCAACTTGCTCAAAGCATGACAGATTTTAAAGATACTCTTGCAAAATTGACATCTGCCTTCAGTTTTCAAGAGAAAGATAAGTTTCCATCTCAACCACAGCAAAATCCAAAGGGGCAATACAATGCAAATGCAAGTAGTTCTGGAAGCCAACACATGGATTAAGTCAAATCAGTCACTACTTCGCGCAGTGGTAAGGTTATTGAAAAACCCATTCTTGAACCTTGTGAGAAAGATGATGAGTCAATCTCTTAGGGTAAGGAAGGGATTGAATTTGAACATTGTAAAGAAAAGACTGATTCCCCGTTAGCACTTCCATTTCCTCATGCCATGACCAAACAAAGGAAAGTCAATCACAACTCTGAAATCTTTAAAACTTTCCAACAGGTAAGGATCAATATACCTTTGTTGGATGATATTAAATAGGTACCTTCCTATGCTAAACTTTTGAAAGATCTGTGCATTATGAAGAGAAAATTGAATGTGAAAAAGAAAGCCTTTTTAGTCGAATAAGTGTCATTCTCCAGAACAATAATGCTTTGAAATATAAAGACCCTGGTTGTCCTACAATTTCTTGCCTTATTGGAGAACATAAAATTGAAAGAGCTTTACTTGATCTTGGAGCTAGTGTGAATTTACTTCCATATTCAGTTTTTCAGAGTCTCAATCTAGGTGAGTTGAAACCAACTTCTGTAACTCTCTTACTTGCTGATAGATCTGTACAAGTGCTTAGAGAAATAGTTGAGGATGTGTTAGTACATGTTGATAAATTCATTCACCTTGTGGATTTTATTGTCTTGGATACACAACCTGTTGAAGTATGTAATTCATTTTCTGTTATTTTAGGACGTTCGTTTCTTGCAACTTCTAATGCATTGATTAAATGTAGGAATGGACTGATGAAACTATCTTTTGGAAACATGACATTGGAGATGAATATTTTCAACATTTGCAAGTAACCTGGAGATGATAATGATTTACATGTCACTTTATGGTAACAAATGGCATTGTCCTTGGTCACATTATTTCATCGAAAGGAATTAAGGTTGACAAATCTAAAATCAAGTTAATTGCTAACTTGCCAACACCAAAATCTATTAAAGATGTTAGATCATTCTTAGGACATGCTGGTTTTTATAGAAGGTTCATCAAAGATTTTAGTGTAATATCTAAGCCCTTGAGTAACCTTCTAACAAAGGATAATATTTTTGAATGGAATAAACATTGTGAAGAAGCCTTTGTTAAACTTAAAAACTTGCTTACTTCTGCTCCTGTCATTAAACCTCCTGATTGGTCATTGCCTTTTGAAATAATATGTGACGCTAGTGATTATGTCGTGGGTGCTGTCTTGGGACAAAGAAAAGATAAGAAACCTTATGTGATTTACTATGCAAGTAAAACTTTAAATAGTGCTCAAATGAATTACACCACTATTGAAAAAGAATTACTTGTAGTAGTATTTGCATGTAAAAAATTCAGGTCTTATCTTGTTGGCTCACTTGTTGTTTTTAGTGATCATGCAACATTCAAATATCTTCTTTCTAAGAAAGATTCTAAGGCTAGATTGGTGTGGTGGATTTTGTTACTTCAAGAATTTGATATCACAATCAAAGACAAGAAAGGCATCGAAAATGTTGTCGTAGATCATTTGTCAAGATTGACTACAGATTTGAAATCTGACATCACACTAATCGATGACTACTTTCCTAATGAATCTTTACTTTCTGTCTCTACATTGCCTTGGTTTGCTAATATTGTTAATTTTCTTGTTTCAAGACAATTGCCAGCTCATTGGAGTACCCAAGACAAAAGAAAGTTCTTGAATGAAATGAAGAACGTTTATTGAGATGACCCTTATTTATTCAAATATTGTCTTGATCAAATATTTCAAAGATGCATTCCTGACAATGAGGTAAGTAGTGTCATTAAATTTTGTCATTCTGAGGCATGTGGGGGTCAATTCTCATCAAGAAAGACAACTGAAAAAATCTTACAAAGTGGATTTTACTCATGTTCAAGGACTCATATGCATTCTGCAAGACTTGTGAAAATTGTCAAAAGTTGGGATCTATTTCAAAATGTCACATGATGCCTTTAAATCCTATTCTTGTTATTGAGATCTTTGACTGTTGGGGTATAGATTTCATAGGTCCATTTCCTCCATCATTTGGTTTCTTGTACATATTAGTCGCAATAGATTATGTTTCAAAATGAATAGAAGCAATTCCAAGTCGAAACAATGATCACGAAACAATGATAAAGTTTTTGAAAGAAAATATTTTGAGTCGATTTGGAATCCCTCGAGCCATGATAAGTGATGGTGGAACACATTTCTGCAACAAGTCATTTGAGTCTTTTATGAAGAAATATGGAATCACACACAAAGTTGCCACCCTTTTATCACCCTCAGACAAGTGGACAAGTAGAGCTTCCTAATAGGAAGAACAAACAGATCTTGGAGAAAACAGTGAACATTAATAGAAAAGACTGGTCTTTAAGACTTAATGATGCACTTTTGGCATATCAAACTGCTTATAAAACATCATTAGGTATGTCACCTTATAGACTAGTCTATGGAAAACCTTGTCACTTGCCTGTGAAACTTGAACATAAAGCTTATTGGGCTATTAAAGATTTCAATTCTAACCTTGATGATGTTAGTCAGCTGTGAAAATTACAAATAAATGAGCTTGAGGAAATAAGAAATGATGCATATGAAAATTCAAGAATTCATAAAGCAAGAATCAAGGAGTTTCATGACAAGAAAATACTGAGAAAAACATTCAATGTTGGTCAAAAAGTCTTGCTTTATAATTCTCGACTCCATTTATTTCCTGGAAAACTAAGATCAAGATGGAGCGGTCCTTTTATTGTGAAACATGTGTACACATATGGGGCATGTGATATCGAGAATCCAAAGAATGGTAATGTTTCAAGGTAAATGGACATCGTTTGAAAGTTTACTTTGATAATTTTTTCAGTTGAAGATGAGTCTATTGAATTGGGTGATCCTGTATATAAAGATTAATTATTTTTCTCATATTGTTTTTGTGTTTCTTTTTTGTGTGACTTTTGTTTTGCTATTCTCTCTCACCCCGGTCAAATAGCGGAAAACAGTACTTCGTGACTCTCAAGTCGGTTATTTCAGTTTCCCATAATAACTGATATCTGTCTATATATTTGTGCAATTCTTTGCTCTTTCTCCTTTCTTTGCATCTCTTCTCCAACTCTCATTTGAAAATGGACACCACTTTTTAAAAATTAAAAAAGTATTTTTCCGCTTTGCCTCAAAATACGATTGCAAAAATTTATTGTGCTAGGTGTGCAAGATTGAGGTTGTTACTGAATCATGGAATTCCTGAAGATATTTGCTGGCTAATTAAAGCAAAGGTCCGATTATCAGGTGAGTCCTCCAATTCTTTCATTTCATACATGCTTAGAACAGGTAAAAGCACTTTTACAAAGAAAAGTCATGCAAAACGACTGAAAGTCTGTCACTGATGTGCCAGATGGACTTGTAATGCACAATGTCGTTATTTAGGAATGGTATCTATAAACCATGAAGATAAAATACAATTCATTAAGGATGGCTTGAGTAAGGGGTCTTTAGATAATCTTCTATTGACTCTTGAGACGCATCCTAGTGGAGATGTGCATCATGCAATTCATGATTTATGGCCACAATTCCATAAAGAACATGCTTGACATAATCTTGGGAATTTGACTAAAAAAGACCCTGTTTGCCAGTTTTTAAGAAACTTGATGGGAAGCCTATCCTCGACCCATAGAGGGCGTTTAAGACATTCTTGGACGTAAAATCAAGGGAAGATGTGAGCCATAATCATAACTACCTGTACATACATATGCTTTTTCAAAATAAATAAATCAATAAAGAGATAGCGAGAGAGAGAGAGAGAGAGAGACTCTAGCTGGCCTACATATAGGTGGTATGATTGCATTTTCAATTTCTCATCTATAAAATCTTCTCTTCCTTCCCTTCATTTCTACTCAACCCATACATTCAACAGATATAGAAGTGTGTAGAAATAGCAGGTTCCTCAAGTCATCACATAAGAAATATTTGTGTTTTTGGCGAATCTAGTCCTGGGAAGGAAATATAGTTTTTAGAATCAGCAAATCATCTTGGTCAGGTACTAGCTGAGAGAAAGATTCATTTAGTATATGGGGGAGATAGCCTTGGGTTAATGGGGTGTGTGTCAATAACTGTATTTTTAGGAGATAGTCAAGTTTTGGGGGTCGTCCCCAAAGCTTTAGCAAAAGAGGACATCATTGGAAAATAAATTGGAGAGGAACTACAGGTCTCCACAATGTCTGATCGAATGAATACAATGTTTAACCATGTTGATGTCTTCATTGCCTTACTAGGAGGTCTAGGCACATTGGAATAGATCTTTCATATTTCCTCTTGAGCCCAACTGTACATTCACCATAAACCCATAGGTCTATTAAATGTTAATGGTTTTTATGATAATTTGTTGTCTTTTCTTGATCATGTTGTGGAACAGAAATTTCTAACATCTTCAGCATAACAAATCATAATATCTACTACTACTGCTGACCAATTGATTGACCAACTACAATCTTTCATCCCTGTAATTGATCCCTCTATGAGTCCCATAAATTGGTCAACTAAGAAAAGCCGTAAAAAGTTTAGATTGGATTTGAGCCTTCGTTTGTGAAACCTTGTGTCTTTTGGTTTTGTTAATAGCATATTATTTTGTTTTGTTATTTCTTATATTTGTTTAAGTGTGTTTCAGGTTTGTCAGTGTTCACTGTTTCATGTGATATCTTCTATACTCTATCTTTCTACCTTAGGACATTGAGGACAATGTCTCGTTCTGGTTGGGGGGAAAGGGTAGTAGTTGACATTAAAAAAAAACTAACTTACTAATTGTTTTTGCTATTATTAAAATCATTTGACAAAACTATTATTAGGATGGCAGAGTAAGGAGGAATTTTATTGACTCTTAAGACGCATCTTAGTAAATATTCTTATCAAGGTTTATCAGAATACTTCTTGAAATATTCAGGTTTACAAACTCTCACATTGTTATTACTTGATTCTGCTCATATACTCATTTAACAAGTATTCTTAAACCTTCATTTTCACACACACTTTAACATATGATTGTGGGTTGCACATTGGATTATTACATTATTTATGTTCTTTTGTCAAAGGTAACAACTATGGGAAATGGATTGTATATAATTTGCAAAAAAAAACAAAAAAAATTGAAATTTTTTATGATAATAAAAACATAGATAAGTGGGGCCCCCAACAAAGCAATGCCAATGAGTGTTTTAACACCACCCTAAAATCACCGACTTGGGGCTATTGACCCAACCAGGGAAGGGGGAAGGCGGGACAAACATTGCACTACACGGGGAGCACACCCAATACCAAGACCAACTAGCTTGGAGCATAGCGAACGCACAGGGCAAAGTGCATATGTTATCATGTATATATAAAAAAAAAAAAAAGAAAAACCAACCAGTTAACCGAAGGAATTTTGTTTTCTTCCAATAGAAGCCCCATCATCTATGTTTTCATACATCGAGCACATAAAAAGAATTTTTATTAATATCTTGTTTAAGAAGTATGAAGCAGATATATAAATTTAATGAGAGTTTGTTTACTTGGATAGATAAATGGAAGTTGAATGATGAATGCCTTGCTTTGTGGAACTTCCAAATTGTTTTTCTATTTTAATGCTTTGATTACTGGGGACTAGTAATAAGTTGGTTGAGGAGTGTAATTTATACTTAAAAGTGTATTTTTATCAAGGTTTTATATCATCATTTTGCACTTGAAGTATCAATAACTCCTTAACTAAAGCATGTTTTATAATAACAAGTCTGATACTATGAGATACTTTTAATTTATGGTAAATGTTCATCTTAAATGCAGGTCTATCACATAAATCAAAGGACTGATTGATGAGTTTAACTACTGAAATTGAAAAGACAAAGAGAGGGGCAAGCTTAGAAAAGAGATGTTGGTTCAGTCCAAACTAGAACACTATTCGATTATTAATCTCTTGTCTATGCTTTTCATTTCCTTTCCTTTCCTTTACTGAGTTAACTTATATCTTATTTATATTCTTATCTTATTTATTTATGTTTGTCTTCTTCACTATGTTTAGCTAAGTTTATTATGTCAAGGTGAAAAGGTTACACTAATGGTGTAAGAATAAGTATGGTATAAACTCAACATGGACTTTAATGTTTGATACTAACATGTTTTGTAATTGTTATCTTATTCACTCTTAATACTTTGCTTGTTAAATGGTTAATCTAGATTTATGTTGTATAACCTTGGTACAACAAATACTTGGCACTTTCATAGCCTAAATCGTATGGTATAACCGACACATGTGCTATGAAAGGAATTTTATTTGTTTTTAACATAAGTTATAATCATGAATACCTGACAATATTTACAAGTATTAGCATTACTCGAATAAGATAACTAATGTAATCATGTTAACAATTTATAATCCGATTGGAACCTCCTTTGTGTGTGGTTTCCAGTTGAGTAATAAGATTTTATACTATACTTATTTGAAATACCATTAATGGATCCACTAACCTTGACAATTGTTTTTATCATTATTTAATCCTTATATCAATATCACATCTCAAAGCTCTCTTCAACTTAGTATTATTAATATTATTATTATTATTATTATTATTTATAATTTATATAGTTAACCTCCCTATGGTTCGACCCTGATCTTGCCGGGTTATTTATTACTTTGACACTCCTACATTTGGGAGAAGACATCAATCTTTTGGTCATGTCATTGACAAATGTCCTGAGACAAGAAAATTAACAATATTACCAAACCAAGGCATTGTAGAGACGGAAAGTAAAGATTCATCAGGAAAGTAGTCATTGCGTGGTGTGATGTCAGATCTCGAATCTGTTGTCAATCTTGACAAATGATCTGCGATAATATTTTCAGTGCCTTTTTTGTCTTTGATTGTGATATCAAATTCTTGAAGTAATAAAATCCACCACACCAATTTAGCCTTAGAATCTTTCTTAGAAAGAAGATATTTCAATACTACATGATCACTAAAAACAACAACAGGTGAGCCAACAAGGTAAGACCAGAATTTTTTACATGCAAATACTACCACTGCAAGTAATTTTTTTTCAGTGGTGGTGTAATTCATTTGAGCACTATTTAAAATTTTACTTGCATAGTAAATCACATAAGGTTTCTTATCTTTTTTTATCCCAAGACAGCACCCACAGCATAATCACTAGCTTCACACATTATTTCAAAAGGTAATGACCAATCAGGAGGTTGAATAACAGGAGTAGAAGTAAGCAAGTTTTTAAGTTTAACAAAGGCTTCTTCACAATGTTTTCTTGCATAGTAAATCACATAAGGTTTCTTATCTTTTCTTTGTCCCAAGACAGCACCCACGAAATAATCACTAGCATCACACATTATTTCAAAAGGCAATGACCAATCGAGAGGTTGAATGACGGAGCGTATAAGCAAGTTTTTAAGTTTAACAAAGGCTTCTTCATAATGTTCAGTCCATTCAAAAATATTATCCTTTGTTAGAAGGTTACTTAAGGGCTTAGATATTACACTAAAATCTTTGATGAACCTTCTATAAAAACCAGCATGTCCTAAGAATGATCTAACATCTTTAATAGATTTTGGTGTTGGCAAGTTAGCAATTAACTCGATTTTAGATTTGTCATCCTTAATTCCTTTTGATGAAACAATTTGACCAAGGACAATGCCATTTGTTACCATAAAGTGATATTTTTCCTAACTCAGTACAAGATTCTTCTCTTTACACCTACTCAAAACCTTTTCTAATTTAGTCAAACAATCATCAAATGAATCATCAAAAATAGAAAAATCATCCATAAAAATTTCAAGAAAACATTTAGCCATATCACTAAATGTACTGAGCATGCATCTTTGAAACGTGGCTGGTGCATTACATAATCCAAAAGGCATCCTTCGATATGCAAAAGTACCAAATAGACATGTGAAAGTAGTCTTCTCTTGATCTTCCAATGCAATTTCTATTTGGTTGTAACCTGAATAGCCATCTAGGAAACAATAAAATTCATGACCTGCAATTCTTTCTAGGATTTGATCCATGAAAGGTAAAGGGAAATGATATTTTCTAGTCATTGAATTAAATTTCCTATAGTCAATGCACATGCGCCAACCAGTAATAGTCCTAGTTGGAATTAACTTGTTTTTCTCATTTGTTATCATAGTAACTCCAGACTTCTTGCGTACAACTTGGGTAGGACTTACCCATTTGCTGTCAGAAATAGGATAAATGATTCCATTATCTAGAAGCTTAATGACTTCATTTTTCACTACTTCTTTCATATTAGGATTAAGCCTTCTTTGCATCTCTCGAAAGGATTTAGCATTTTCCTCCATATAAATCTTGTGTGTGCAAATCTAAGGACTAATTCCTTTTATGTCAGCCATGGTCCATCCTAATGCATTTTTATGCATTTTCAGAGTTTGTAATAACATACCTTCTTAATGTGCATTAAGTTTGGAAGAGATTATTACCAGAAAAGTTTTATTTTATCCTAAAAATGAGTATTTGAGATTGAATGGTAACGGCTTCAAATCAGGTTTTGGTGGTTGAACACTTGAAGGTATGGACTCAATTGATCGTGGTGGCAATTCCTCAATTTTTTATCTCCAACTGTTTGCCTTTGATTCTTCCTGAAAATAAACCATTTGCAAATCATCAAATTCATCAATCTCAGTTTCATTGGAAGTGGTTTTAAATTGATCATGAACTAATTTTTCAATAAAGTCCACTTCCTGTAAATCATTATCATCTCCAGGTTGCTTGTAAATGTTGAAAATATTCATCACCAATGCCATGTTTCCAAATGATAGCGTCATTAGTCCATTACTATAATTAATCAATGGATTAGAAGTTGCAAGAAACGGACGTCCTAAAATAACAGAAAATGAATTGCATGCTTCAACAAGATCTGTGTCCAAGACAATAAAATCCACAAGATAAATGAATTTATCGACTTGTACTAACACATTTTCAACTATTCCTCTAGGCACTTTTACAGATCTATCAGCAAGTAAGAGAGTTACAGAAGTTGGTTTTTACTCACCTAGATTGAGACATTGAAAAACTAAATATGGAAGTAAATTCACACTAGCTCAAAGATCAAGTAAAGCTCTGTCAATTTTATGTTCTCCAATAAAGCATGAAATTGTAGGACAACCAGGGTCTTTATATTTCAAAGCATTATTGTTTTGAAAAATGACACTTACTTGTTCGGCTAAAAATGCTTTCTTTTTCACATTCAGTTTTCTTTTCACAGTGCATAGATCTTTCAAAAGTTTAGCATAAGAAGGTACCTATTTAATAGCATCCAACAAATGTATATTGATCCTTACTTGTTTGAAAGTTTCAAAGATTTTAGAGTTGTGATTGACTTTCCTTTGTTTGGTCATGGCATGAGGAAATGGAAATGCTAGCGAGGAATCAGTCTTTTCTTAGCAATGTTCAGATTCAAACCCTTCCTTACCCTCAGAGATTAACTCATCATCTTTCTCACAAGGTTCAAGAGTGGGTTTTTCAATAACCTTACCATTGCGGAGAGTAATGACTGATTTGACTTGATCCATGTGTTGGCTTCCGGAACTATTTGCATTTGCATTGTATTTCCCCTTAGGATTTTGCTGTGGTTGAGATGGAAAATTACCTTTCTCTTGAAAACTGAGAGCAGATGTGAACTTTGCAAGAGTATCTTTAAAATCTGTCATGCTTTGAGCAAGTTAAGTGTTGATTGTCTCTTGCTTTTCAATGAATACATGCAATGTTTCCTCAAGATTTCTTCTAGAAGGTGGAGTATAAGGAGGTGCATATCCATGAGAATTTTAGAAATTATGATGTGCTTGAAACGGTGGCTGTGAAGTTTGTGCATTACTCTTCCAACTAAAATTTAGGTGATTTCTCCAACTAAAGTTATATGTTTGCGAGTATGGGTTATGATTGGGGCCTTTGGAAACTGTTTAAAGCATGGGCTTGTTCATGGAGGCATTCCCTAAAAGAAGGCAAAGTTGGACAATCATTTGTTGAGTGTTCATTGGTTTCACATATTTGACATACAATTTTTTGAACAAATTTTAATTGATCACTCTTTTTCAATTCTAGCTAAAGATGCAAACTTGGCTTAGAGGTCATGATCTTCCCTAAGGTTGTACATTTCTCCACTAGATGTATGAGGTTAAGTTTTACTTGGTGTCTTATAAGTGCCTATAGTGTCCCAATTTTGAGCATTTTCAGCTAGCAAGTCTAGGTACTCCATTGCTTCATTAGGGTCTTTATCTTCAAAAATTCCATTGCACATCAATTCTACCATTTGTCTATCTTTAGGTGCTAACCCTTCATAAAAATGTGAAACCAATCTCCATGTTTCAAAACCATGATAAAGGCAAGTACTAAGCAAGTCTCGATACATTGGTAAAATATTTCTCCTGGTTTTTGAGTGACAGTGATGATTTGTCTTTTGAAAGAGTTTGTTCTGTGAGACGAAAAAAACTTCTTTAAAAATTGTTGTTGCATTTCATCCCAAGCACGAATGGATCCTGATCTCAAATTTTATAGCCATGTTTTAGCTTTATCTTTTAATGAAAAAGCAAAAAGCTTTAATCTGATGGTGTTCATGCTACAATTTAAGTCATTATAGGTGTTACAAACCTCCTCAAATTCTCTCAAATGCAAGTATGGATTTTCTAGATCTAAGCCATGAGAAGAAGGTAAAAGTTAAATAATGCCTGGCTTCAAATTAAAATGAGATGCATCAGGGGGGAAAACTATGCATGAGGGTACACTTGTTCTTGTGGGATTCATGTGATCTCTAAGTGTTCTAACATGGTTATTCTCATTATGAAGAGACTAATTATCTTCTTCCGCCATATTTTTTGAAAATGATGAGGATACCCTACAAAGTCTACCACTTAATGTACATGACCAAACTCTCATGTACGTGTAAGAAGAGAATAAAAGGAAGAAAAGAAAAGAAAACGAAACAAAACAAAACAAAACAAAAGAAATAAAAGTTAGATAAAATGAAAAGTGAAAAGAGAAAATAAAATAAATATTATAATTTATACAAGAATTTACCTCCCCGGCAACAGCGCCAAAAACTTGACCAACCAAAGGATTGATGTCTTCTCCTAAGTGTAGGAGTGTCGAAGTAATAAATACACGGCAAGACCGGGGTCGAACCACAAGGAGGTTAACTATATAAACTACAAATAAAGAAATATATAATAACAGAAAATGAGTTGAAGAAAGCTTTGAGATGTGATATTGATATAAGGATTAAAAAAGATAAAATAATTGTCAAGGTTAGAGGATCCACTAATGGTATTTCAAACAAGTATAATATAAACTCTTTTTATTACTCAACTGGAAACCACACACAAAGGAGGTTCCAATCGGATTATAAATTGTTAACATGATTACATTAGTTATCTTATTCGAATAATGCTAATACTTGTAAATGTTGTCAGGTATTCATAATTATAATTTATGTTAACTGTCGCACCCTCGCGGCGGAGCACGGCGTCGCTGCGACTTTCGATTGATTTCGGGTTTTTTGTGTAAAAGGGAGTCGCCACCTAGTATTTTGGTCACTAGGAACCCTAATTGGTATTTCAAAGATTCTAAGGCAAGGGACTAGTTGTGTAAAGGGAAGGTATTAGCACCCCCAGTACGCCCTACCTAAGGTAAGCTGCTTGGTGTTTTTTTTTTTTTCTAATCCCAACAGTTTTCCTAGGTTTGATTCAAATAAAATTTATTAGGATAGAAATCCAAGGAGATTCTATGTGCTTTGAAAGCTTATTTTTCCCTTAGTATTTCAAGCGTTTGCGACTCGTAAAGCGCAAGGAGGAGGGACAAAAAATTTAGAAATCTAGGGCAAAAAAAAAACCTATTTTTAGTATTTTATGCTCTCATAGCTCGTAGACCGTGGATAAAAAAAAATTTGAAATGTCCTCGATTATAATTAAGGCTTCTTTCAAGGATGTGTGTGGATTTATTACTCCCAATAATATTTTGGATATTCGTCCTTTAAGGATTTTTTTTCCAAACATTAGCGGTGAATAATAGATGAATTCCCACCAAAATAAGATTTTTATATTTTTTGAAATATTGGCCAATACCCTTTGGAGTCTTACAAACGTGTTGTTAAATCCAGAAATACAAGAAAACAATTTTTGTTGTGTTTAAGAAATCCATGCGAAAACATATTTTTTTAAACTTCCAATATTTTTTGTATAAAAAAAAAGCGTTCAAAACATATTAGGGTATTGGCCGTATGCAACACACAAGAAAAAAAACATTTTTCTTTATATTTTTTTCAAAATGCAAACATCACAATTAGACATAAACACCAAAATGGAAAATAGCAAGTCATTATTCATATTATAAGAACTACAAGAAACTTGAAACAGTTTGTGACAAAAATCGTTCAAAGCCAAATCAACTTAAAATTATATGCACTGGAAAATACTAAACCTGCATGCATGAGGGAACCAAAGTTTTGAAACTGAAATTTTGAAATCCAAATCCTACTGCATGTGTCCATGAATCATGACCTATTTTCTTTTTACCAATCCGGGAGAAACTGGCATACTAGTTTCATACAAAAAGGAAAAGCTTGGGACGGCATGCTCTTATAACACAATTATATAACGGACTACAAACTAAAGAAAACCTGGCCGGCTATTTCAATTTAAAAGCATGGAAGGATACGAACAGAAAAGGGAGCTGATGATGAAGAAACAACAGCCCCCTTCCCCGTTTCCTCAGTTCTGAAACAACGAAAGAAAGAAAAAAAAAGGAACACCAAAGGCTAGCCCTCTTAACATAGTCACTCATCTAAAACTCAAAAGCTACGGCAGGAACAAAACAAAGCGAGCGTTTATTGTATAGTAAAAATACCGAATGTACAAAGCAAGGAAAAAAAACGGGTGCAACAGATTTAAAGGCGGCAAAGGAGAAGATAGATAAGACTTACCTGCAGGTCTCACTGTTTTATTTTCTGCAGAAGATGAAATGAAACTAAGCAAATGTTTGTTTTCTCTATTCTCCTCTCTTCTCTGCCAATAACACTAGAATGCAAGACAGAAAACTCCCTCTATTTACTGCGTTTTTACCTCTACCTCTCTTTTTTTTTTGTCTCTCTTTGCTGTGTTTTTCTGTCCCTTACTCTCTGTTTTTCTCCTCTGTTTCTGCTCTCTCTTTTCTATTTTTCTACTCTTTTTTTGCCGCCTCTGTTAGGTCATTAGAAGGCTTATACATAGCCTAAATATGTTTCTATTTAGGAAGGATTCAATGCATTAATCCTAGGACGCAAATCCCTACTGATTTGTAATAAAAAAACACAAAAAGGAAACTGCAACATTCTGATTTTGTGTTGGTGCTTTACGTTTGATTTCTTTCTAGTTTTAGAGGATGGTGTGGCTCTTTTCTTTCCTTCCATAGGGCCAGTTGCTCCCTTTGAAATGAGGCAACAAAAACATGGTCTTCAACTCCAAAAATCAGGCTTGATAAGAAAGGAAAACAACAGAGAAAAAAAAGAAAGAAATCAACTGGAGGGTGCAGCTGCAAGGTCCTATTTTCCTTATTCGGCGTGGTAAACATCCTGTCATTTATGATGATCCAACCCCCCTCTCCAGCTTTCAATATCATTCTTCAATTTAATCCCTCATTTTAACATTTTTGTATTCAGTCCTTGGTCCAAAAAAAATCCTTCGAATTAGTCCCGCGAACTTTGGCTATATCCTTCCCGCGGCAGAATTTTCTGCCCTCACGTTAGATATTCAAATGGGACTATCTTGAGCTTCTGATATCGAAATCAAGTGATTCAAAAGCCCAAATTCATCTACACGTCTAGGACTAAAACTTTGATGAAGAAGTCAAAGTGAGATAAAATCTTTTTACAAAATAGAATCTAGCAGTAATTTGGTTGGTTGAAAGGGATCTCCGGGTCTAACTCAAAAACTGAAGAATGCCAAGAATTCTGATATGACTGAGAGTATGAACTAAGAACAAAAATCACAAAAACTAGGCCAAAAATAGAGTTTTTTTTTAGTGCAGGCTCGGGTCAATATCCTTCTTGTGGTAGAATTCTCTACCTTCACGTTAGATATTCAAACGGGAACATCTTGAGCCTCTGATATCGAAATCAAGTGATTCAAAAGCTCAAATTCATCTACGTGTCTAGGACTACAACTTTGATGAAGGAGTAAAAATGAGATAAAATCATTTTAGAGAACAAAATCTGGCAATAATCTAGTTGGTCAAAAGGGTTCTTCATTTGACATCAAAATCTGACTGAGAATCTGCTCTAAGAACAATGATCCCTGGGACCTAATAAAGGTGTACGTCAATTTTTCAACATGTCATGAGTGACAAAATATACCTAGGATGGTCATATATCGTACAAAACCGAGTCAGAATCAGAGCCTAAGTTGGAATAAAAAAATTGCGACAGCAGCAGAACCATTTTTTTAGTGCAAATTCTGAGGGATTTATTCAACCTTAAAGACCAGATAAAAAAAGAACGAATTTGGCATTATGAAGACTCCTGATCAACCTAAGAAAACTTGATGATTTTGGTAGTAAAGGGGAAGGATAAAAAAAGCAGAAAACAGCTCAAACAAGGTTTCAAAAAAAAAAATATTCCTTTCTGTGCTTTTGTCAATCTCCTGGCGAATATGAGCTAAACTCCTACACTCTATTCAAAAGAAGTATACACCATCTCTAACACGTGGGGTCCAAAATTGAATAACAACATTAGCAATAAATCAAGTTCCTTTCATAACATAGGTGTCGGTTATACCATACGGTTGAGCTATGAAAGTACCAAGTATTTGTTGTACCAAGGGTTATACAACATAAATCTAGATTAACCATTTAACAAGCAAAGTATTAAAAGTGAACAAGATAACAAATACAAAACATGTTAGTACCAAACATTAAAGTCCATGTTGAGTTTAGCATAGTCCATGTTGACTTGGTGAAAATCCTTATCTTCTTTTCTGAACAAAACGTCATTACTAACGTCAGACTTTGAATAGATTGTCCATATGAAAGTTCTAGAAAATTGTCTCAGCTTTCCAACAAAAAAATAATCAGTGCATTTGGACTTCTAGAACTCGAGATATGGGCTGAACACTGAACAGTGTCTGGGCTGCAGGACAGATTCTGACTTCTCCATTGTTGCTAAAATTTGGACTTCCAAACAGCAGAATTGAGTCTTGGACTCCCATGAATGTTTTAGGCCTATGTCTTAGCTTTCTAACTATATAAACCAAATTGAAATCCAAAATCTACAACTCAAGATATGACCCAATGACTGAATAGTGTTCCAGTTTAGACTGAACCAACATCTCTTTTCTAAGCTTAACCCTCTCTTTGTCTTCTTGATGCAACCATATTATTCAATAGTTTCACCCACATTTAACTAGTTTTTTGCCTATGTTTTATATATAAAATGCCTTGATATTCTTTGTTTTATGTTTTGAAGGCACTTTTGGATGAAAGATGCAAAAAAGAGTAAATTGGAGATAATTGGCAGATTTGACCTTCAGTTGATGATTTGTGCAGAGCATTAGCTTTAGAGATTGAAATGAAGTGATTCCAATGGAATTAAAAAGCTAACATCCATACCTTTCTGGACATCTAAGGTAAGAAAATAAAATAAGAAAGCGCATGGAAATCGCAACCTTCAAAGTCAAATCTTGCAATCTGCTAGTGTTGACCTTCGACCATTCCGACTTGAATATATGGAGCTACAGAAGTCAAATTAATGCAAACTCAATTTTATTGGATTCATGGCTCAAAGGTCTATAAACGCAAGGTCTATAAATGCTCCAAATTTCAGCCAAAAACGATGTCATATGAGGGAGATATGATTTTTCAAAGATGACAACTAAGTTCTGCCAGCAAACAGGTTTCTTGAAGAAACGAGTCCAAATTATGTTCTGAACATCTAAACTGATATCCAAGTTTTTATTTCAGCAAATTAGCTCTTCTAAGTCAAAGCTTGAAGATTTCATGCAAGGCTATTTCTCCTTTTTTAGGAAAATAGTTATTGAAGTACTTAAATGTAAACAATCTACTTAAGGGAGGACTATTTTGTAAAATAGAGACTAGGGTTTCCTAGGATATAAAAAAGAATGAGAGAAGAGAAGGGGGGCAGCCAGCCAAGAAGAGAAAAACGTCCCCTTCCTCTAAGAAACCCTAAATCATGCATTCTTCCTTCTTTTTGATTAGTTTTTCAACAAACATGCAAGGCAAAACACTTTTTCTTGGTTGCAAGGATATGGAAACCTTCGGATTTCAAGAATTGTGAGATTTATTTTACATTTTCTTTTCAGTTTATATGATGAATATATTTGTTCTCCTATGCTTATTTTTTCTATGATTGTTTATTTTAATTGCTAGAGCGGACTCTGAGTTATTATTGTAGACAATCTATTGCTAAGTTTGATATCAAAACCGGAGTTGTGGTATATGAACTTGTGAAGCAACTGAGTTTAATAATTGTGGCGGATCTACATTATTAATCTTAGGGAGAACATTCAATCAAATCAAACATAGACTGTTGACAATTATGTTTTCTTGATTAATCAACTTATCTAGTTTTTAGGGCTGCCATTGAATTAAATTACTAGTGCGGACATTGTGGTTGTTTTTGGGATTGGAGTAATGATTAACAGGGACAGTCGGGGGCATTCGTATTTCATAGTCAGAGGTGAAATTCTTGGATTTATGAAAGACAAACAACTGCAAAAGCATTTGCCAAGGATGTTTTCATTAATCAAGAACGAAAGTTAGGGGCTCAAAAATGATCAGATACCGTCCTAGTTTCAACCATAAACGATGCCGACCAGGGATTGGTGGATGTTGCTTTTAGGACTCCGCCAGCACCTTATGAGAAATCAAAGTTTTTGGGTTCTGGGGGGAGTATGGTCGCAAGGCTGAAACTTAAAGGAATTGACGGAAGGGCACCACCAGGAGTGGAGCCTGCGGCTTAATTTGACTCAACACGGGAAAACTTACCTGGTCCAGATATAGTAAGGATTGACAGACTGAGAGCTCTTTCTTCTTTTTTTTTTTTGATCAAAATGTAAGTATATTAATAGATTAAAAATTTACATTGCTGGAACCAGCAAGCATATACACAATCAAAAACAGAGAAGGGAAACACAGTCCCTCAAAGGCTGAGCCAGAAAGCAACTGAAAAGCAATAATGGTTACGAAAGGAACCGAAATATTACAAGGTTCCCAACCTAACACACAGAAATAAAACCAAACTATAGGACATTCATGTAGAGATGAAGCCTCATCTTCCATGCAAAGAAAAACCAAAATATCCATGCACAGGCTGAGGAGATTCAGCCAATCAAAAGACAGCAGAGGAGATGTATCCTTCATTCATATTAACCATGCTAGGGCATAGACGTGAAGATGCAGCCAACCATGCAGATACATAAATGCAGCCAACCATGCAGCCAATCACCAGTGAATGGACGAGGAGACCATGCACATACCCATGAAGCATTTAATAGTCTGCTTCCATAAATACAGCCAACCATGCAGCCAATCACGCATCAACACAAAGCAAAACCAGCCAAAGAGAGCAACCATGCAAACACGTGGAATTGCAGCCAACCAGAGACCAACCGAAGAAAGCAACCATGCAGAGACGTGAAATTGCATCCAGTCAAAAATCAGCCAGAGAAAGCAACAGTAACATATAAGCCTTTCCATGCAGAGACAAGAAAAGCCAGAGCAGGGACGAGGAAACCATGCACGTCAAAGGAACATGCACGACAAAGCAACAAAACAAGAACTCAGTAGGAGCAGTATCATCACAGAGAACCCAAAGCAACTCATCTCAGTGCAGACCAATGAATGGCATCACCATAGCGATCAGCCACCAGTCAAGCAAGAACGGGGAGATCACGCTGATGGAAGCGTAGTATCATGTAGAATAACACCTGAAAACGCCGAAAGATAGGCTCCACAAGTGAGCAAGAATTTTCAAAGACCCTTTTGTTCCTTTCTTCCCATATCAAGTATACAACTATGCTGAGAGAGACCTTTTTCATTCTAGTGACAGCAGTTTTCCCCTTGAGGTGAAGGCCCCGAACTGAATTATTAATGGTGGTCATGTCTCTGTTTAGCCTAAGCCAGGATTTGACTTTCATCCACAAGAGGGATGTCCATCTGCAGGCAAAAAACAGATGACTGTGACTCTCTTCATGATCCTGACAAAAAACACAACTAACATCAATGTCAACAAAATGTAGCTTGTCTTTTGTTCTCAGCCGCTTAAGCAAGGCAAGCCACAGGATAAAACTATGTCACGGAAGACACCAGGACTCCCAAACCACATTAGCCCAAAAGACAGGGGTGCCTTTGGTTCTCAAGTATTCATAAGCTTTAGCAGAAAAAAGCTTTGTAGTAGTATCCCAACTTTGCAAAGATAGAGACTCATTGTTGGTGCCCCCTCACAGTCATCAAGAAGTCGGTCACGTAGCTTGAGGAAAGATTTCCATAGGGGGGAAGAGGTTTGTTGAAGGGGAACCGTCCAGATACTGGTGTCCTGCAAATAAAAATGGTGCACCCATCGAATCCAAATAGAGTCGGCTTTCAAATGAATATTCCATAGCTGCTTCACAAGAAAGCAATTGTTCCTTGCTTTAATGTCATATAGACCAAGACCTCCTTTAACTTTTGGCAGGCAGACGTTCTTCCAAGCAACCAATACAGACATATTCCTGACTGTACTATCAATCCAAAGGAAGTTCCTGCAAATACAATACAAGTAATATGATTGATAACACACTCTGGCATGAGAAATTAAGTTACTAAGCCAAAATTGAACCATTCTAAATAAAACAGAGCCAATCAATTCCAGCCGCCCAGCATAGGACAAGTGTTTGCCCATCCAGCTTTGAATAACATTTTCAAGTTGATGCAAGAGAGGATAGAACTGGCTAGCCAGAAGCCTGTGTGGGCTGAGGGGGACCCAAGGTATTTGAAAGAAAAGCTACCTTCCGAAAAACCAGAGTCTTGAAGGATATTGTGTTTCAAGCTGTCACCAACACCACCAAAATATATAAAGAATTTCGTTGCATTAATATGAAGCCTTGAAGCCCGGCCAAAAGCATGAAGCTGCTCAACCAGAATTTGGACAGAAGAACAATCCCCACGGCATAATAAGAGAACATCATCAGCAAATGCAAGATGACAAATATGATGAGGCGCACACTTTGGGTGAAAGTGAAAAGCTTGTTGTTGGCCGCCATTCCCAAAGATACTGGGAGAAGTGTTCCATACATATTAGGAATAGATAGGGAGAGAAAGGGTCACCTTGCCGAACTCCACACTTCCCAGGGAAGAAACCATAAAGACTGCCATTGACAACAACAAAGTATGAGGAGGTTTCCACACATAGCATCATTAGATGAATAAATCTCTGGGGAAAGCCTAACAGAAGTAGGAGAGCTCTGAGAAAAGACCATTGCACCAAATCAAATGCTTTCTTGAAGTCAAATTTGATGAGGCATCGGGGGGAGGTCCTCTTTCTACCATAATGCCGGAGTAATTCTTGAGTCAGATTAATGTTATCAATCATGCTTCTCCCACCAAGAAAAGCGTTTTGAGCTGGATTAATGATGCCCTGGAGGGCACGTCCTAGTCTTCCTGCAAGGATTTTTTAGATTACTTTGTAAACCATGTTGCAACATGAGATAGGCCGAAAGTCATTTGCAGAATTAACATTAGTAGATTTTGGAAACAGAGCAATAATGGAGTCATTGATCTGCTTTAGAATCCGCCCAGAGGAAAAGAAATCCTTGACTGCCGCATAGAAATCAGCTCCTATAATATCCCAAGACTGTTTGAAGAAAAGAGAAGAGAATCCATCAGGACCAGGAGCTTTATTGTTTCCAACACTGAAGAGAGCTTCCTTAATGGCTTCATTAGTGACAGGAGCTAGAAGAAAATCAGATTGATCAGTATCCAGACAAGGGTCACTATGAACAACTTCCTCATCAATAGGAGATACAGCCGAGGAAGTGCCAATGAGACTTTGATAGAAATGAACAAATTCAGCACCAACTTCATCTGTAGTGGTAGTTAGATCCCCGTTGCTACACTGTGTTGTATTAAACTCAATCCATCTAGAAGGTCAAGGAAGGCAGCCACCAGCTGTGGTAGTTAGATCACTTTTATTGATGATTTTAGCAGAAAGATGTGGATATACTTTCTGAAGAGGAAATCAGAAGTATTCAATTGTTTTAAAGATTTTAAAGCAATTATGGAGAAGCAAAGTGGCTACATGATCAGAACCGTGAGATCTGATCAAGGTGGAGAATATACAACAAATGACTTTGAAGCCTATTGTACACAACAAGGCATCAGACATCAGACAACACCAGCTTATACACCACAGCTGAATGGTGTAGCTGAAAGGAAGAATCGCACGATTCTTGACATGGCAAGAAGTTTGCTCAAAGCAAAGAAGTTGCCCAAGCAATACTGGGCTGAAGCTGTATCATGTGCAGTGTATCTACTAAATCGCTACCCAACCAGAAGTTTGCAAGGAGTCATTCCAGAAGAAGCATGGAGTGGTCACAAACCAAGTGTTACTCATCTACGAGTCTTTGGTTGTGTTGCATATGCAAAGATCCTAGATACAAGAAGGAGAAAGCTCGATGATAAAAGCAAGAAATGCATCTTTGTCGGATATGGTGAAAGAAGGATGGGATACAAACTGTATAATCCCATCACGAAGAAGGTGATTATGAGTAGAGATGTTATCTTTGAAGAAGATAAATCTTGGGAATGGAATGATGATCAAGAAGCAGTCAAATGGATCAACATTGATTTGATCCTTGAACGTGAAGAAGTACCAACAATACTTGTCGAAGAACCGATTATGCCAGCAGCTGAACCACAAAGTCCGGTGATTATGCCAGCAACTGAACCACAAAGTCCGGTACACAGATTTCCTGTATTCAACAGGAGGAACACACCAAGAGCATCATCATCAACACCACCATCAGCATCCTCATCAGAAGAACCAAGAAGGATGAGAAATCTTAAAGAGCTGTACGATGCCACTCAAGTAATGGAAGATACATATTTGTTTTGTTTCTTTGCAGATAGTGACCCATTAAGCTTCAATGAAGCTATCATAAAAGAGAAATGGATAACAACAATGGATGAAGAAATACATGCCATTAAGAAGAATGATACCTGGAAGCCGACTCATCCACCAGAAAACAAGAAAGCAATAGGTGTCAAAAGGGTCTACAAGACGAAAGCCAAATTAGTGGATAAAGGCTACAAGCAGAGAGAAGGCATTGAAAGGAGAAGTGTTCATGCTTGGCATGACATCCCTCGATTGAGTTTAAAGGGGAGATTTGTTGTATTAAACTCAATCCATCTAGAAGGTCAAGGAAGGCAGCCACAAGCTGTCACCCTTGACCACCAACCGCCTAACCACGACCACGGTGTATGCCGCATGCCCGGCCGCCTTCACACTTGAAGGTTGAAATATCTTGTTTTGAATTCGTTTATAAATAGCAAGCTGAGCTTATGCTATTATGTGTGGGAGATTAGAGAGAAACACTAGAGAGAATAGAGAGGGTGTGTATTGTAAGCTTTTTGTGTTTGTAAGCTTTTGTTCTTGAAATAAAACTTTGTGTTTTATCCCCTCTGAGTGTTTCAAAGCCACCACCAGTGGTTTCTCCCACCAACACACTGGAGAGCAGGAATGAAACTTTTCCTATGTCTGTGGCTCATCAAAGCATGAAAGAAACTTGTACCTCTATCACTGTCCTTGAAAAATATGCACTTCAGCTTCTGAGAGAAGAACGCTTTCTCAGCAGATTTAAGATTAATAAGATTAATCTTTAGTGCATTTACCCTCTTCAGGAGAGATATATCATCTCTGGAATCATGCAAAAGGTGCTGGTGCTGCTCCAAGGCAGCTTCCATTCTAGCAACTCTCTCTGAAATGTGGCTGAAATGCAACTTGTTCAGACTCTTTAGGGGTTGCTTTAAAGATTTGAGCTTCCTGCACAAAACAAACATGGGAGAGCCTTCAGCTGGGAGTTGCCATCCATCAGAAATTAGGCCTGCATACTCCGGGTGTTCAACCCACATATTGAAGAACTTAAATGGCCTACAACCTGGGGGACAACTGCCACCAATACGGATATGGGCTCCTGAGTGGTCGGAGAAAGCTCCTGGAGGTTGGAAATGCACATGAGAAGTGAGCTGAAGATTGTTCCATGAAGGATTGGCTAGAACACGATCGATTTTAGTCCAAACATTTCCATTGGACCAAGTATAATGACAACCAGTATAGTTTAGATCTGAAAGCCCAAGCTCTGAGCAGCATGTTCTGAAATCAGAGACTTCATAGGAGGAGACCGGTGCACCATTATATTTGTCATCCTGAGAAAGAGTGGAGTTGAAATCTCCAAACACAAGCCAGGGACCAGATGAAGCCCAAGATTTGAGGCCATCCCACAGAGTTCTACGGGCAGAAATGGTATTGTAACCATATACAAATGAAGCAGCAAAAGTAAGATGAGTAGATATATAAGCATCGTATGGAAACATGAATAAACTGGGGAGAAGAATCAAGCACATCAAAATGAACAAGAGAAGGATTCCATAACACAACCACTGAGCCGTGTGCTATCGATTCCACGTTAGAGACTAGTTGCCGGTACCCAGCCGAAACCTGTGCATAAACTGAAGCGTGGAAGAAGACAATTTGGTCTCTAGAAGACCACATACATCAAATTTATGTTTTTGCATGAGACGAACCAGCTCATGCTATTTTAGAGGACTGTTAAGCCCTCTGACATTCCAGCTGAATAATAGCATTACATGGGAAGGGGTGGAGGGGGTACCCTACCACTCCCAAATGCTCTAGATGAACTCTTTTTCTGACCACGTATAGTGGTTAAACCAACAGAACCACATTAGGATCTTTCCCGCATGGGACTACTCCAACCGGTTCTTTCCCATTATTGATGATGGGGGGGTTGCAAGCAGAGATACAAATACCTCCTGAAGATGAGTTAGCAGGTGCTTTACCTCTAGTGGGGGTGGATGAGACCTGAGCAGCTGTGTGTGTGGCACCAACGGGTATGCTAGGAGATTTCCTTGCTTTCTTGCTTTTAATAATTTCCCATCCATCAGAGGCCACCGCAGCTTCGGTGGTCATAGGGTCATAATTATGTGAAGACTCCCCAATCTGGCCATTAGGTTTCCCAAGGCTAGGCTCTGCAACAGACCCTAGACGATCAAAAACACTGCGACCCTTGTTGGCATCTATAGGTGGATGGTTGTTCTTGCCCAAAGGTCATGCCACCACCAGTGCAGGATGAGAGGTGCAAGTTCCCATGTTGTACCCAAGGACTTTACATAACTTGCAAAATCTAGGAAGTGTCTCATATATCACTGGTTGATGCAAAGTGGCTCCATTCGGTAAGTTAATGACAATAGAGGATTTGAGATCAGCAAGTAAATCCAATTCTACAAGGACTCTAGCATAGGAAATTCTCGACATGCTAAAGGTGAGCTGGTCACTTTGTATAGGCGTGCCTAATTTGCTAGCAATCTTAGAAAGGCATTTAGGAGACCAGCATTTTAACGGTAAATTTGGGAATTTAAACTATCGGACAGAACAAAAGACATCTCATCAGTCCCAAAATCAAAGTACTCTAGCATAGCTTTGATAATCAGTGGCCAGCCATATATCAAGTAAGGTCCATTAGCAAGAACAACAAGTTTATCATCAACATTTTTGAATCTGTAGACTAACCAGCCAGATTCATGGATAGCCAAAGAGGCTTCACACTTCCGAGAACCGGATATAATATTATTCAATGCCTTAAAACCGGCGACTTTCCAAAGAACATAGCCCACAATACATAATTGCCATACATCATAATTATTATCTAAATCATCAGAAGACAAATCACAGGGTAAATCATTGCAAGAAGATGAGAAATGCGGTAATTTAGGAGCTGTGATAGTGTTGCGGTTAAATGCAAATAAATCTCGCCATTTCTCAACAGGTGCAGGAGAATGAGAGGTGTCTGAATGAGAAGCCTCTGTAGGGGAGGAGACTACAGTTGGAAGATTAGGATCTGCCACAGCAAGATCTGGGATGTTGTGGTGAGGAGCAGGCACAGGAGAGGGTCCCTTCTTTGAAGAAGCAGCAACTGCAGCTACTGATTGCCCAGAACCACACAAAGGTGAAACCCTCAAAACACTAGTAGAAGGTGGCACAGGGGAGCGAAAAAACTTGGAATTTCCTCCAGATGCAGAGTAATCAACTTCATCTTCATCATAGTCATCCTCATCAGAGCAGTCCTCTACAATCACATGATCAGGGGTAGAGGGAGAAGAGACAATCGATTGAGGAACAGACCCTTCCTCAGCAAAAATCAAAAATTTTTCAGGGTTGGACCCACCGGCCACCGCTGCAGGAGGGGGGGTGGGAATCGAAGGGGAGGGGAAAAGAGGAGGAGGCGGAGAGGGAAGGGGTGGAGCGGGAAGAGCAAGAACAGAGTTATCATGTAACTGTTGAGTTTGTGCAGGGGTTGGCGTGTATGTCGCTTATTTTTGGCCATGAAGAAAGTGTACAGCAGAAGATAAGCATGGAAGGGGGGAAGCTACAGTAACCGGAAATTGAAAATTCAGCTGGCACCATGAACAGAGGAAACTATTCTCGTGGGAGGATGGAGAGCTTCTCTCTCTTGTTTCTCAAACGTAGAGTAGAACTGAGAGCTATTGAGAGCTCTTTTTTTTTATCAAATGTAAAAAATGTATAGATCAAAAAGAGCAAGACAAGCTTGCGGTACAAGCTGGAAGCCAGCAGAACATTACATGCAAATTCAAAAGGTGAGTGCAGGGGAACATTCTCCCCAGCACAAGCCAACCCGAGAAAAGGGATATGATCCCAAATACAAGAGCATGGACAGCCCCCATGCAGGCAAAATAGAAATTAAAAAGCCTAGGGGAACATGCTCCCACTAAGCCGAACAAGAAGCAAAATGCTAGCAAAACAACATCAAGACATTGACTTCAAGCCAATAGCATTAAGCAACCAAAGCCTCACAATAGGGCACACCAGGATCAGAGAAGCAGCCTCCCATTTTGGAGCAGAAAAACCAACCTGCATGAGACTGCTGAACTCATGGCAGTAAGCCAGACGAACAAGCTAGAGAAGAAATTCCAGCTCTAGCAGACCAAATTGCCATCCAGCTTCAAGACTACGAAGCATCCAACCCGACTGAGAGCTCTTTCTTGATTCTATGGGTGGTGGTGCATGGCCGTTCTTTCTTAGTTGGTGGAGCGATTTGTCTGGTTAATTCCGTTAACAAACGAGACCTCAGCCTGCTAACTAGCTATACGGAGGTGACCCTCTGCGGCCAGCTTCCTCTGACCGATAAAATATGGCTTCATCTGCATACGCCAAAATATATAATTTGTGTTGGTAAGTTTGAGATTGATGACGTGTTGTGTGTTGGAAAGAAGTATGATGGCTGGTGGTGAGACAGAGCCGAGGAGATAGATAAAACTTCATTGTGTGCAAAGACAGTCCCCGGTGGAAGCAAGGGCTATAAGGGAGGATGAGGTAGGAGAGGTCAAGCTAACATTGATGCCAGTGCAGATGGCAGAGGAATCCATTGGTAAAATTTGGAGAAGTCGTATAGTTGTTGTTGTTACTCAATTTTGGACCCCACGTCTGGAGAGACAAGTGTATACCTTTTTGAACCGAGTGTAGGAGTGTAGCTCATGTTTCTTTGGAAAATTGACAAAAGTGGAGGAGAAAGAAATATTTTTTTTGAACCCTGTTTGAGTTGTTTTCTACTTTTTTTATCCTTCCCCTTTGCTGCCAAAATCATTAGGTTTCTTAGACTGACTAGGGGTCTTCATAATGCTAAATTCGTTCCTTCGTTATCTTGTTTTTAAGGTTTGATAAATCCCTCAGAATTTGCACTAAAAAAACTGATTCTGTTGCTGTTGCAATTTTCTATTTGAACTTAGGCTCTGATTCTGACTTGGTTTCTTACGATATCTGACCATCCTAGCTATATTCTGTCACTCATGACATGTTAAAGATTTGACCTACACATTTATTGGGTCCTAGGAGTCATTGTTAGACTCTTAGTCAGTTTTGGATGCTCGGCATTGTCAGATCAAGAAAACCTTTTTGACCAACCAGATCCCTACCAGATTTTGTTATCTAAAACGATTTTATATCACTTTGAATCATTCATCAAAGTGGTAATCCGGTACACGTAGATGAACTTGGGCTTTTGAATTGCTTGATTTCGATATCATAAGCTCAAGATATTCCTGTTTGAAATCTAGCTTGAAAACATATAATCCTACCGCAGAAGGTTTCCCAATTGAGTTTGGTTGCAATTCTGTTATTCAAAACGAATTTATCTCATTTTTTATCCTTCATGAAAGTTGTAGCTCTACAAGTGTAAATGAATTTAAGACTTTTGAATCACTTGATTTCAATATCAAAAGCTCATAATATTCTTGTTTGAATATCTAACATGAAAGCAAAGAATTCTGTCGCGAGAAGGATCCTGACCCGAGTTTTGCACCAAAGACTCTATTTCCGTCACAAATTTTATTGATTTGTTCTTAAGTCATACTCTTAGTCATATCGAGATGCTCGGCATTGTTAGTTTCTGAATTAGATCAGGAGACCCTTTTTGACCAACCAGATTACTGCCGGATTCTATTATCTAAAACAATTTTATCTCACTTCAAATCCTTCATCAAAGTTGTAGTCCTGGACATGTAGATAAATTTGGGCTTTTGAATCACTTGATTTCGATATCAAAAGCTCAAGATATTATTGTTTGAATATCTAGTGTGAAAGTAGGGATTCCTGCCACGAGAAGGATTTTTGCCCGAGTTTGCAGGGATACAATTGCAAGATGCTTAAAGTTTGAAGACCAATTGCAAGCCAATTTGAAGCCATTTTTTGGACCAAGGATCGAAGGGAAAAGGCGTTAAATAAGGAAGTTGATTGAAGATAAAATTAGAAGGAAGAAATTGAAAAACCACGCTTTTTCTCGCACAACTATCCCAGTTTTTCTTTCCTTTTATCCGCAATTTCCTGTTTGGTTTTCATGTTTCTCTTCTTTGGATTGGAGAGCTCCTGACCACGTTTTTATTGCCCCATTTCAAAGAAAACAGTTGGTGCCTCATGACCCCAGCTATGAAAAGAAAGAAAGGAGTTGTACCACCTTTTGATAAATGAAAATTAAGTGCTGAAAATCAGAATAGGAATCAGAATATTTTAATTTTTTAATGCTTTTTTACTGCAAATCAGTAGGGATTTGCATCCTAGAATTAATGCATTGAATCTTTTCTAAATAGAGATATGTTAGACTATATATAAGCCCCTCTAATGACCTAGCAAGGGGGAGAAAAAAAGAAAGGAAGAGCAGGGGGAAAGAAACGCAAACAGGAGGAAAGAAAGAACAAGAGAGGCAGAATACGAGCAGAAAAAACCAAGAGAAAAAGAGAAGGAAAAAAAAACACAGAGAACAGGGGTTCATCTTTTCGACTGTGAAAGTCTTCATAGGAACGAAGAGGGGAGAAAAAAAGAAAGGAAGAGTATGGGAAAAGAAACGCAAACAGGAGGAAACAAAGAACAAGAGAGAGGCAGAATATGAGCAGAAAAAACGAAGAGAAAAAGAGAGAAGAAAAAAAAAACACAGAGAACAGGGGTTCATCTTTCGACTGTGAAAGTCTTCACAGGAACGAAGAGGAGAGAAAAAAGCGAGAGGCAGGCAAAACAAGGAGAAAAAAGAGGGCAGGGAAACGAAAAATGAAGAGACAGCGAGGGGAGTAAACGGCGCAGATAACAGGGGAGAACAGAGGGAGTTTCTTTCCTTCATCCTTTCGTTACTGTGAGAAAGGAAAACAGAACGGAGGAGAGGGAGAGAAGAGAAACGGAAGCAAAACAAATCGGAAAGAACAGAGACACGAGAACAACAGACAAGGCAGACAATGGAGGACTGAAGAAACCGGGTTCGCCAGCAGACCAGGTAAGTTGTCTCTCTTTTCTTACCAGCTTTGCATGCATTCTTGGTTGCATTGTTACTGTTCAAGTGAAATTTAATTCACTTGAATAGTAACCAGCCAAGGCATGCGTAAGTGAGGAAACTCACGCATGCCTTTGTGCCCAGCATGCCTTTGTGCTCAGCCGGGTCACTGGTTTGAGCCAGTGACCCGGCTAGGCCTGCTGGGTTCAGTCTAGCCACATGAGCCGAGCTGGACCCAGCCCCTAAAAAAATGAGTAATATCATTTTTTTTGTGTATTTACTTTGTGGTTTTTGTATTTTTATATTGTAAAAATATAAATCTCGTATTTAAAATACCCTGTTTTCAACGCAATATGACAAATATATATCTATATATATATATATATATATATATATATAATGTTTTCATACATACGGCCAATACCTTAACTTGTTTTGAATGTTCTTTTTTATATAAAAAATATTGGAAGTTTTGAAAATATGTTTTCGCATGGATTTCTTAAACACAACAAAAATTATTTTCTTGTATTCTGGATTTTACAACATGTTTGTAAAACTTCAAAGGGTATTGGCCAATATTCCAAAAAATACAAAAAAATCTTATTTTTGGGGGGGATTCATCTATTATTCATCGTTAATGTTTGGATAAAGAAATCCCAAAGAGATAAATATCCAAAATATTATTGGGAATAACTTGTTATTATTCACTGTTAATATTTGGATAAAGAAACCCTCAGTGGTAAATATCCAAAATATTTTTCTAAGAATAATAAGTCATAACACATCATTGAAAGAAGCCTCGGATTATAATTGAGGACATTTCAATTTTTGACTCCACGGTTTACGAGTCGTAAAAGTATGAAACACTAAGACAAAAGGAGGCTTTTAAAGCGCTTTGAATTTCCTTAGGTTTCTAAATCTTTGTTCCTTTTCCTTGCGATTTATGAGTCACAAACACTTGAAATATTAAGGGAAAAATGAGCTCTTAAGCACATTGAATCTCCTTAGATTTCTATTTTACCTATCTCATAAATCATAGGTTATAAATTTAGTCTGAATCAAACACAGATTTCAAGAGATCTGTATTGATTCTTCTTGGTACTTTGTACAAATATCTAAGGGTGTGATCCACATTGATCAAGGGTTCTTTCTTTTTAGACTTTGAGTCAAGTTTTTTTATCATAACAAACTTATCCTAAGAAAACTGATTGGATTAGAAAACATCAACACCATAACAATTATAAGGCAAACCAAACACCAAGCAGCTTATCTTAGGTAGGGCGTACTAGGGGTGATAATATCTTCCCTTTATGCAACCAGTCCCTTTCCTTAGAATCTCTGAAAGACCAGTTAGGGTTCCTAGTGACCATAATACTAGGTGACGACTCTCTTTATCCAAATAAACAAAAACTCTGAAATCAATCGAGGGTCGCAGCTGCTAATGAAAGAAATCTGCAGTAGAGTCTCTTCAGAGGGAGTCGAAGTTGGCTACTGATAGCTGCTGAGGAGAAAACATCTGCAGCACAGGTAATATTTCAGAACTAAGGCAGGTAAGGGGAAAAGGAAGAAAGACGTTATTTTTCAGAGGAAAAACATCTGCAACAAATTCCTTTACAGAAATGGGGAGATTGTGCCGATTAGGAGGAGAAAACGTTTGCAGCACAGGTAATATTTCAGAACTGAGGCAGGTAAGGGGAAAAGGAAGAAAGACATTATTTTTCAGAGGAAAAACGTATGCAGCAAATTCCTTTGCAGAAAAGGGGAGATTGTGCCAATTAGGGAGAGAAGAATATGTTTAGATATTTTCAGCTCTGATATCAAGTTGAAGGCATAAGCTATAATTAATTGAAGGCATACATAATTAATAATCTTCTCTTCTATTTATATAACTAGGGCATCATACAATAGTTACTGTGTAGCGTACTACACAAGATAAATATATACAGGAAAGTACAATATTTCCTATATTACAGCACATTCCATAATAACAAATAAGATTTTTATGTTTAAACAGCTCACATATCATTCCATAAAAGAATCACTACAATTATTAAGTAATGATCAATTAAAATGAAAATTCTATTGCTAGCTATAAAACATGATAATCTAAGTTTCATGATAGATTTTTAATTTTTATATATAATTGTTTCTAAGAACTCTACTGAAAATTGGAGATAGTATTTTTAGTTCTATAAAAACCCCCATTATTAACTATATATATTGTTGGGTTTTGCATATCATTCACGTAGGAGAAACCATGAAATAAAATTATTCAGAGTCTTAAGCATCATGTTAGACAAATATAGAGTTGTTTAAGGATTTATTACCCAAGATCCGATCTTATTCGACTTTGAATAATTCTTTAAAGACCGAGTTGGCTAAATCACAAGTCTGTCCAATTGTCCGGCCTCCAACGGTAATCTACATGAACAACTAGTAATAAATACCCTAAATCCCTATTTAGAAGAGAGGGATTGCTATGCCTAGAGTGCCAGCTATAATTTTGTGTTTACATAACTTTTCTGTCTAACAAACAATCACTCTAAAAAATAAGAGGCATACCTTACTATTTATAAAGAAATCTAAAAAACTTTATAAATTAACAAAATTTTAATTTTTTCCCTGAATAATATCTACATATTAATTCAAATTTTTTTAGAAATTAACTCAATCAAGTCCTAACTTGATTTTTCTAGGTTTAGAAATATAATCCTTATTTAATTTCTAAAATTAAAATTTTAATCAAGTCATACTCAATTAAATCATCCCAATTTAATTTCTAACTACTGGTTCTTAATATGTATGACCCATTAGGTTCCTAATATGTTGACCCAAATATAAATTATAATTCTAATGAAATATAATTAAATAATTTAATTTATTATCAATTAAACAAGTAATTAATTTATATTTGAAGATCAGGTGCATCGTCTAACAACATGTCATGATCTCTAAAATTTTAGTGACCGATTTCTCAATGTAATTAATATCCTTTCATCAATAATGTTCTCATTTAACATTAAAACATGAAATATGTCAGCTATGTTAAATCATGTTCGTTTTTCTACATAATAATCATTGATTGTCTGAATAAGATTTGAAACTCTTTTTAAATCTTATTCCACCTTGGCCAAGGATTTCTCAGACGTTAATATTATTTGAAAATAGATGAAACATTTTCTCTAATTCTCATAGGGTGATGAATCCTCTATTAATCATTCAAGTACCTTCATATAGTTCATGTTATACCAAATTTATGCCCTTTCATTACGTCGATTAAGATAGCAAGTAACATGATCAAAGCATAACATTTTCTATATGTTGATCTCAAGTATAAGGATTACTAACACAATCATCACTTGAGCCTTGCTATAAACATATGTGATCTTTTCATACGAAATTCTCATGCGGGTCAGTTCAATGTACATGTCTTATGACAAAAACTTACATACTAGTTCTAATAATATGTACCAATCTTTACAACTTTAATAAATGTTCAGTATTTAAGAGAGTATCGACTAGAAACATTTTAGGAACAATGCTTTGATGCAATGAGAATCTTATAATTATAACAATTTTATAATTTTCTTTACAAGACATTTTTGTCTTATGGATTTTATCTTTACTCTAGATTAATTAATATAATATTATATGAATATTAAAAATAAATTAAACTTTTATTAATAATAAATATATATTTATACAAATATAATAATACCATATATAATCAACCGATTTACTACAAGATATGTATATATATAATATTCTTCATGATTGATACATAATTTTCAAGCAAAAAGTGATGTCAGGTACCTTATAAGCTACGAGTTTGTTTTTTTTGTGATTAAAATATAATAAAGTTATATACATATCCTCCATACCATCTCAATTCAGTAGGCAAGGGCCAGACCCAAAAATGCCTTCAAATTGTAGGGTTACTTAGACAGAATATTAGTCGGCCAAGACTCAGACTTCTTAGCCCTGCATATGCAAGCATGCATGGCTCATATATGAATTCTTTTACCATTGACACTACTAGAAAACCAGAGAAAACCAACGAAATTACCGACGGATGTTTCTGTCAGTAATAATTACTGACGGACATAATTCTGTCTCAAAATCTGTCGGTATATACCGATGGCCTACATCCGTCGGCAAAACGGTCGGTATATACCGACGGAATATTTCCATCGATATATACCGACCGTTTCGCCGACGGGGTATATAGTTTGTTTGGAAATATGCAACGGCGTGGTGACGTCAGACGATTTTACTGACAAAATTACCGAGGGATTCAAACTAAGATATCCGTACAGTGACGTGGCACTGTCACCGATGGAATCACCGACAGAAGCAATCCGTCGGTGATTCCATCGCAAAAAAACCATTATATACCCACTGATCTGTCGACACTCTCTTCCTCTGTTTCTCCTTCTTCTTCTTTCCCATCCCACCTCTTCCCTCCCAAACTACAGCCACACCCATCCCAACTCTCCACTATTCTCAACACGAGCACTCAATATCCGTACGTGGTTACAATATCCATTTCTTGTAGATTTTATCCTTTTTTTGTAAGTAAATCTGTCCTTTTTAGTTTTAATATTTAATTGTGAATTTTATTGTTTTAGTATATGTATTTTGTTAACGTTTATACTTGTTTAATTGTTATTTGTCAAAGAAACTTGTAGTATGAATGTATAATTTTGTAGTTGTTATAGTTTTTTTTTTTAGATTTTATCAAATTATATTTGTTTGTAAATTGTTGAAATTTTGTTTGAATTATGTCGTTGTGATGAAATAAATAATTAATAGCTTGTTTACCGAGTCTTGTTTAATTGTTATGAATTCTATTTCGAAGTTGTGATTTCTGTATAAATTTGTATGTATGAATGTTGATAGTTGATAATTGATAATGAATATTTAACATAAGTGTTGTTTTAGTTTGTTGGATAATGTCGGGAAAAACCAATATTTTTGTTATGTTTTATAGAGGTTCAATAGAAGTCATGGATGATCGTTCATGGATGTATCGGGACTCACCCCAAGGATTGCGAAGGATGGATAATTGTAACGGTGTCCAGGGTTTTATTAATTTCACAAGATCTATTCCGAGGAATTTTACTGATGGCGGTATTAGGTGTCCATGAAGGAAGTGTAAAAATTTAAAGTTTCTGCATCAAGATGTTGTAACGATGCATCTTCTAACCAAAGGGTTCATGGAAGATTACCTATGTTGGTATGCTCACGGAGAACTATTTGTTCCTGATGAGAGCATGGAAGAATAAGTGGTTGGGTCAACTTCTAGAGCTAGCAACATGCATGAAGTTGGAAATGAGAACAGTAATCCTTACAGGAATATGGTTATGGATGCAATGAGAATGAGTGAAGTTAATGTCAGGGAATGTCCAATCGTAGAAGAAGAACCTAATGCAGATGCAAAGAAGGTTTTTTGATCTGTTGAGAGATTCTAACAAACCATTATGGGATGGCTGCACGAACCACAGTAAATTATCAGTCGTAGCAAAGGTGTTCACCATCAAGTCGGATCACGGGTTGAGTGAGGTCGGTTATGACAAGATTATTGAATGGGCGAGAAGCATTTTACCTGAAGGGAATAGGCTGAAAGAGAACTTCTATGCTGCCAAGTCCATAATGAAACCCCTCGGTTTAGGATACCAGAAAATTGATATATGCCCTAACTTCTGCATGTTATACTACCTTAAAAATGCTGAGATGACCGAGTACATGACATGCGGGCATTCCCGTTACAAACCCAGAACTGGTAGAGGGAAGACTCTCGTGGCATATAAAAAAACTTAGATACTTCCCAATCACACCTAGACTGTAGAGGTTATTCATGTCACCAAGGACTGCTGAGCACATGACATGGCACCAAGCACACCATGCGGTTGATGGAGTGATGGTTCATCCTTCTGACAGCGAAGCGTGGAAACGCTTTAACAGTGTTCATCCTCACTTTTCAGCTGAATCAAGGAATGTGCGTCTTGGGTTGTGTACAGATGGATTCAACCCATTTGGGTCATTTGTTGCTCCTTATTCTTGTTGGCCGCTCATACTCATAGTTTATAACTTGCCACCGGGAATGTGTATGAGGCTGAAGTTCATGTTTTTATATACTGTCATACCCGGTCCAAAAAGCCCGGGGCGGAATATAGATGTTTGTCTTTGATCGTTGATTGATGAATTGGCGCAGTTGTGGTCCTCTAGAGCTCTGACTTATGATATTTCGAGGAAACAAAATTTCCTTATGTGGGCGGCATTGATGTGGACTATCAATGATTTTCCAGCTTATGGAATGCTTTCTGGTTGGAGCACGCATGGGAAACTCGCATGTCCATACTGCATGGAAAACAACAAGGCATTCACGCTAGCAAATGGAGGTAAAGCTTCTTTTTTTGACTGTCACCGTCGCTTCTTGCCACTTCATCACAGGTACAGAAAGAATAGAAAAGATTTCTTTGTTGGCAGAGTTGAAAAAGATGTTGCATCCCTGCGTCTTTCTGGTGAAGAATTGCATGATGTTGTCTCAGAGTACAGTGACATTGTGTTTGGCCTTCAATCAGGTAAGCAAAAGTTTCCTGGTTTTGGTTTGACCCATAATTGGGTAAAGCGAAGTATCTTTTTCAAGCTTCCTTATTGGAAGACCAATCTGCTCTGCCATAACCTTGACGTCATGCATATCGAAAAGAACATGTTTGAGAACATTTTCAACACCGTCATGGATGTGAAGGGGAAGACAAAGGACAACATCAAGGCTAGATTGGATATAGCTTTATACTGTAACCGTAAAAATATAGAGTTGGTTTATGATGAGTCATGGGTCGCAAAATCAAGAGCAAGCTTCGTGTTAGAGAAAAACGCATAACTGCTAGTCTACAAATGGCTTAAGAGTCTGTGTTTTCCAGATGGACATGCATCAAACATATCAAGGCTGGTTAATATAGAGGACTGCAAATTGTATGGAATGAAGAGTCATGACTGCCACGTGTTTATGCAAACACTCATCCCATTAGCTTTTTGTGATTTGTTACCAAAGGGAATATGGGATGCACTCATGGAGATCAGTTATTACTTCAGAGATATATGCTCCAGCAAGTTGAATGTGGATCATATTGAGAGGCTTCAAATGAATATCGTCGAGACACTATGCAAACTTGAGATGATATTCCCTCCATCATTTTTTGACTCAATGGAGCATCTCTCTATACATCTACCGTTCGAGGCAAAAGCTGGAGGATCGGTCTAATATAGATTGATGTACCCATTCGAACGGTTAGATATTACAGTTGCAATGTAATTCATAAATAAAAGTATTTTATATGTTTTTCTTAATTGAAAATACTTGATTAATATTTCAATGCAGGTACTTGTTTAATCTCAAGAAAAAGGTTAAGAACAAGGCGCATGTTGAGGCTTCGATATGTGAGGCCTATATTGTTGAGGAGATCTCAACATTTATCTCTTACTATTTCCAACCTCATCTGAGAACGAGAATCAATCGCGTTCCACGGCCTGATGATGGCGGTGAAGTGTCTTCCAGTGGGAACTTGTCCATATTCTCCTAAAAATGGGTACATCCATCTATACTAGATGACCCACACCTAAAAATGCCGTCAGAGGAAGATATTTGTCGGAAATAGAGTTCAAACAAGCACACAACTATGTTCTATTTAACTGTGATGAGCTGAGACCTTTTATTCAGTAAGTTTATACTAATTAAACTTTGTTAGTAATATACTGTTAATTATATATTGTAATATCATACACTCATTATCACTTGCAGGCAACATCGACAATATTTGCTCTCCAATAACTCACAGCTGACCAAATCCCAGATCTTTCAATTACAAGATGAGCAGTTTGCCACGTGGTTCAGAATACATGTAAGCACTATCACAAACTCATTCTAACTTGTAAAATTACTATACGTATACATGTCATTACGAGATTCTCGTTCATTTACTGTTTATTGATGTACATTACATACAAGGTTTATCAAATGGGAAGGAGTGCACCTAAGTCATTGTCTTCACTAAGCCTGGGGCCTCAAAGAAAATGTAAGTGCTACAACGAGTATTTTGTCAATGGATATGTTTTCCATACTGAAGAATACAGGCAAGGAAGAAAGACATACAACAACGGTGTTTGTGTTAAGGGATCCACTAGTAGTGAGTTAGAAGTTGACTACTATGGTAGATTAGAAGAGGTCGTTGAACTGCAATATCATAACAAGCAGAATATAGTGTTTTTATTCAAATGTTATTGGTATGACACGACTGACAGAGGAATCAGAGTTGATCCGCACTATGGTTTGGTCGAAATCAACTCAAAAGCTAGACTCCGCAACATAAATGATGTCTTTGTTTTCGCAAAGCAATGTCAACAAGTTTATTACACGTACACCCCTTCATTTAGAAAGGATCGATCAAGAGTGGATTGGTTGTCCGTTTTAAAAACGAAACCCCGGGGTCGTGTCGAGGTTGTTCAGGATGAGAACGAAGACACAAGTGTGCGAGATGAAGTCTTTCAATTTAGTGAGGTGGTTGAACCATATTGAGTTGCTCCTTCGATTGAATTGGAAGAAAATTCAAATTTTCATGTTTTCGATAATAGTCTTGTTGATGTTGATGCAGAGGAGTTGAATTTTGTTTTGAGCTCTAGCGGACAAGCAAATATCGATGAAGAAGATGATATTCATATTGAAGATTGCGATGAAGGTGATGACAATTCAATTGATGACGAAGAAGAAGAAAATTCTGACTAACTACCAAAATGAAGCCCTGTGTAAAACCCTTTTTTTCATGTAATTTAGATTATGGATGATATATTTTGAAACATAAAATATTTATTACTTGAAATAATTAGTTGAAATGCCACAATTACGAAATAATTACTTGAAATAATTATTGATCATGGATGATATATTTTGTAAAATGAAATAATTACTTGAAATGCCACCATATCACCGACGGACACACCAACGACTTAAGTCCGTCGGCATTTCACAGAGAGTACGAAAATAATTACTTGAAATGCCACGATATCATCGACGACTTAAGTCCGTCGGCATTTCAGTTTGAAAATAATTACTTGAAATGCCACTATATCACCGACGACATAAGTCCGTCGGCATTTCACAGAGAGTTTGAAAATAATTACTTGAAATGCCACTATATCACCGACGACATAAGTCCGTTGGCATTTCACAGAGAGTTCGAAAATAATTACTTGAAATGCCACCATATCACCGACGGACACACCGATGACTTAAGTCCGTCGCTATGTTGTCGACGGGTCAATTTTACCGACAAAATTACCGACGGACCGCGCGAATTTCAAAGGGTTATGCATTAAATGCATCTCTGACCGCGTCATATTGTCGACGGACCACGAAAAATATGGAGGGTCATTGAAAAAATTAATGCGAAATTCAAAATTTACCGACAGATTTTTAACACATCACCGACGGAATAAATTAAAATAATAATTAATTTTATATTCGTCGGTGAATCCGTCGGTAAAACTGCCATATAAGTTCAAGTGACCGCCCATTCAGTTCATTTTTTCTTCTCCTTCGTTTCTCACCTTAAGATTTTGATTTTTTTTCCTCTCCATTCTTCAAAGCTTTCACCTCCAGTCTCTAGCAAGTTTTCTTCATCATCTTCATCAGTTTAAAAGGTTAGTGTTTCCTCTATTTCATTTTACTTTAATGGTTTTGTTTTTCCTAATTTTTTGGTTATTTTTTTTGTTTTGGTGTAGTTTTTGTAATGTAGATAAAGTCTATAGTTTTTTTGTCATAATTCATTGCTAAAGTTTATAGTTTTTTTTTTGAATTTATTGAATATTTTTTATTGTTGTATTGACATAATTATTATTAGTTAATTTGTTGAATATTTATTGTTAATGTTGAATTTACCATAGAATTAGTAATTGAATATGTTGGAATAATTATTAATTTTACTTTATTATTGCATGATTTGTGTTTAATTTTTTCCATTTATTTTCATTGTTATTCTAGAGTTTTTTTTTTAATTTATTGTTTTGTTGTATTGGCATAATTATTGAATAATTTGTTGAATTGTAATTCTTAAAGTTGAATTTACCTTAGAATTAGTAATTGAATATGTTGGAATAATTAGTATAGATTGGGTAAATTGATTATTGTTAATATGTGCAGGTTTGTGAATTTGGATAGTATCCGGTATAGGGGAGGTGCTGTCGAAATTTTTTTTTACATTTGAATTTAATTATATAATTATTTGTATAAAATTGTGTAGATGCGTAGAACGAAAACCAGAGCTGGTTGCTCATGTATGGTCGCAGCTAGTTCGTCTAGCAGCGAGGATGATATTTCCTTAGGTGCCTCTCAAGAAGAGGCACCTACACCACATGCGCCGTCAACCGATGTTGCCTCTTCCAAGGTACTTCACAAATAGAGCGGGCGTGCCTTCGTAGCGGAATCAATTTACCTGCAAGTACGAGGCACAGTGGAAGGACGACCTTTCAATGTAAGTTTGTTAAGGTTTTAGTTTTTTTTTTTTAATTACAACATAATTTATGAAGTAATCACTATTGAATTTATTTCATTTATTTTCAGGTTCACAAACATTGAAGCCGCCCGAGTAATATCATCGGCGTTTAAATCGTCGATGGAGATTCCATTGTTTCAATGGAGTCAGATATCCAAGCATCCTGAATGGATGCCTCAAATCAATGCATGGTTTAACAGGTTTGAGGTTGATATTAATTTATAATTTTCAGCTTATTAATATAATTGCAAATAAATTATTATTTTTATTTAAACTTGTTTATTTATACACAGCACAAATTATGCTAGGACAATGAGCATAACACTGTTGTGAGGAGGGTGTGGGAAAATCACGCGGCAACAAGGAAAGATCGAAAACAATACAAGATTTTTTTTAGACAAAAATTTATGTTTCGAAATGTAATTTTTGGTTGCGTGATTTTTGGTATGAAGTACAAAAAAAGACAAAAAAACCGCAAGGGATAGGGGTTTTCAAGGCTGGAACGATGTTGTGGTTTGGAGGGATTTCAAACCGATATACATCCGGGAAGATATATGGCCACACTATCTTGAGCACGTGACGTCTGAGCGGTTCACACGACGCTCACAGTCCGGTGCTGGCAACCGGAATTGGCCAATTCATGGTGGGGTGACAACGCACACTGGCGGCTCCATTCCATTTGCTGCACATGCGAAACAGTTGGTAAGATTAATTTAAATGAAATATATCGTTAAATTCAGTAGTTGTTAATATATCGTTTTTTCATTATAGGTTGCGTCTATTGGACGTGAGCCGAGCCCGATGGAGCTATTTGTGGAGACGCACGTGCAGAGTCAAGACCGCCAGAAGGGGGCGCAACAGTTCGTTGATAACTGTGCTCAGCATTTCATGGTATGTTTGTTCAACCATTTTATTTTGTAAGTTATTATGTTTATTGTATTGAATATAATGATTAATTTTTTTTATTTTCAGGAGACGTATAATTATCGGTTGAGGGAGAGATACGGGGATGATACTTTGACCCATCTGGAATTCGATCCGGATTTGTGGATGGAGGTTGGCTCGTCAGGTGGACCCGATAAAAATCGGGTTTACGGGCTCTCCAACACTACGGCCGACAACTTGAGGTCGACCCGTAGTGTTTCAACCGTTGGGAGCTCCCAATCAATATCAAGCTCCCAATCTAAGGAGTTCGTGGCCTTGCAGCAACACAGTGCTCAGCTCACCGAGAAATACGATAACCTAAAAGTGGAGGACGCACAACTCAAAGCGTCTCATGCACAACAAAGAGCGGAACAAAGAGCGGAGTCTGAGCAACTCAAAGCATCTTAAGCACAACAAAAAGCGGAGTATGATGCGGCTCAAGAACAACAAAAAGCGACTTATGAACAGCTTCGCGAAATGATTATGAACATGTCAAATAGTGGAACATGTGTGCCTAATCTTTTTTGGTCGTATAACCACCAGCCTCCTCCAAGATCTCCTCCTCCTCCTCCTCCAGCTCCACCTTTATATTAATTTGTAATCAACATTATTTACATTTAAAACTTCATTTAATATTTTTCTTGAAACATATTCAATTTGTAATGAATATTATTTAACTTTGTTTTTTTATGTTTAATATAAATTTTATTTGCATAATTGGTTTGTATAACAATTAATTTATATAGTTTTATATTATATATCCTAAATAATTTTTTAAAAACAAATTAAGAAAAAAAAACTATTACCAAGGATTTTACCGACGGATGAATTCGGTCGATATTTTAAACACTCACTAACCAACTAACCGTCAGAATTTAACAGTAGCTTCCACCAGTACCGATGAATTTACAAACGGACAGTTTGGTCGGTATTTCATACACTCACCGACGTCATTACTGACGGGTATTTTCCGTCGGTAATTACAATATCACCGACGAAATAAAAATCCGTCGGTATATTTCAAGCGGGAATCTTTTTTTTTGGTGCTCAAATTCCATCAGTAAAACCATCGGGAAATGGTTTTTTTTTTTCCGACTGATATACCAACGGAATGGGGAATCACCGAAGAAGGTAAAGCCGACGGACGTAATCCGTTGGTGATGACTTCGGTAAAAAAATCACCGACGAACTTATAATCATACACCGACGGAATTGGTCCGTCGGTAAAACTGTGAAATTTTGTAGTGTAAACAAAAGAAAATATTGAATTTCTTATCTTCTAGTAATTAATTCACAAAGTCTTTTAAGCATACTAAATATATAAAAATAATTTTTAATAAGCTCAAAACATATTAAAAAGCATAAAAAAATAAAAATAAAAATATATTTTACATTTATGAATATTCATAAATGATCTTTTAAATATATCGTATGTTAAACTTGGTTAATTTGAAAGCTACATTCTGCCAAAAAGAAAGACATGAAGATCGTACAATAATATATATAAAAAAGTTAAAGGAAAAAGTTCTATTCACGCCATTAACTCATGAAACCCTTCAAAGACAAACAAATATACCCAAGAATGAAGACTTCGTCTTTCATGAGAAAATTGGGTAGAAGAACTCAACGTCGCAAGACGAAGCCCAGTAAGCGTATCTGCGTCTGTATCAATTTGATTGAGGCTGGTAAGAAGGTATAGCCTATATATATTGCGACTGCATTGTCTTTATCACACGTCAATTAATTAAGAACCCAACAACGCATTTTGCAGAGAAAATGAATAGCACAAGTGGGTAGAACAATATCCAAACCTTTTCTCTCTCGATAAGCCACAAAGATAAAGCCTAAGGCAAAAACCAACCCAAATGGTCGGACGGAGCAGAGAAGATAAAGGAAAATGGTTACGGGAGGAACCAATCAAAATTACGATCACTATGCTGCATATTCTAGCAATAACATATCCATCGCCTTCCATTGTTTTCTCCTTATCATCCAACTGAAATGTTTCCTGCAAAGAAATAAATCAACATATTCCCCCGCAGCGGTAATGAGCAGGAACACCAGCCTCATAGTTGTTTCCGGCCGCAGCATACACCATGAACAATCAGAACCCCAACTATCCATCATGTCCAATGCGCAGAAGCACCCAAAGGTAGCTCCCAGAACACATACAAACTTTATATGCAACATACAGAAAGCCTGGCATAGGCAGAACAAGCAAACCCGGGGGTGGAAGGAAGCAAAACAGAGTAATACCTGGACTCCCTACTGTGAAATAGAACATGGAGAACAGAAAACAACGTTATGCAACCCAAACTCCACCCCCCTGTAATTGGCATCTGCAGATCAATCACAAAGTCTGTTTCTAAAGGGTTGAGTCGCATCTTTTTCCATCAAAAGATAACCGCCCTATCACAGCCATGCCACAAACTCACCATATCTGCTGACACCTTGTTTCGCGGGAACATCGGCCATGTGATTAGCGTCCCTCAGGGCAAGAAATGACGGTGACAGTTAAAAAAAGAAGTTTTACCCTCGTTTGTTAGCGTGAATGCCTTGTTGTTCTCCATACAATATGGACATGCTAGTTTTCCATATGTGCTCCAACCAGAAACCATTCCATAAACTGGAAAATCATTGATAGTCCACATCAAAACCACTTTCATAACAAAATTATGTTTCCTCGAGATATCATAAATCAAAGCTCCATAGGACTACAACTGTGTCAACTCATCAATCAACGATCGAAAACAAACATCTATATTGTGGCCCAGACCTGGTATGACCATAGATAAAAATATGAACTCCGGCCTCATACACATCCCCAGTGGCAAGTTATAAACCGTCAGCATGACTGGCTAACAAGAATAAGGAGCAGCAAATGACCCGAATGGGTTGAATCCGTCTGTACACAACCCAAGACGCACGTTCCTTGATTCAGCTAAAAAGTGAGGATGCACACTGTTAAAGTGTTTCCATGCTTTGTTGTCAGAAGGATGCACCATCACTCCATCAACCGCATGATGTGATTGGTGCCATGTCATGTGCTCAGCAGTCCCTGGTGACATGAATAACCTCTGCAGTCTAGGTGTGATTGGGAAGTATCTAAGTTTTTTATATGCCACGAGAGTCTTTCCCCTACCGGTTCTGGGTTTGTAATGGGAATGCCCACATGTCATGCACTCAGTCAGCTCAACATTTTCAAGGTAGTATAACATGCAGAAGTTAGGGCACATATCAATTTTCTGGTATCCTAAACCGAGGGGTTTCATTATGGATTTTGCAGCATAGAAGTTCTCTTTCAGCCTGTTCCCTTTAGGTAAAATGCTTCTCACCCATTTGATAATCTTGTCATAATTGGCCTCACTCAACCTGTCATCTGACTTGATGGTGAACACCTGTGCTACAGCCGATAATTTATTGTGGTTTGTGCAACCATCCCATAATGGTTCGTCAGAATCTTTCAACAGATAAAAAAACCTTGTTGCATCTGCATTAGATTCTTCTTCTATGATTGGACATTCACTGAAATCACCTTCACTCATTCTCATTGCATCCATAATCATATTCCTGTAAGGATTATTGTTGTCATTTCCAACTTCATGCACTTTGCTAGCACTAGAAGTTAACCCAACCACCCTTTCTACCATGCTCTCATTAGGAACAAATAGTTCTTCGTGTGCATACCAACACAAAAACTCCTCCATGAACCCTTTAGTTAGAAGATGCATCATTACAACATCTTGATGTAAAAACTTTTTATTTTTACACTTCCTGCATGGACACCTAATACCTCCATCAATAAAATTCCTCGGAATAGATGTTGTGAAATTAATAAAACCCTGAACCCCGTTACAATAATCCATCCTTTGCAATCCTTAGGGTGAGTCCCGATACATCCATTAACGATCACCCATGACTTCTATCGAACCTCTATAAAATTATGACGACAACATGTATTAATTAACAAACTTGCAAAAATAAATTTGTAAAAATATTGGTTTGCCCCGACATTATCCAACAAACTAAAAAAATACTTCTGTTAAATATTCATTATCAATTATCAATGTCCATAAAAATTTATACATATATAAATTTATGAAAATCACAACTTCGCAATAGAATTGATAAAAATTAAAATGGACCCGTTAAACAAGCTATTATTTATTTCATCACAACACATCTAATTCAGTGTAATTCAAACAAAGTTTCAACAATTTAAAAAAATCTAAAACAAACTATAACAACTATAAAATTATACATTCATACTACAAGTTTCTTTGACAAATAACAATCAAATAAGTACATACCTTAACAAAATACATATACTAAAAAAACAATAAAAAACAATAAAATTGACATTTAAATGTTAAAACTAAAAAGGATAGATTTACTTTCAAAAAAATGATAAAATCCACAATAAATTGCTTGGAGAATGGATGTTGTGACCACGTACAAAAGTATAAGAAACTTGAGTGCTTGTGTTGAGAAGAAAGGGAGAGTTAGGATAAGCATTTGGCTGCAGTTTAGGAGGGGAGAGTTGGGATGGGGAAGAAGAAGGAGAAATAGAGGAAGAAAGTGTTGACAAAGTGGGTATATATTGGCGACTACCAATGGAATCACCGACGAAAATTTTTCTTCGGTATACCCATCGGTGAGTCCACCAGTGACTGTGCCACGTCACTGTACGGAGATCCCAGTTTGAATCTCTCGATCATTATGTCGGTAAAATCATCTAAAAAAACCACATCATCACACCATTGCAACTTAAAAAAAAAACAATATAATCCATTGGCGATACGGTCGGTATATACCGACAGAAATGGAGACATAATTATTTTCATTCCGTTAGTTTTCGCTGATTTTCTGCAGTGTAAATCTATCTTCCTCGTAGAAAATTTTACATTAATTTGTTATTAAATAGGATGATAAAACATATTCAATCAAATGCTCTGAATACATTGGGAAAAAAAAGGTATCATCAAGATGTTATAAAAATTTTCAATCAAACTTTCATTTCTTTTCTTTTTATTGTCACAAATGAAACCATCCTTTTTAACAAATAAATAATTTTGTTTTTGTTTGGTGGGTTTTTCAACATAATCATGTTGAATTAGAAATCTAGAACTAGCATATAATAACTTTTTTTGTCCTTGTAATTGTTCTTGATTTTATCCGTCAAAAATAGATTTGTGTTCCAGCGCTTATAAGTAGGTAGAGCAACTTTCATGATCTTTGCTCATTACTTCTCCATTTAATGCTTGCAATCCTTAATTAACAAACTAAATTTGGATGGCTGTGAATTGAAAATTTATCAAGAATAATAGTAGAACATGCATGCATCACAATTTCTAGCTAGGCAGAAACTTCTTCTAGACATGCAGGAAATCCTTTTCTTTCTTTTCTGGGTGCTAATGAGCTCAGCCTCACCTCGCTTTCGGGCACATAGTTTTTTTGCCACTTACAGTGACTGTTCATGAAAAGACAAGACAAATGCCGAGAGATCCCCAACACCATCCTTTCTTTTTTATTTCTTTTTATATTTTTTTCACGTCACAGTTCCTTTTTATTTTTTTTTCAATTGAATTATTTTCTTTAGTAGTTATTTATATACACAAACAGAGAGAGGGAGAGAGAGATCTATGTGTATGTATAAAAAACACTTACGTTTAATTAAATTGTTTAGTGATTAAGAGTCATAAAAGTTGAAGCATAAGCTGTAATTGATTGAAAGGGATACATAATTAGTAGCCATCTTTTCTATATATATATATATATATATATATATATATATATATAAAACATACAATAGTTACTATGTAGCGTACTACACAAGATAAATATATATAGGAAAATACAATATTTTCTATATTACAACACATTCCATAATCCACCCCCTCAAGCTGAAGGTGGGGGAACCACATAAAGCTTGGACCGTAAAGAAGCAAAAGTAGAGTGGGGAAGCGGTTTTGTAAGAACATTAGCTAATTGGTCTTTGGAAGGGATAAAGCGAATCTGTATATCATTTTTAGTCACTTGATCATGAACAAAGTGATAATCAACCTCAACATGTTTTGTGTGTACATGAAAAATAGGATTAGCAGACAAATAAGTAGCACCCAAATTATCACACCAAATGGTGGTAATAGAACTCGGAGAAAAGCACAAATCTATTAGAAGATAACGAAGCCAAAGAACCTCAGCATTACCATCATCTAATGCCTTATATTCTGCTTCAATGGAGGAGTGAGCAACAATGCGTTGCTTGCCAAATTTCCATGAAATGGGAGTGGTGCCGAGAAAGACAATGTAGCCACCCGTAGACTTTTGATCATCGATGCTTCTCGCCCAATCAGCATTAGTAAAACCATTAAGGGATAATAAGGAACCACGAGTAAGGTGAAGATCGAAGGAAGATGTACCTTTTAAGTATCATAGTATACGTTTGATAGCTGCCCAATGACTCTTAGTAGGGGTATGCATAAACTGACATACCTTATTGACAACATAATATATGTCAGGTCTGGTAAATGTAAGATACTGAAGGGCACTAACAATTTTTCAAAAACGAGTGGAGTTTGAGAATGGCTCACTAGTCAGGAGGCCACTCTTGGAGGCAGAAATTGGTGCATTAACAGGCTTGCAGGTTGACATACCAGCACGATTCAGGATGTCAAGAGAATATTTGTTTTGATTAAGCATGAGACCCATACTGGTGGGAGTGACCTCAATCCCCAAGAAATAGTGAGCAGAACCCAGATCTTGGAGTTTGAATTCTGAACCCAGCAAGGTAATAAGGCGTTGAATCAAAGTGGAGTTACTACCAATGAGCAGAATGTCATCCACATAGATAAACAAATAACAGATATCATGATTCACTTTTAAAATGACTAAAGAAGTATCAACCTTTGAAGCGCGAAAGCCAACCAACAGAAGAAAGTCACTCAGTCGTTTATACCAACCCCGCGAGGCTTGTTTTAAACCATACAAAGACTTGTGAAGGTGACACATATGAGTTAGCAAGACAGGGTCGACAAATCCAATAGGTTGTTGCATATAAATAACCTCCTGAAGTGAACCATTGAGAAAGGCATTATGACATCAAATGGCGAATCTGCTAATAGTTAGAGACGACAATGGCGAGGACTAGGCGGACAATGGTTGGTTTGACAACTCGACTGAAGGTTTCTATGTAGTCGATACCTTCTTTTTGAGTGAATCCTCGCGCAACTAAGCGCGCTTTATAGCGTTCATCAATGCCATCAGCCTGACGTTTAATTTTGTAAACCCATCGGCAATCAACAACATTCATAGAGGGTTCATATGGAACCAAGGACCAAGTACCATTGGCATGTAAAGCTGTAATTTCAGATTTCATAGCAAAATACAAACACAGAAAATGGTCAACTTCTCTGAAAGACAAAGGTTCATGAACAGAGGAATAGGTTACCTGTGAGATGGGAGGCAGTGGAGAGGCGTGATATCGAGCTCACATTGACAGACTTGTGTTGGCGGGGACGCAGCGTCATGGGATGCGATCGGGAAGCTACTACAGCATGAGAGTCAGGAGACCTAATGGGCAGTGGCTGCTGTGGAATGGAGTAGCTGGAAAGATCAATACAGAGATCTAAGCCCGACGGTGACTGTGCAGGAACCTGTGAAGGAGATGTAGGAACCGATGAAGGAGATGCTAGTGGCACAGCAGAACCTAAACCTGCAAAATGATCAAGAGACATAGTTGTAAATGGTGGTAAGGGGACCGAGGTGTGTGGGGGGAGGGTTGGTGTTTGTGGTGGGTTGGATGATGGGAAAGATATTAAGGCATGAATGTAGGGGATAAGGGTCGGCTGTGGGTTAGAATTGGTTATGGTAAGAACATGAGCAGACTCAATAAATGGAAAGGAATTTTCATGGAAGTAGACATGACAAGAGATGTAAATATGATCAGAAGACAAGTCAAGAAAACGATAACCTAGATGACATGAACTATAACCTAGAAACACACAAGGAGTTGAGCAATAGTCTAACTTATGAGCATTTTATGGTCGGAGAAACAAAAAGCAGAGACATCCAAAAGTACACAGGAAACTATAATCAGGTGGTTAATGAAACAAAGTTTCAAATGGGGATTTGTTTCGTAAGACTGATATAGGCATATGATTAAAAAGATAGATAGAGGTTTCAAATGCATAATTTCAGAATTTTAGAGGTGCCTTAAAATGACCAAGCAGGGTAAGACCAGTTTCGACAATATGACGGTGACGACGCTCAACATTACCATTTTGTTCATGTGTATGTGGACATATGATGTGATGGTGAATACCAATGGTTTTGAAGAAGGAATTTAATTTAGTATATTCACCACCCCAGTTAGTTTGTATTGATTTTATTTTGCAAGAGAATTGTCGTTCAACCAAAACTTGAAATTGATGAAACACATTAAACATATCAGATTTGGCACTAAGAGGATAAAACTAAATAAATTTTATGTGCGCATCTATAAAGATCACAAAATCATGGAAACCATTAGAAGATAAAATAGGAGTATGGCCCCAAACATCACTAAAAACAAGTTCAAAAAGAGCAGATGTTTTATGACTCGTACGTCCTAATAACAGACGCGATGATTTTCCTAATAGACATGCTGGACACTAAAAATTTAAAGGACAAGACGTACAAGTGACCTTTTTATTCGATGCTAAGAAACTCAGAACTCAGGAGCTTGGGTGACCAAGTCGACGATGCCAAATATCAGCAGAGGTGGATAAACTAGCAGACAAAAAAGCTTGGGGCATAAACATGGCAGAAGACTCTAAAAGGATGTAAAAGCCATCCTTACTCTGACCGAAAAGCAGAACCTCCTTTGTGATGAGATCCTTAACATAGAAAACAGAAGAGTGAAATTCAAAGAAGACACAGTTTTCATGGTAGAATTGTTGAACAAATAAGAGTCTTTTTTTAATTTTCAGAACATGCAAGACATTAGACAATGTAAAAACTCGTTTAGGGGTACATAAAATATTATAGGCTGTATTAGATATCACAAGTCCCTTACCATCACCAATATTCAATTGATCATTACCAAGATAAGGTTATGCGTGTGTCAAACCAGCAATATCTGAAGTAATATGCTGATTTGCGTCGGTGTCAAGAAAACAAGTGATAAAATTTGTTGTGAATGCATCACTGAATGAGAGGTTGGTAGAGGTGAGATTACCATGGTGCACAAGTTAGGAGCATTGTTGTGCGAGTGCCCAAATATATTGCAAAGTTGACACTTAATCTGTCATTATCACTAACCAACATTACATTGCGCTCGCTCACGCCAATCTATGCGATTTTGCTGCCAATACCCAGCTTGTTGTTGTTCCGGAAACCTTGTTGTGACCCTCGACAGCCGAGCACCATACTGAGTTGGGGAGCGCATATTCCTCCACCCATTACGTCTGCCCCTACCCCGTTGAGAAGATGAACTGCTGCCATTAAACACAGCAAAAGAATGTTGGGCAGCAAAGGCAGAGGGGGGCTACACAAGTGTTGGTAGTAATGGTGCAGTCGTAGGAAGAGGATAAAAGGAGCTCCTGTGTAAAAATTTATGAGTAGATAAATGACTATGCAGCTCAGAATATGGTAGAGGATTGGATTTCATAGATAGACTAGTAACCAAGTCACAAAATTCATTGCGAAGGCCCCGAAACATATATTGATTCAAGTCAGTGAGGGAGATGGGACGACCTGCGACAGTTAGCTCATCAAATAATCCCTTAGCCTTCTGCAGATAGATGGTGACGGTATCATCACCTTGACGAAGGTCTTGAAGGCAGCCATGTAATTGCATGATTCGAGAGTTTGATGGAGACCCAAGGGTGACACGACCAAAATATTGATGTCTTCTCCCAAGTGTAGAAGTGTTGAAGTAATAAATAACCCGACAAGATCAGAGTCGAACCACAGATAAGTTAACTGTATAAACTACAAATAAAAGAAATAGATAATAATAGAAAAGGAGTTGAAGAGAGCTTTGAGATGTGATATTGGTATAAGAATTAAACAATGATAAAATAATTTTCAAGGTTAGAGGATCTACTAATGGTATTTCAAACAAGTATAATATAAACTCTTTTTATTACTCAACTGGAAACCACACACAAAGGAGGTTCCAATCGAATAATAAATTGTTAACATAATTACATTAGTTATCTTATTCAAGTAATGCTAATACTTATAAATATTGTCAGGTATTCATGATTATAACTTATGTTAACACCAAATGAAGTTCCTTTCATAGCACAGGTGTCGGTTATACCATACGGTTGAGCTATGAAAGTACCAAGTATTTGTTGTACCAAGAGTTATACAACATAAATCTAGATTAACCATTTAACAAGCAAAGTATTAAAAGTGAACAAGATAACAAATACAAAACATGTTAGTATCAAACATTAAAGTCCATGTTGAGTTTATACTATACTTATTCTTACACCATTAGTGTAACCTTTTCACCTTGACATAATAAACTTAGCTAAACATAATGAAATAGATAAACATAAATAAACAAGATAAGAACATAAATAAAATATAACTTAACTAAGTAAAGGAAATAAATGAAAACCATAAACAAGATATTAATATAAACGAAACTTAAGCATTACAAAAATATAAAGAGAGAGAGCAAGAACATGATCTTGATCTTAAAACCAAGATGCCTAAATGCATGGCAAATGCCTCCTTTTATAGGCTAAAATTTAGAACTGTTGATTTGATGACTAATTGTTGAGTGGGTGGCCTCATCTTGACTTGGTGACAATCCTTACCTTCTTGTTTGAACAAAACGTCAGACTTTGAATAGATTGTCCTCATGAAAGTTCTAGGAAATTGTCTAAGCTTTCCAACAAAAAAGAATCAGTGCATTTGGACTTCTAGAACTCGAGATATGGGCTGAACAATGAACAATGTTTAGGCTGCAGGACAGATTGTAACTTCTCCATTGTTGCTAAGATTTGGACTTCCAAATAGCAGAATTGAGTCTTGAACTCCCTTAAATGTTTTAAGCCTATGTCTTAGCTTTCTAGCCATATAAACCAAATTGAAATCCAAGATCTACAGCTCCAAATATGACCCAATGACTGAACAGTGTTCTAGTTTGGACTGAACCAACATCTCTTTTCTAAGTTTAACCCTCTCTTTGTCTTCTCAATTTCAGTAGTTGAACTCATCAATCAATCCTTTGATTTATGTGATAGGCCTGCATTTAAAATGAGCATTTACCATAAATTAAAGCTATCTTATATTATCAGACTTGTTATTATAAAACATGCTTAAGTTAAGGAATTTAATGATAGTTTAAGTGCAATATAATGATATAAAGCCTTAGTGAGAATGAACTTTTAAGTACTAATCACAACCCCCAACCAGCTTATTACTAGTCCCCAGTAATCAAAACGTTAAAATAGAAAAACAATTTACAAGTCCACGAAGTAAGGCATTCATCATTCAACTTCTATTAATTTATCCAGATAAACAAACTCTCATTAAATTTATATATCTGCTGAATACCTCTTTACGAAGATTTTAATAAACCTTTGTTTTGTGCTCAATATATCAACACATAGTTATGGGGCTTTACTTGGACAAAAACAAAATTTTGTTATAATGTTTAAGGTTAACTTCCTTGGGTTGAGATTCTTATCTTTTTTTCTTCTTCTTTTTTTCTTTTTTTTAATATATATACATATAACTTAAAACACAATGCATCTTTAACCCATGTAACGAGCTTTCGACTAATGACTCTTAGACCAGTTGGTCTTAGGGCATTAGGTTTTCAGACACCCCTACGAGCTTAGTAACTCAGGTTGCAGATACTGATACGTAGATAGTGTAATATTTGATTCCCTTAAACTTTTCTCCTTAACCCATTAACAAGCTTTGGGCCAATAGCTCCCAAGTCAGTTGACCTTAGGGTATTAGGTGTTAAAACACCCCTTTGGGCTTAAATTCTTAGGTTAGGAAGGCTACGAAACCAAACTTATCTACGTTTTTATTATCATCAATATTATCAATTTGTTTTTTTTTTTTTTTTTGCAAATTATATACAATCCATTTTTCTTAGTTGTTACCTTTGACAAAAGAACATAAATAATGTAATAATCCAATGTACAACCCACAATCATATGTTAAAGTGTGTGTATGAAAATGAAGGTTTAAGAATACTTGTTAAATGAGTATATGAGCAGAATCAAGTGATAAAAATGCGAGAGTTTGTAAACCTGAATATTTCAAGAAGTATTCTGATAGACCTTGATAAGAATGTTTACTAAGATACGTCTCAAGAGTCACTTTAATAAAAGAACTTCTTTACTCTGCCATCCTAGTAACAACAGTTTTGAAAATGGTTTTATTAAAAACAAAAGCAGTTAGTTGGTTAGTTTTTTTTTTTTAATATCAACTACTACCCTTTCCCCCCAACCAAAACAAGACATTGTCCTCAATGTTCTAAGGTAGAAAGATAGAATATAGAAGACATCACTTGAAACAGGAAACACTGACAAACCTGAAACACACTTAAAATAAATATAAGAAATAACAAAACAAAATAAAATGCTATTAATAAAACCAAAGGACACAAGGTTTCACAAATGAAGGCTCAAATCCAATCTAAGCTTTTTACAACTTTCCATAGTTGACCAATTTATGCGACTCATGGAGGGATCAAGTACAGGGATGAAAGATTATAGTGGTCAATCAATTGTTCAGCAATAGCAGCAGAGATTATGATTTGTCGTGCCAAAGATGTTAGAAATTCTTGTTCTATAGCTTGATCAAGAAAAGACAACAAATTATCATAAAAACCATTAACATTTAACAAACCTATAGGTTTATGGTGACTGTGCAGTTGGGCCCAAGAAAAAAATATAAAAGATCTCTTCCAATGTGCCCAGACCACCTCGTAAGGCAATGAAGGCGTCAACATGGTTAAACATTGTATTCATTCGATCAGACATTGTAGAGACCTGTAGTTCCTCTCCAATTGTTTTCCCAATGATGTCCCTTTTTGCTAAAGCTTTGGGGACGACCCCAAAAACTTGACTGCCTCCTAAAAATACAGCTATTGACACACCCCCTATTAACCCAAGGCTACCTCCCCCATACACTAAATGAATCTTTCTTGCAGCTAGTACCTGACCAAGATGATTTGCTGATTCTAAAAACTCATTTTCTTTCCCAGGATTGGATCCACCGAAAACATAAATATTTCTTATGTGATGACTTGAGGAACCTGCCATTTCTACACACTTCTATATCTGTTGAATGTATGGGTTGAGTAGAAATAAAGGGAAGGAAGATAAGATTTTATAGATGAGAAATTGAAAATGCAATCATACCACCTATATGTAGGTTAGCTAAAGTCTCTCTCCCCCTCTCTCTCTATTTTATTTTATTTTTTTGAAAAAGCATGTGTATGTACAGGTAGTTGTGATTGTGGCTGACATCTTCCTTTGGTTTTACGTCTAAGAATGGCTTAAACGCCCTCTATGGGTCAAGGATAGGCTTCCAATCCAGTTTTCTTAAAAACTGGCAAACATGGTCTTTTTTAGTCAGATTCCCAAGACTATGTCGAGCATGTTCTTTATGGAATTGTGGCCACAAATCATGAATTGCACGATGCACATCTCTACCAGGGTGCGTCTCAAGATTCAATAGAAGATTATCTAAATACTCCTTACTCAGGTCATCATTAATGAATTGTATTTTATCTTCACGGTTTATAGATACCATTCCTAAAGAAAGACATTGTGCATTACAGGTCCATCTAGCACATCGGTGACAGACTTTCAGTCGTTTTGTACTATGTTTCTTTGCAAAAGTGCTTTTACCTGTTCCAGGCATGTATGAAATGAAAGAATTGGAGGACTCACCTGATAATCGGACCTTTGCTTCAATTAGCCAACGAATATCTTCAAGAATTCCATGATTCATTAACAACCTCAATCTTGCACACCGAGCACGGTAAATTTTTGCAATCGCATTTGGAGGCAAAGTGGGAAAATACTTTTTTAATTTTTCAATAGTGGTATCCATTTTCAAATGAAATTAAAGAAGAGATGCAAAGAAAGTAGAAAGAATTACACAAATATATACACAAATATCAGTTATTATGGGAAACTGAAAGAACCGACTTGAGAGTCATGGAGTACCGTTATCTGCCATTTGATCGGGGTGAGGGAGACTAGCAAAACAAAATTCACACAAAAAGAAACACAAAAACAATATGAGAAAAAGAACCAATCTTTATATACAGGATCACTCAATTCAATAAAGTCATTTTCAATTGAAAAATTGTCAAAGTAAACTTTCAAACGATGCCCATTTACCTTGAAAACATTGCCATTCTTTGGATTCTCGATATCATAGGCCCCATATGGATACACATGTTTCACAATAAAAGGACCGCTCCATCTTGATCTTAGTTTTCCAAGAAATAAATGGAGTCGAGAATTATAAAGCAAGACTTTTTGACCAACATTGAATGTTTTTCTCAGTATTTTCTTGTCATGAAACTCTTTGATTCTTGCTTTATGAATTCTTTAATTTTCATATGCATCATTTCTTATTTCCTCAAGCTCATTTATTTGTAATTTTCACAACTGATTAGCATCATCAAGGTTTGAATTAAAAGCTTTAATAGCCTAATAAGCTTTATGTTCAAGTTCCACATGCAAGTGACAAGGTGTTCCATAAACTAATCTATAAGGTGATTGATATGCCGTGAATGACTCGAAAATTAGCAACAATGAATCTGACGAAAATGGATGAAGGATGGGTCTGGTTGTGTTGTCTTTCTTTTGGTGTTTAGGTTGGATTATAGTGATTTAAGGTAAATAAGATGGAGGATAGATTAGAATGATACTTTGATAAGTCGATCTGGACGCCATAAAGATCAATCGAGGATTTCGAAGCCACACTCTTTGTGATTAAAGAGTGATAAGTCAGTTAGGGTTCTTCACAAAATAAATTTGGAAGAACAACTCTTAATTCTGTGAATTAAGTTTCAAATCTTGGCCAAAAGTCCCTTATTACATATTCTGATACTATATTTATAATTGGAACATCCCTCCAAAGTTAGGAAAAATTCAACATGGCAGAAGTCAAGCCTAAAAAAACAGACTTTGACAAACTAACCTAGACAAATTAACTAGCACATGTTTTTTGACCTTTCTAACATAAACAGACCGAATTTAAAACAACTATAACTTCTTACACAAAAGTCCAATGCAATCATGGTTGGACAATCTAGAAAGAACTTGAAATCCAGCTAGATTAGTCTTGTTTTCACATCCAATGGATGACTTTAAATTCGGGTTCAAATTTATTTATTATTCTAACCGTAAACAACATCAATTCCTTCACTTATTTGCATTATCAATCCAAATTCAAGTAGCCCAGCATCAAAAGAACCATTAAGGGCTTTTCCCATCTCCAACTTCCAATTGTAGGCAAATAAACATCCTTGAACTAATTTCAAACTGATTGCTAATTTTTAACTCTGACGCAGCTTCAATCATTCCAATTTGACTCGTCAAGGCCCTTTGTAGTTGTTTCGCTCTTGCTCTTGTCATTGGACCATCTGAATCCTCTTGCATATTAGATTTAGCTTTACAAGATAGATTAGAATTCCCATGATGCACATCAGTGATATACCTAATGATGTTTTATAAGCAGTTCGATAAGCCCAAAGTGCATCATTAAGTTTTAAAGACCAGTCTTTCCAATTAGGGTTCACTGTTTTCTCCAAGATCTGTTTGATCTCCCTATTAGCAAGTTCTACTTGTCCACTCGCCTGAGGATGATAAGGGGTGGCAACTTTGTGTGTGATTTCATATTTCTTCAATAAAGACTCAAATGACTTATTGCAGAAATATATTCCACGATCACTTATCATGGCTCGAGGGATACCAAATCGACTCAAAATATTTTCTTTCAAAAACTTTATCACTGTTTTGTGATCATTGTTTCGACTTGGAATTGCCTCTATCCATTTTGAAACATAATCTACTATGACGAATATGTACAAGAAACCAAATGATGGAGGAAATGGACTCATGAAATCTATACCCCAACAGTAAAAGATCTCAATGACAAGAATAGGATTTAAAGGCTTTTGAAATAGATCCCAACTTTTGACAATTTTCACAAGTCTTGCAGAATGCATGTGAGTCGTTGAACATGGTGGGCCAGTAAAATCCACTTTGTAAGATTTTTGCAGTTGTCTTTCTTGATCAAAAAGATCCCCACATGCCTCAGAATGACAAAATTTAATGACACTACATTCCTCATTGTCAGGAATACAACTTTAAAATATTTGATCAGGACAATATTTGAATAAATAAGGGTCATCCCAATAAAAGTTCACTTCATTCAAGAACTTTCTTTTGTCTCGGGTACTCCAATGAGCTGGCTGATTAGTACATAAAAGTGCATTTTTATCAAGGTTTTATATCATCATTTTGCACTTGAAGTATCAATAACTCTTTAATTAAAGCATGTTTTATAACAACAAGTCTGATACTACAAGATACCTTTAATTTATGGTAAATGTTCATCTTAAATGTAGGCTTATCACATAAATCAAAGAATTGATTGATGAGTTTAACTACTGAAATTGAGAAGACAAAGAGAGGGTTAAGCTTAGAAAAGAGATGCTGGTTTAGTCCAAACTTGAACATTGTTCAGTAATTGAGTCATATTTGAAGCTGTAGATCTTGGATTTCAATTTGGTTTATATGGCTAGAAAGCTAAGACATATGCCTAAAACATTTATAGGAGTCCAAGACTCAATTCTACTGTTTGGAAGTCCAAATCTTAGCAACAACAGAGAAGTCAGAATCTGACACTGTTCACTTTTCAGCCCATATCTCAAGTTCTAGAAGTCCAAATGCACTGATTCTTTTTTTGTTGGAAAGCTAAGATAATTTCCTAGAACTTTCATGCGAATAATTTGTTCAAATTTTGACGTTGGCAATGACGTTTTGTTCAGACAAGAAAATAAGGATTGTCACCAAGTCAAGATGAGGCCACCCACTCAACAATTAGTCATCAAATCAACAGTTTCAAATTTTGGCCTATAAAAGGAAGCATTTGCCATGCATTTAGGCATCTTGGTTTTCAGATCAAGATCATGTTCTTGCTCTCTCTCTTTATATTTTTGTAATGCTTAAGTTTTGTTTATATTAATATCTTGTTTATGCTTTCCATTTCTTTCCTTTACTTAGTTAACTTATATCTTATTTATGTTCTTATCTTGTTTATTTATGTTTCTCTCTTTCATTATGTTTAGCTAAGTTTATTATGTCAAGGTGAAAAGGTTAGACTAATGGTGTAAGAATAAGTATAGTATAAACTCAACATGGACTTTAATGTTTGATACTAACATGTTTTGTATTTGTTAACTTATTCACTCTTAATACTTTGCTTGGTAAATAGTTAATCTAGATTTATAATGTATAACCTTGGTACAACAAATACTTGGCACTTTCATAGCCCAAACCTTATAGTATAACCGACACTTGTGTTATGAAAGGAACTTGATTTGTTATTAACATAAGTTATAATCATGAATACCTGATAACATTTACAAGTATTAATATTACTTGAATAAGATAACTAATGTAATCATGTTAACAATTTATAATCCAATTGGAACCTCCTTTGTGTGTGGTTTCCAGTTGAATAATAAGAGTTTATACTATACTTGTTTGAAATATCATTAGTGGATCCTCTAACCTTGACAATTGTTTTTATCATTGTTTAATTCTTATATCAATATCACATCTCAAAGCTCTCTTCAACTTATTATTATTATTATTATTATTATTATTATTATTATTATTTATAAATTATATAGTTAACCTCCCTGTAGTTCGACCCTAGTTTTGCTGGGTTATGTATGACTTCGACACTCCTACACTTGGGAGAAGACATCAATTTTTTGGTCGTGTCAAGTTTTTTGGTGTCTTGTTGCTAGGGAGGTAAATTCTTTTATAAATTATAATATTTATTTTATTTTCTCTTTTCACTTTTCACTTTTCTTGTATCTAACTTTGTTTTCTTTGTTTTGTTTCTTTTTCTTTTGTTTTCTTCTTCCTTTTATTCTCTTCCTACACGTGCATAAGAGTTTGGTCACGTACATTAAGTGGTAGACTTTGTAGGGTATCCTCATCATTTTTAGAAAAAAATGGTCGAAGAAGATAATCAGTCGCTTCATAATGAGAATAATGAGAATAATCATGTAAGAACACTTAGAGACAACATGAATCCCACAAGAACAAGTGCATTCTCATGCATAGTTTTTCCTCCTGATGCATCCCATTTTAATATTAAGCTAGGCATTATTCAACTTTTACCTTCTTTTCATGGCATAGATTTAGAAAATCCATACTTGCATTTAAGGGAATTTGAGGAGGTCTGTAACACCTATAATGACTCAAATTGTAGCATGAACACCATCAGATTAAAGCTTTTTCCCTTTTCATTAAAAGATAAAGCTAAAACATGGCTATAAAATTTGAGACCAGGATTTATTCATGTTTGGGATGAAATGCAACAATAAATTTTTAAAGAAGTTTTTTCCATCTCACAGAACTAACTTTTTCAAAAGACAAATCACCACTTTCACTCAAAAACTAGAAGAAACATTTTACCAATGTTGGGATAGGTATCAAGACTTGCTTAATACTTGCCCTTATCATGATTTTAAAACATGGAGATTGGTTTCACATTTTTATGAAGGGTTAACACCTACAGATAGACAAATGGTTGAATTGATGTGCATTGAAGCTTTTGAAGATAAAGACTCTAATGAAGCAATAGAGTACCTAGACTTGCTAGCTAAAAATGCTCAAAATTAGGACACTACAGGCACTTATGAGGCACCAAGTAAAACCCAACCTCCTACATCTAGTGGAGGTATGTACAACCTTAGGGAAGATCAAGACCTCCAAGTCAAGTTTGCATATTTAGCTAGAAAAGTCGAGACACTAGAATTGAAAAAGATTGGTCAATTAAAATCTGTTCAAGACATTATATGTTAAATCTGTGAAACCAATGAACATTCAAACAATGACTGTCCAACTTTGCCTTCTTTTAAGGAATGTCTCCATGAACAAGCCTATGTTTTAAACAGTTTCCAAAGGCTCAATCATAATCCATACTCGCAAACATACAACCCTAGTTGGAGAAATCACTCAAATTTCAATTGGAAGAGTGATAACAATAATGCACAAACTTCACAACCACCGTTTCCAGCACTCCATAATTTCTAAAATTCTCATGGATATGCACCTCCTTATCTCCCACCTCCTAGAAGAAATCTTGAGGAAACATTGTATGCATTCATTGAAAAGCAGGAGACAATCAACACTCAACTTGTTCAAAGCATGACATATTTTAAAGATACTCTTGCAAAATTGACATATGCCTTCAGTTTTCAAGAGAAAGATAAGTTTCGATCTCAACCACAGCAAAATCCAAAGGGGCAATACAATGCAAATGCAAGTAGTTTTGGAAGCCAACACATGGATTAAGTCAAATCAGTCACTACTTCGTGCAGTGGTAAGGTTATTGAAAAACCCATTCTTGAACCTTGTGAGAAAGATGATGAGTCAATCTCTGAGGGTAAGGAAGGGATTGAATTTGAACATTGTAAAGAAAAGACTGATTCCCCGCTAGCACTTCCATTTCCTCATGCCATGACCAAACAAAGGAAAGTCAATCACAACTCTGAAATCTTTAAAACTTTCCAATAGGTAAGGATCAAATATACCTTTGTTGGATGCTATTAAATAGGTACCTTCCTATGCTAAACTTTTGAAAGATCTGTGCATTATGAAGAGAAAACTGAATGTGAAAAAGAAAGCCTTTTCAGTCGAATAAGTAAGTGCCATTCTTTAGAACAATAATGCTTTAAAATATAAAGACCCTGGTTGTCCTACAATTTCTTGCCTTATTGGAGAACATATAATTAAAAGAGCTTTACTTGATCTTGGAGCTAGTGTGAATTTACTTCCATATTCAGTTTTTCAGAGTCTCAATCTAGGTGAGTTAAAACCAACTTCTGTAACTCTCTTACTTGCTAATAGATCTCTAAAAGTGCTTAGAGAAATAGTTGAGGATGTGTTAGTACAAGTTGATAAATTCATTTACCTTGTGGATTTTATTGTCTTGGATACACAGCCTGTTGAAGCATGTAATTCATTTCCTGTTATTTTAGGACGTTCGTTTCTTGCAACTTCTAATGCATTGATTAAATGTAGGAATGGATTGATGAAACTATCTTTTGGAAACATGACATTGGAGATGAATATTTTCAACATTTGCAAGTAACCTAGAGATGATAATGATTTACATGTCACTTTATGGTAACAAATGGCATTGTCCTTGGTCACATTATTTCATCGAAAGGAATTAAGGTTGACAAATCTAAAATCGAGTTAATTGCTAACTTGCCAACACCAAAATCTATTAAAGATGTTAGATCATTCTTAGGACATGCTGGTTTTTATAGAAGGTTCATCAAAGATTTTAGTGTAATATCTAAGCCCTTGAGTAACCTTCTAACAAAGGATAATATTTTTTAATGGAATAAACATTGTGAAGAAGCCTTTGTTAAATTTAAAAACTTGCTTACTTCTGCTCCTGTCATTAAACCTCCTGATTGGTCATTGCCTTTTGAAATAATGTGTGACGCTAGTGATTATGTCGTGGGTGCTATCTTGGGACAAAGAAAAGATAAGAAACCTTATGTGATTTACTATGTAAGTAAAACTTTAAATAGTGCTCAAATGAATTACACCACTACTGAAAAAGAATTACTTGCAGTAGTATTTGCATGTAAAAAATTCAGGTCTTATCTTGTTGGCTCACTTGTTGTTGTTTTTAGTGATCATGCAACATTCAAATATCTTCTTTCTAAGAAAGATTCTAAGGCTAGATTGGTGCGGTGGATTTTGTTACTTCAAGGATTTGATATCACAATCAAAGACAAGAAAGGCATCGAAAATGTTGTCGCAGATCATTTGTCAAGATTGACTACAGATTTGAAATCTGACATCACACTAATCGATGACTACTTTCCTAATGAATCTTTACTTTCTGTCTCTACATTGCCTTGGTTTACTAATATTGTTAATTTTCTTGTTTCAAGACAATTGCCAGCTCATTGGAGTACCCAAGACAAAAGAAAGTTCTTGAATGAAGTGAAGAACATTTATTGAGATGACCCTTATTTATTCAAATATTGTCTTGATCAAATATTTCAAAGATGCATTCCTGACAATGAGGTAAGTAGTGTCATTAAATTTTGTCATTCTGAGGCATGTGGGGGTCAATTCTCATCAAGAAAGACAACTGAAAAAATCTTACAAAGTGGATTTTACTGGCCCACCATGTTCAAGGACTCATATGCATTCTGCAAGACTTGTGAAAATTGTCAAAAGTTGGGATCTATTTCAAAATGTCACATGATGCCTTTAAATCCTATTCTTGTTATTGAGATCTTTGACTGTTGGGGTATAGATTTCATATGTCCATTTCCTCCATCATTTGGTTTCTTGTACATATTAGTCGCAATAGATTATGTTTCAAAATGGATAGAAGCAATTCCAAGTCGAAACAATAATCACGAAACAGTGATAAAGTTTTTGAAAGAAAATATTTTGAGTCGATTTGGAATCCCTCGAGCCATGATAAGTGATGGTGGAACACATTTCTGCAACAACTCATTTGAGTCTTTATGAAGAAATATGGAATCACACACAAAGTTGCCACCCTTTATCACCCTCAGACAAGTGAACAAGTAGAGCTTGCTAATAGGGAGAACAAACAGATCTTGGAGAAAACAGTGAACGCTAATAGAAAAGACTGGTCTTTAAGACTTAATGATGCACTTTTGGCTTATCAAACTGCTTATAAAACATCATTAGGTATGTCACCTTATAGACTAGTCTATGGAAAACCTTGTCACTTGCCTGTGAAACTTGAACATAAAGCTTATTGGGCTATTAAAGATTTCAATTCTAACCTTGATGATGCTAGTCAGCCGCGAAAATTACAAATAAATGAGATTGAGGAAATAAGAAATGATGCATATGAAAATTCAAGAATTCATAAAGCAAGAATCAAGGAGTTTCATGACAAGAAAATACTGAGAAAAACATTCAATGTTGGTCAAAAAGTCTTGCTTTATAATTCTCGACTCCATTTATTTCTTGGAAAACTAAGATCAAGATAAAACGACCATTTTATCGTGAAATATGTGTACACATATGGGGCATGTGATATTGAGAATCCAAAGAATGGTAATGTTTCAAGGTAAATGGACATCGTTTGAAAGTTTACTTTGATAATTTTTTCAGTTGAAGATGACTCTATTGAATTGGGTGATCCTGTATATAAAGATTAATTATTTTTCTCACATTGTTTTTGTGTTTCTTTTTTGTGTGACTTTTGTTTTGCTATTCTCTCTCACCCCGGTCAAATGGCGGATAACAGTACTCCGTGACTCTCAAGTCGGTTCTTTCAGTTTCCCATAATAACTGATATCTGTGTATATATTTGTGCAATTCTTCGCTCTTTCTCCTTTCTTTGCATCTCTTCTCCAACTCTCATTTGAAAATGGACACCACTTTTTAAAAATTAAAAAAGTATTTTCCCGCTTTGCCTCAAAATGCGATTGCAAAAATTTATTGTGCTAGGTGTGCAAGATTGAGGTTGTTACTGAATCATGGAATTCCTGAAGATATTTGCTGGCTAATTGAAGCAAAGGTCCGATTATCAGGTGAGTCCTCCAATTCTTTCAATTCATACATGCTTGGAACAGGTAAAAGCACTTTTACAAAGAAAAGTCATGCAAAACGACTGAAAATCTGTCACTGATGTGCCAGATGGACTTGTAATGCACAATGTTGTTAGTTAGGAATGGTATCTATAAACCAAGAAGATAAAATACAATTCATTAAGGATGGCTTGAGTAATGGGTCTTTAGATAATCTTCTATTGACTCTTGAGACGCATCCTAGTGGAGATGTGTATCGTGCAATTCATGATTTATGGCTACAATTCCATAAAGAACATGCTTGACATAATCTTGGGAATCTGACTAAAAAAGACCTTGTTTGCCAGTTTTTAAGAAACTTGATGGGAAGCCTATCCCTGACCCATAGAGGGCGTTTAAGCCGTTCTTGAACGTAAAACCAAGGGAAGATATGAGCCATAATCATAACTACCTGTACATACACATGCTTTTTCAAAATAAATAAATCAATAAAGAGATAGCGAGAGGGAGAGGGAGAGAGAGACTCCAACTGGCCTATATATAGGTGGTATGATTGCATTTTCAATTTCTCATCTATAAAATCTTCTCTTCCTTCCCTTCATTTCTACTCAACCCATACATTCAACAGATATAGAAGTGTGTAGAAATAGCAGGTTCCTCAAGTCATCACATAAGAAATATTTGTGTTTTCGGTGGATCTAGTCCTGGGAAGGAAATAGAGTTTTTAGAATCAGCAAATCATCTTGGTCAGGTACTAGCTGAGAGAAAGATTCATTTAGTATATGGGGGAGATAACCTTGGGTTAATGGGGTGTGTGTCAATAGCTGTATTTTTAGGAGGTAGTCAAGTTTTGGGGGTTGTCCCCAAAGCTTTAGCAAAAGGGGACATCATTGGAAAAAAAATTGGAGAGGAACTACAGGTCTCCACAATGTCTGATCGAATGAATACAATGTTTAACCATGTTGATGCCTTCATTGCCTTACTAGGAGGTCTAGGCACATTGGAATAGATCTTTCATATTTTCTCTTGGGCCCAATTGTACATTCACCATAAACCCATAGGTCTATTAAATGTTAATGGTTTTTATGATAATTTGTTATCTTTTCTTGATCATGTTGTGGAACAGAAATTTCTAACATCTTTAGCATAACAAATCATAATATCTACTACTATTGCTGAACAATTGATTGACCAACTACAATCTTTCATCCCTGTAATTGATCCCTCCATGAGTCCCACAAATTGGTCAACTAAGAAAAGCCGTAAAAAGTTTAGATTGGATTTGAGCCTTCGTTTGTGAAACCTGGTGTCTTTTGGTTTTGTTAATAACATATTATTTTGTTTTGTTATTTCTTATATTTGTTTAAGTGTGTTTCAGGTTTGTCAGTGTTCACTGTTTCATGTGATGTCTTCTATACTCTATCTTTCTACCTTAGGACATTGAGGACAATGTCTCGTTCTGGTTGGGGGGAAAGGGTAGTAGTTGACATTAAAAGAAAAACTAACTTACTAATTGTTTTTGCTATTGTTAAAATCATTTGACAAAACTGTTATTAGGATGGCAGAGTAAGAAGGAATTTTATTGACTCTTAAGACGCATCTTAGTAAATATTCTTATCAAGGTTTATCAGAATACTTCTTGAAATATTCAGGTTTACAAACTCTCACATTGTTATTACTTGATTCTGCTCATATACTCATTTAACAAGTATTCTTAAACCTTCATTTTCACACACACACTTTAACATATGATTGTGGGTTGCACATTGGATTATTACATTATTTATGTTCTTTTGTTAAATGTAACAATTAAAAGAAAGGGATAGTATATAATTTGCAAAAGAAAAACAACTAAAAAAAATTTAAATTTTTTTATGATAATAAAAACATAGATAAGTTTGGTTTCGTAGCCTCCCTAACATAAGCAATTAAGCCCGAATGAGTGTTTAACACCTAATACCCTAAAGTCAACTGACTTGGGAGCTATTGACCCAACGCTTGTTACATGGGTTAAGGAGAAAAGCTTAAGGGAATCAAACATTGCACTATCTACGTATCAGTATCTGCAACCCGAGTTACTAAGCTCGTAGGGATGTCTCATCACCTAATGCCCTAAGACCAACTAGTCTGGGAGTCATTAGCCGAAAGCTCGTTACATGGGTCAAAGATGCATTGTGTTATCTATGTATATATATTAAAGAAAAAAAGAAGAGATAATAATCTCAACCCAAGGAAGTTAACCTTAGAAAAATATTAGAACATAATTTTGTTTTCTTCCAATAAAAGCCCCATCATCTATGTTTTCATACATCAAGCATATAAAGAGAATTTTTATTAATATCTTGTTTAAGAAGTATGAAGCAGATATATAAATTTAATGAGAGTTTGTTTACTTGGATAGATTAATGGAAGTTGAATGATGAATGCCTTGCTTTGTGGAACTTCCAAATTGTTTTTCTATTTTAATGCTTTGATTACTAGGGACTAGTAATAAGTTAGTTGAGGGGTGTAATTTGTACTTAAAAGTGTATTTTTATCAAGGTTTTATATCATCATTTTGCACTTGAAGTATCAATAATTCCTTAACTAAAACATGTTTTATAATAACAAGTCTGATACTATAAGATACCTTTAATTTATGGTAAATGTTCATCTTAAATGCAGGTCTATCACATAAATCAAAGGATTGATTGATGAGTTTAACTACTGAAATTGAAAAGACAAAGAGAAGAGCAAGCTTAGAAAAGAGATGTTGGTTCAGTCCAAACTAGAACACTATTCGGTTATTAATCTCTTGTCTATGCTTTTCATTTCCTTTTCTTTACTGAGTTAACTTATATCTTATTTATATTCTTATCTTATTTATTTATGTTTGTCTTCTTCACTATGTTTAGCTAAGTTTATTATGTCAAGGTGAAAAGGTTACACTAATGGTGTAAGAATAAGTATAGTATAAACTCAACATGGACTTTAATGTTTAATACTAACATGTTTTGTATTTGTTATCTTATTCACTCTTAATACTTTACTTGTTAAATGGTTAATCTAGATTTATGTTGTATAACCTTGGTACAACAAATACTTGGCACTTTCATAGCCTAAATTGTATGGTATAACCGACACATGTGCTATGAAAGGAATTTTATTTGTTTTTAACATAAGTTATAATCATGAATACCTGACAATATTTACAAGTATTAGCATTACTCGAATAAGATAACTAATGTAATCATGTTAACAATTTATAATCCGATTGGAACCTCCTTTGTGTGTGGTTTCCAGTTGAGTAATAAGATTTTATACTATACTTATTTGAAATACCATTAATGGATCCACTAACCTTGACAATTGTTTTTATCATTGTTTAATCCTTATATCAATATCACATCTCAAAGCTCTCTTCAATTTAGTATTATTATTATTATTATTATTATTTATAATTTATATAGTTAACCTCCCTGTGGTTCGACCCTGGTCTTATCGGGTTATTTATTACTTCGACACTCCTACATTTGGGAGAAGACATCAATCTTTTGGTCATGTCACTGACAAATGTCTTGAGACAAGAAAATTAACAATATTACCAAACCAAAGCATTGTAGAGACGGAAAGTAAAGATTGATCAGGAAAGTAGTCATTGGGTGGTGTGATGTCAGATCTCGAATCTGTTGTCAGTCTTGACAAATGATCTGCGATAATATTTTCAGTGCCTTTCTTGTCTTTGATTGTGATATCAAATTCTTGAAGTAACAAAATCCACCGCACCAATCTAGCCTTAGAATCTTTCTTAGAAAGAAGATATTTCAATACTACATGATCACTAAAAACAACAACAGGTGAGCCAACAAGATAAGACCAGAATTTTTTACATGCAAATACTACCACTGCAAGTAATTTTTTTTTTCAGTGGTGGTGTAATTCATTTAAGCACTATTTAAAATTTTACTTGCATAGTAAACCACATAAGGTTTCTTATCTTTTCTTTATCCCAAGACAGCACCCACAGCATAATCACTAGCGTCACACATTATTTCAAAAGGTAATGACCAATCAGGAGGTTGAATAACAGGAGTAGAAGTAAGCAAGTTTTTAAGTTTAACAAAGGCTTCTTCACAATGTTTTACTTGTATAGTAAATCACATAAGGTTTCTTATCTTTTCTTTGTCCCAAGACAGCACCCACGAAATAATCACTAGCGTCACACATTATTTCAAAAGGCAATGACCAATCAGGAGGTTGAATGACAGGAGCAGAAGTAAGCAAGTTTTTAAGTTTAACAAAGGCTTCTTCACAATGTTCAGTCCATTCAAAAATATTATCCTTTGTTAGAAGGTTACTCAAGGGCTTAGATATGACACTAAAATCTTTGATGAACCTTCTATAAAAACCAGCATGTCCTAAGAATGATCTAACATCTTTAATAGATTTTGGTGTTGGCAAGTTAGCAATTAACTCGATTTTAGATTTGTCAACCTTAATTCCTTTTGATGAAACAATATGACCAAGGACAATGCCATTTGTTACCATAAAGTGATATTTTTCCCAATTCAGTACAAGATTCTTCTCTTTACACCTGCTCAAAACCTTTTCTAATTTAGTCAAACAATCATCAAATGAATCATCAAAAATAGAAAAATCATCCATATAAATTTCAAGAAAACATTCAGCCATATCACTAAATGTACTGAGCATGCATCTTTGAAACGTGGCTGGTGCATTACATAATCCAAAAGGCATCCTTCAATATGCAAAAGTACCAAATGGACATGTGAAAGTAGTCTTCTCTTGATCTTCCAATGCAATTTCTATTTGGTTGTAACCTGAATAGCCATCTAGGAAACAATAAAATTCATGACCTGCAATTCTTTCTAGGATTTGATCCATAAAAGGTAAAGGGAAATGATCTTTTCTAGTCATTGAATTAAATTTCCTATAGTCAATGTACATGCGCCAACCAGTAATAGTCCTAGTTGGAATTAACTCGTTTTTCTCATTTGTTATCACAGTAACTCCAGACTTCTTGCGTATAACTTGGGTAGGACTTACCCATTTGCTGTCAGAAATAGGATAAATGATTCCATTATTTAGAAGCTTAGTGACTTCATTTTTCACTACTTCTTTCATATTAGGATTAAGCCTTCTTTGCATTTCTCTAAAGGATTTAGCATTTTCCTCCATATAAATCTTGTGTGTGCAAATCTAAGGACTAATTCCTTTTATGTCAGCTATGGTCCATCCTAATGCATTTTTATGCATTTTCAGAGTTTGTAATAACATACCTTCTTAATGTGCATTAAGTTTGGAAGAGATTATTACCAGAAAAGTTTTATTTTATCCTAAAAATGAGTATTTGAGATTGAATGGTAACGACTTCAAATCAGGTTTTGGTGGTTGAACACTTGAAGGTATGGACTCAATTGATCGTGGTGGCAATTCCTCAATTTTTTGTCTCCAACTGTTTGCCTTTGATTCTTCCTGAAAATAAACCATTTGCAAATCATCAAATTCATCAATCTCAGTTTCACTGGAAGTGGTTTTAAATTGATCATGAACTAATTTTTCAATAAAGTCCACTTCCTGTAAATCATTATCATCTCCAGGTTGCTTGCAAATGTTGAAAATATTCATCACAAATGTCATGTTTCCAAATGATAGCGTCACCAGTCCATTACTATAATTAATCAATGCATTAGAAGTTGCAAGAAACGAACGTCCTAAAATAAAAGAAAATGAATTGCATGCTTCAACAGGATGTGTGTCCAAGACAATAAAATCCACAAGATAAATGAATTTATCGACTTGTACTAACACATTTTCAACTATTCCTCTAGGCACTTTTACAGATTTATCAGCAAGCAAGAGAGTTACAGAAGTTGGTTTTTACTCACCTAGATTGAGACATTGAAAAACTGAATATGGAAGTAAATTCACACTAGCTCAAAGATCAAGTAAAGCTCTGTCAATTTTATGTTCTCCAATAAAGCATGAAATTGTAGGACCACCAGGGTCTTTATATTTCAAAGCATTATTGTTTTGAAAAATGACACTTGCTTGTTCGGCTAAAAATGCTTTCTCTTTCACATTCAGTTTTCTTTTCACAGTGCACAAATCTTTCAAAAGTTTAGCATAAGAAGGTACCTATTTAATAGCATCCAACAAAGGTATATTGATCCTTACCTGTTTGAAAGTTTCAAAGATTTTAGAGTTGTGATTGACTTTCCTTTGTCTGGTCATGGCATGAGGAAATGGAAATGCTAGCAAGGAATCAGTCTTTTCTTAGCAATGTTCAGATTCAAACCCTTCCTTACCCTCAGAGATTAACTCATCATCTTTCTCACAAGGTTCAAGAGTGGGTTTTTCAATAACCTTACCATTGCGGAGAGTAATGAGTGATTTGACTTAATCCATGTGTTGGCTTCCGGAACTATTTGCATTTGCATTGTATTTCCCTTTAGGATTTTGCTGTGGTTGAGATGGAAAATTACCTTTCTCTTGAAAACTGAGAGCAGATGTGAACTTTGCAAGAGTATCTTTAAAATCTGTCATGCTTTGAGCAAGTTAAGTGTTGATTGTCTCTTGCTTTTCAATGAATACATGCAATGTTTCCTCAAGATTTCTTCTAGAAGGTGGAGTATAAGGAGGTGCATATCCATGAGAATTTTAGAAATTATGATGTGCTTGAAATGGTGGCTGTGAAGTTTGTGCATTACTCTTCCAACTAAAATTTAGGTGATTTCTCCAACTAAAGTTATATGTTTGCGAGTATGGGTTATGATTAGGGCCTTTGGAAACTGTTTAAAGCATGGGCTTGTTCATGGAGGCATTCCCTAAAAGAAGGCAAAGTTGGACAATCATTTGTTGAGTGTTCATTGGTTTCACATATTTGACATACAATTTTTTGAACAAATTTTAATTGATCACTCTTTTTTAATTCTAGTGCCTCAACTTTTCTAGCTAAAGATGCAAACTTGGCTTAGAGGTCATGATCTTCCCTAAGGTTGTACATTTCTCCACTAGATGTATGAGGTTAAGTTTTACTTGGTGCCTTATAAGTGCCTATAGTGTCCCAATTTTGAGCATTTTCAGCTAGCAAGTCTAGGTACTCCATTGCTTCATTAGGGTCTTTATCTTCAAAAATTCCATTGCACATCAATTCTACCATTTGTCTATCTTTAGGTGTTAACCCTTCATAAAAATATGAAACCAATCTCCATGTTTCAAAACCATGATGAGGGCAAGTACTAAGCAAGTCTCGATACATTGGTAAAATATTATCCTGGTTTTTGAGTGAAAGTGATGATTTGTCTTTTGAAAGAGTTTGTTCTGTGAGACGGAAAAAACTTTCTTTAAAAATTATTGTTGCATTTCATCCCAAGCACGAATGGATCCTGATCTTAAATTTTATAGCCATGTTTTAGCTTTATCTTTTAATGAAAAAGAAAAAAAGCTTTAATCTGATGGTGTTCATGTTACAATTTAAGTCATTATAGGTGTTACAGACCTCCTCAAATTCTCTCAAATGCAAGTATGGATTTTCTAGATCTAAGCCATGAGAAGAAAGTAAAATTTGAATAATGCCTGGCTTCAAATTAAAATGAGATGCATCAGGGGGGAAAACTATGCATGAGGGTACACTTGTTCTTGTGGGATTCATGTGGTCTCTAAGTGTCCTAACATGGTTATTCTCATTATGAAGCGACTAATTATCTTCTTCCGCCATATTTTCTAAAAATGATGAGGATACCCTACAAAGTCTACCACTTAATGTACATAACCAAACTTTTATGCATGTGTAAGAAGAGAATAAAAGGAAGAAAACAAAACAAAACAAAACAAAAGAAATAAAAGTTAGATAAAATGAAAAGTGAAAAGAGAAAATAAAATAAATATTATAATTTATACAAGAATTTACCTCCCAAGAACAATGGCCAAAAAACTTGACCAACCAAAGGATTGATGTCTTCTCCTAAGTGTAGGAGTGTCGAAGTAATAAATACCCGGAAAGACCGGGGTCGAACCACAAGGAGGTTAACTATATAAACTACAAATAAAGAAATATATAATAACAGAAAATGAGTTGAAGAAAGCTTTGAGATGTGATATTGATATAAGGATTAAAAAAAGATAAAATAATTGTCAAGATTAGAGGATCCACTAATGGTATTTCTAACAAGTATAATATAAACTCTTTTTATTACCCAACTGGAAACCACACACAAAGGAGGTTCTAATCGGATTATAAATTGTTAACATGATTACATTAGTTATCTTATTCGAATAATGCTAATACTTGTAAATGTTGTCAGGTATTCATAATTATAACTTAGGTTAACTGTCGCACCCTCGCGGCGACTTTCGATTGATTTCGGGGTTTTTGTGTAAAAGGAAGTCGCCACCTAGTATTTTGGTCACTAGGAAACCTAATTGGTCTTTCAAAGATTCTAAGGCAAGGGACTGGTTGCGTAAAGGGAAGGTATTAGCACCTCCAGTACGCCCTACCTAAGGTAAGCTGCTTGGTGTTTGTTTTTTTTTCTAATCCCATCAGTTTTCCTAGGTTTGATTCAAATAAAATTTATTAGGATAGAAATCCAAGGAGATTCCATGTGCTTTGAAAGCTTATTTTTCCCTTAGTATTTCAAGCGTTTGCGACTCGTAAAGCGCAAGGAGGAGGGACAAAAAATTTAGAAATCTAGGGCAAAAAAAAAAACTATTTTTAGTATTTTATGCTCTCACAGCTCGTAGACCGTGGAGAAAAAAAAACTTGAAATGTCCTCGATTATAATCAAGGCTTCTTTAAAGGATGTGTGTGGATTTATTACTCCCAATAATGTTTTGGATATTCGTCCTTTAAGGATTTTTTATCCAAACATTAGCGGTGAATAATTGATGAATTCCCCCCAAAATAAGATTTTTATATTTTTTGGAATATTGGCCAATACCCTTTGGAGTCTTACAAACGTGTTGTTAAATCCAAAAATGCAAGAAAACAATTTTTGTTGTGTTTAAGAAATCCATGTGAAAATATATTTTTTAAAACTTCCAATATTTTTTGTATAAAAAAAAGCGTTCAAAACATATTAGGGTATTGGCCGTATGCAACACACAAGAAAAAAAAATTTTCTTTATATTTTTTTCAAAATGCAAACATCACAATTAGACATAAACACCAAAATGGAAAATAGCAAGCCATTATTCATATTATAAGAACTACAAGAAACTTGAAACAATTCGTGACAAAAATCGTTCAAAGCCAAATCAACTTAAAATTATATGCACTGGAAAATACTAAACCTGCATGCATGAGGGAACCAAAGTTTTGAAACTGAAATTTTGAAATCCAAATCCTACTGCATGTGTCCATGAATCATGACCTATTTTCTTTTTACCAATCCGGGAGAAACTGGCATACTAGTTTCATACAAAAAGGAAAAGCTTGGGACGGCATGCTCTTATAAAATAATTATATAACGGACTAAAAACTAAAGAAAACCTGGCCGGCTATTTCAATTTAAAAGCATGGAAGGATACGAATAGAAAAGGGAGCTGATGATGAAGAAACAACAGCCCCCTTCCCCGGTTCCTCAGTTCTGAAACAACGAAAGAAAGAAAAAAAAAGGAACACCAAAGGCTAGCCCTCTTAACATAGTCACTCATCTAAAACTCAAAAGCTACAGCAGGAACAAAACAAAGCGAGCGTTCATTGTATAGTAAAAATACCGAATGTACAAAGCAAGGAAAAAAAACGGGTGCAACAAATTTAAAGGCAGCAAAGGAGAAGATAGTTAAGACTTACCTGTAGGTCTCACTGTTTTATTTTCTGCAGAAGATGAAATGAAACTAAGTGAATGTTTGTTTTCTCTATTCTCCTCTCTTTTCTGCTAATAACACCAGAATGCAAGATAGAAAACTCCCTCTATTTACTGTGTTTTTACCTCTGCCTCTCTTGTTTTTTTTGTCTCTCTTTGCTGTGTTTTTCTGTCCCTTACTCTATGTTTTTCTCCTCTGTTTCTGCTCCCTCTTTTCTATTTTTCTGCTCTCTTTTTGCCGCCTCTGTTAGGTCATTAGAAGGCTTATATATAGCCTAAATATGTTTCTATTTAGGAAGGATTCAATGCATTAATCCTAGGACGCAAATCCCTACTGATTTGCAGTAAAAAACAAAAAAAGGAAACTGCAACATTCTGATTTTGTGTTGGTGCTTTACGTCTGATTTCTTTCCAGTTTTAGAGGATGGTGTGGCTCTTTTCTTTCCTTCCATAGGACCAGTTGCTCCCTTTGAAATGAGGCAACAAAAGCATGGTCTTCAACTCCAAAAATCAGGCTTGATGAGAAAGGAAAACAGTAGAGAAAAAAAAGAAAGAAATCAGCTGGAGGGTGCAGCTGCAAGGTCCTATTTTCCTTATTCGGCGTGGTAAACATCCTGTCATTTATGATGATCCAACCCCCCTCTCCAGCTTTCAATATCATTCTTTAATTTAATCCCTCATTTTAACACTTTTCTATTCAGTCCTTGGTCCAAAACAAATCCTTCGAATTAGTCACGCGAACTTGGGCTATATCCTTCCCGCGGCAGAATTTTCTGCCCTCACGTTAGATATTCAAATGGGACTATCTTGAGCTTCTGATATCGAAATCAAGTGATTCAAAAGCCCAAATTCATCTACGCGTCTAGGACTAAAACTTTGATGAAGAAGTCGAAGTGAGATAAAATCTTTTTACAGAATAGAATCTAGCAGTAATTTGGTTGGTCGAAAGGGATCTCCGCGTCTAACTCAAAAACTGACGAATGCCAAGAATTCTGATATGACTGAGAGTATGAACTAAGAACAAAAATCACAAAAACTAGGCCAAAAATAGAGTTTTTTTTTTTTAGTGCAAGCTCGGGTCAATATCTTTCTCGTGGCAGAATTCTCTACCTTCACGTTAGATATTCAAACGGGAACATCTTGAGCCTCTGATATCAAAATCAAGTGATTCAAAAGCTCAAATTCATCTACGTGTCTAGGACTACAACTTTGATGAAGGAGTCGAAATGAGATAAAATCATTTTAGAGAACAAAATCTGGCAATAATCTAGTTGGTCAAAAGGGTTCTTCATCTGACATCCAAATCTGACTGAGAATCTGCTCTAAGAACAATGATCCCTAGGACCTAATAAAGGTGTACGTCAATTTTTCAACATGTCATGAGTGACAAAATATACCTAGGATGGTCATATATCGTACAAAACCGAGTCAGAATCAGAGCCTAAGTTGGAACAAAAAAATTGCGACAGCAGCAGAACCATTTTTTTTAGTGCAAATTCTGAGGGATTTATTCAACCTTAAAGACCAGATAAAAAAAGAACGAATTTGGCATTATGAAGACTCCTGATCAACCTAAGAAAACTTGATGATTTTGGTAGTAAAGGGGAAGGATAAAAAGAGCAGAAAACAGCTCAAACAAGGTTTCAAAAAACAAAATATTTCTTTCTGTGCTTTTATCAATCTCCTGGCGAATATGAGCTAAACTCCTACACTCTGTTCAAGAGAAGTATACACCATCTCCAGCACGTGGGGTCCAAAATTGAGTAACAACATTAGCAATAAATCAAGTTCCTTTCATAGCATAGGTGTTGGTTATACCATATGGTTGAGCTATGAAAGTACCAAGTATTTGTTGTACCAAGGGTTATACAACATAAATCTAGATTAACCATTTAACAAGCAAAGTATTAAAAGTTAACAAGATAAAAAATACAAAACATGTTAGTACCAAACATTAAAGTCCATGTTGAGTTTAGCATAGTCCATGTTGACTTGGTGAAAATCCTTATCTTCTTTTCTGAACAAAATGTCATTACTAACGTCAGACTTTGAATAGATTGTCCATATGAAAGTTCTAGAAAATTGTCTCAGCTTTCCAACAAAAAAATAATCGGTGCATTTGGACTTCTAGAACTCGAGATATGGGCTGAACAACGAAAGCGTTGTCCGGGTGCAGGACGATCTCGACTTCTCCGTTGTTGCTAAAATTTGGACTTCCAAACAGCAGAATTGAGTCTTGGACTCCCATGAATGTTTTAGGCCTATGTCTTAGCTTTCTAACTATATAAACCAAATTAAAATCCAAGATCTACAACTCAAGATATGACCCAATGACTGAATAGTGTTCCAGTTTAGACTGAACCAACATCTCTTTTCTAAGCTTAACCCTCTCTTTGTCTTCTTGATGCAACCATATTATTCAATAGTTTCACCCACATTTAACTAGTTTTTTGCCTATGTTTTATATATAAAATGCCTTGATATCCTTTGTTTTATGTTTTGAAGGCACTTTTGGATGAAAGATGCAAAAAGGAGTAAATTGGAGATAATTGGCAAATTTGACCTTCAGTTGATGATTTGTGCAGAGCGTTAGCTTTAGAGATTGAAATGAAGTGATTCCAATGGAATTAAAAAGCTAACATCCATACCTTTCTAGACATCTAAGGCAAGAAAATAAAATAAGGAAGAGCATGGAAATCGCAGCCTTCAAAGTCAAATCTCGCAATCTGCCAGTGTTGACCTTCGACCATTCCGACTTGAATATATGGAGCTACAGAAGTCAAATTGATGCAAACTCAATTTTATTGGATTCATGGCTCAAAGGTCTATAAACGCAAAGTCTATAAACGCTCCAAATTTCAGCCAAAAACGATGTCATATGAGGGAGATATGATTTTTCAAAGATGACAACTAAGTTCTGCTAGCAAACAGGTTTCTTGAAGAAACGAGTCCAAATTATGTTCTGAAGCATGTAAACCGATATCCAAGTTTTTATTTCAGCAAATTAGCTCTTCTAAGTCAAAGCTTGAAGATTTCATACAAGGCTATTTCTCCTTTTTTAGGAAAATAGTTATTGAAGTACTTAAATGTAAACAATCTACTTAAGGGAGGACTATTTTGTAAAATAGAGACTAGGGTTTCCTAGGATATAAAAAAGAATGAGAGAAGAGAAGGGGGGCAGCCAGCCAAGAAGAGAAAAACGTCCCCTTCCTCTAAGAAACCCTAAATCATGCATTCTTCCTTCTTTTTTATTAGTTTTTCAACAAACATGCAAGGCAAAACACTTTTTCTTGGTTGCAAGGATACGGAAACCTTCGGATTTCAAGAAGTGTGAGATTTATTTTACATTTTCTTTTCAGTTTATATGATGAATATGTTTGTTCTCCTATGCTTATTTTTTCTATGATTGTTTATTTTAATTGCTAGAGCGGACTCTGAGTTATTATTATAGACAATCTATTGCTAAGTTTGATATCAAAACCGGAGTTGTGGTATATGAACTTGTGAAGCAACCGAGTTTAATAATTGTGGCGGATCTACGTTATTAATCTTAGGGAGAACATTCAATCAAATCAAACATAGACTGTGGAAAATTATGTTTTCTTGATTAATCAACTTATCTAGTTTTTAGGGCTGCCATTGAATTAAATTACTAGTGCGGACACTTTGGTTGTTTTTGGGATCGGAGTAATGATTAACAGGGACAGTTGGGGGCATTTGTATTTCATAGTCAGAGGTGAAATTCTTGGATTTATGAAAGACGAACAACTGCAAAAGCATTTGCCAAGGATGTTTTCATTAATCAAGAACGAAAGTTGGGGGCTCGAAGACGATCAGATATCGTCCTAGTCTCAACCATAAACGATGCCGACCAGGGATTGGTGGATGTTGCTTTTAGGACTCCGCCAGCACCTTATGAGAAATCAAAGTTTTTGGGTTCTGGGGGGAGTATGGTCGCAAGGCTGAAACTTAAAGGAATTGACGGAAGGGCACCACCAGGAGTGGAGCCTGCGGCTTAATTTGACTTAACACGGGAAAACTTACCTGGTCCAAACATAGTAAGGATTGACAGACTAAGAGCTCTTTTTTTTTTATCAAAATGTAAGTATATTAATAGATTAAAAATTTACATTGCTGAACCAGCAAGCATATACACAATCAAAAACAGAGAAGGGAAACACAGTCCCTTAGAGGCTGAGCCAGAAAGCAACTGAAAAGCAACAATGGTTACGAAAGGAACCGAAATATTACAAGGTTCCCAACCTAACACACAGAAATAAAACCAAACTATAGGACATTCATGTAGAGATGAAGCCTCATCTTCCATGCAAAGAAAAACCAAAATATCCATGCAGAGGCTGAGGAGATTCAGCCAATCAAAAGACAGCAGAGGAGATGTATCCTTCATTCATATTAACCATGCCAGGGCATAGACGTGAAGATGCAGCCAACCATGCAGATACATAAATGCAGCCAACCATGCAGCCAATCACCATTGAATGGACGAGGAGGCCATGCACATACCCATGAAGCATTTAATAGTCTGCTTCCATAAATACAGCCAACCATGCAGCCAATCACGCATCAACACAAAGCAAAACCAGCCAAAGAGAGCAACCATGCAAACACGTGGAATTGCAGCCAACCAGAGACCAACCGAAGAAAGCAATCATGCAGAGACGTGAAATTGCATCCAGTCAAAAATCAGCCAGAGAAAGCAACAGTAACATATAAGCCTTTCCATGCAGAGACAAGAAAAGCCAGAGCAGGGACGAGGAAACCATGCACGTCAAAGGAACATGCACGACAAAGCAACAAAACAAGAACTCAGTACGAGCAGTATCATCACAGAGAACCCAAAGCAACTCATCTCAGTGCAGACCAATGCATGGCATCACCATAGCGATCAGCCACCAGTCAAGCAAGAACGGGGAGATCACGCTGATGGAAGCGTAGTATCATGTAGAATCACTACTAAAAAAATGGTCTATTAGCATCTGAATTTAGTAAGGATAATTTCGTTGCTAAATTCAGTAATGAATTTGCAACGAATTGCATATATATTATTTTTTTAATGTTAGCAACGGATTTTAGCAATGGATAATCCGTTGCAAAATTTATATTGAATTTAGCAACGGATTTTTCGTTGCTAATTAAAAAATAATTATTTAAATTTTAATATAAAACTAAAATTATGAACACCGTTGATTACATTTACAAGGATTAAATCTCAACCGTTGAGTGTTTGCTGGCTTTGGTAAATATACACCAGTGCTCGATCTCCCCCCACACCGAAAGCCAAACAGATCGAGATGATGAAATGAACAAAACCAAAATTAATGATCTTCCACTCTTCCAGTCTCCTTCGTCCCTAACAACCTCGATCCATGGCTGTAGAAAAATCACACTCTCTTCATCAATGTGATTTTCCTTTATCCCAAACATTTCATCTTCTTCGCGTCTTCAGCACCCATAATTTCTTTTCTTCATCTTCTTCTCCTTCATCTGAACAAAATCGAACCACACCCATCATTATCACCATCGAACATGCTGATTTAAGGTATCTCCTTGTAAACGGGTTGGGTGTTTAACGGTTTTCTTCAATAGTTCAGGTAAGTAATTAAGGGTTTTTATTTTTGTTTGTTGCAATTTAACTTGCACTAAAAATTTTTCACCTAACTTTCCCAATCCAGGTTTCTTTCTGTCCTGTAGAACAATCTCGGTCACCTGTAACTCAAGAACACAGGTAATTTTTTTTTTCAATACTTTGAATAATTGTTTTAGGCTATTAATTCGATAATATAAGGGTTTATGAAATGTTTTTACCATGATCTATAACCTAATTATGCATGTGTAATTGAAAATTTATCAAAACCCCCAATTTAATTTTTAGGGTTACGGTTCATAAATTTTTTGATGTTCGTAAATTTTTTGATCTATAACCTAAAATAGCTGTCACTGGATATAAAGGGAACATAATGATAAGTTAAGGTACAGGAATTAATTTTTGATTAGAGGTTGTTTATGTTTATGTTCATGATGTTGAGTTTAATTTCCACACATACCTTATCATTACTATCACAGTTGTAAAGAGGGCATAGATGCTTTTGATATCATATGCTATGAATCGTTTTAGGATAAACAAATTGATGTAGTACTGAACAAAAAGCCTAGGGTGATTATTCTGCTTTTTTTAAGCAATTTTTGTAATACCTGTGTTTGATCTCCAACTATGACAATCAACACATCTTTATCTGGGCAGAAAGACACCTAGCCTTTCTTGGAGTAAACATGAAATTGCGATGACCCATCACATATATGCCTTCCTTTTTTACTGTAAATAAATATGTTGTTATAACATGTATTTGACTAGGTTTTGAATGCAGGACCAGGATTTTTGGGAGAAACAGGCAAGGTGATACATGGGAAAAGGTTGGCCAAATTCGAGATAAATTTGAATATGACAGAGATAAAAGAATGAGGGAGAAAGGTGCGTTCAATGCATATAATTTACTCAATGTGTGGTCACTTATATTTCTCGGGATAAATTGGTCAAGGGGTCATTCTTGTAGGTATAAGTAGCTGATATGCTCAATAATAACTTCAAGTTGATTTCTTTTATCAGATTGTTTGTCTGTTAGGCAGTCCATGATTAAATCTTTGTGTTTAGCATGCTCGTTATAAATTGCAGAGCTGGAGTTTGAGCATCCATAAGCTTGGTTTTGATTGACTAACAAACATATGTACGTAGACAAGCACCTATATGTATTTACATATACACATGAATACATATATGTTTTGTGTTTTCTTCTTCTGAAGAGCACTGAAGTATACAAATTTTGCTTTCTCCTGTTCAAAGCATTCTAGATAGTAGAGGACATTTCAACATAAAGTATCTTCTTATTTACCTGGTGATCTATTGTAGAATAGTGTTCATGCACATTTGCAGCCAAGTCAGGTTTTTTTTTTTAGTGCTCACATCTGATGCTTTGTGTCACCTGCTACTGAAATAAGCTCTTGAATGTGCATGGCATTTGTCAAGGTGCTAAATGATCTGTTTCTCTTTCATAGAATCTTGATTTTATTTACTAGTCAACATCAAATCTCGTATTTATGAAAATGCATTCTTGTGATTCTAAGTGCACAAACAGTTCAATATAACCTTGAAAAAAAAAGCCCTTCAATCATTTCAACAGATGATAGATAGGATTTTAAAAAGATTCTGTTTTTTTTTTAAATGTAATTCAATATTTTTAGGTTTCTTCAGTGTATTGGAGCATTTTTAGGTGAAAATAGTTTATAAACGTTTATTATATGATTCTAAGCTGTTTTTGCATAAAATTAGCGTGGGCGATGGGTCACAGGCTAAAAAATGTGGCCTCGTGAGATTTTTTTATGACATTTTAAAGAAATGGATTGCTTTTTGTTTATTAAAATTTATGTTTTTTTAAATATAGTAAAAATATATAATTACCTTTAGAATAAAAAAAAAGTTTGGCATCCATCACAAAACTAGTCAAAGTTTGGTCACTAATTCGTTGCAATATTTCTCTGATATTTGTACATTATTTTAGAAATTTTTTTATGAAAAGCTGTGTTAATTATTCGATGATATTACTAATTCGGCTGCAATNAATTAAGCGCATAAAAGCACCCAANATAAATAAATAAATACAGCCAGAAAAAGAAAGGGAGAACCTAGTTAACATGCTATTGCCGCAATATCATAAAGCATGAACAATAAGTTTTTCGAGCAATAAAAGACAACAAACAAATCATGGTTATTATAATTTAAAACTATATTATTTAGATTTTATTTAAATAGTATTGAAAAACTTCTTTCTGATCTTTTTTAAAATAATTTTAAACTTATTTTTTTTAAATAACTCTAGTGATTTAATTTATTTAATTTATAACTAAAGTTTTGGATTACATCATAAGTAGAGTATCTTCAACAGCTGATTGCCCATTTGATAATTCCCAAGAATCATTAATTCACAAATTATCATAAAAGAGTAAGATTTGAGCGTGTTTTAAAACTGTACTTGGTATGAAAAAGTATAAGATTGATAATTTTTCTAATATTTCTTGATAATTTTGATCTGTTAATATTAAAAAAAAATTATTTTAATGTATTTTTAATATAAAAAATATTTTTAATATACATCCTTCACCACAGTATCATAAACAAATAAAACATTAAAATTAAAAATTAGAAAAAATAAGAAAAAACTTATACATGATAAATTAAAATTGAAGAATAAAATTTAAAACAAATAAAACATAAGTAAAAATGCTAATGAGAACCTTATGGTTCAAATTACTCGATTCTAAGGATAAACCAATTTACTATACATGAATTAATAAAAAAGACAATTACCCCCTTTTTTGTTAGTGTTCTAAATCTTTAATTTTGAGAGTAATTAAATTATTTTATTGTATTTTAAAAAATAAAAAATACAAATATATCTCTAAATAATTTTTTAATAATTAATACGCCTTGTGAAAAAAAAAACTCCTAGAGCAAAGGCAAATGATTTTTTTGGGAAAAAAAACCATTTTTTTTTCTCTATTGTAGTAAATAATAAACCAAGTCTTGGTGCATAATGTTTTTGCCTTCCTCTTTTTATTTTTTATTTTTTATGTACGTTTATATAACCATGAATGAAGCAAACTTGTATGGAAATAATTGTAGAGGGTAAAAAAGAGAGATTGTGATGTCTGCTTTTTTCTCTTGCTAAATTCCAACAGATTTCAATTAGCTAGCACATATCTGGAAGACCTTGTCTTCTGGATCATTTCAAGCTTTTTACACAAAGCAAGCATCTGATCCCTCTGTGCATTTTATTTGCCTTCATGTCTTTCCACCCTCTCAAACGCATTCTTGGAATCAATTTAACTTGGATTTGTTTTAAAAACTAGCAATTGTTATAATTTGATGGGTGTAACATACTGTTTATGTTTTTTATTTTTCCAGCAATATAAATGGCTTATTGGATCACAATATAATCCAATAGAGTTGGCTAAATCTGATTGGGTTGCAATAAGAAAACCTCCACCTTGTGCCATTGATTCTTGGGGATTAGGTAAGTCTATTTTGCTCCATTTTTACATGGTTGCTTAATTATATCGTGCATAATTTTTTTGTTGGGCATGCCTATTGTAATCTTGTCAAGTAGTTGGAACTCTGTCTTTCATTGGGACAATATTGATAGTTTGTATAAGAAAACTAATTGAATGATTTTCTTTTATTAAATCTGATATTGAGTTTATTTTGGATGGAAATTATGAGACCAAAATGAAACCTAGAGGTGGCTGAATAATATGTCAATTAATTGCAAATTTAAATGTCGTGCTATTTGTCAAGTCTTGAAACATATTGTGACGTTGAGATTGAGAAGACAACATTTCTCTTACGTGCTGCTCATGTCAATTATTTAACAATAATATTATGCTCCATATGTATTAAGAGAAGAAAGAAGGCAACAAATCTACTAGTACATGAAATTAACTAATTTGGATTGTGCTTAAAGAATTTATATAACAAATGTATTTATATTTTCATCCACCAGTATTATAATTATTATCTAATTATTATTTTACTACGACATAAAAGATAGATATAATGTATATGATAAGAGACAAAGATACAAATGTGAGTAACTATTATAACCCAAAAAAAATTATGTTTTTCTTTATATTGCATTTTCATCTTTTAAAAAAATAAAAAAAAATTCTTTAATCTTGTATTACCTCGCATGTTTCTGATTTCATTTACCATTTAGTTGAGCAAAAAAAGATCCGAATAAAAATAAAAAGTTTGATGGATCTAATAAAAATAAAAGGATCCAAATAAAATAAAATAAAAACTATTTCAGGTGGTAACAAAAGGTAGAAGGACCAATAAAAAAAAATGAACTCCAAAACTACTATAAAGATAAATTTATTTAATATTTGTTCAACTAAATTTTTTTTTTATCCATTCATTCTGTATAAAATACTAACCGAACATAATCTAAAAAGTATATTTTTGTCACTAGTTAGAAAATATAAATGACAATATAAGTGTGTGGGAATTCCTCACACACTCATATTGTCACACTAAACAACCTATATAATTAAAAACTCAATAAGAAAAAGTAGAAGAAAAATAGTTATCCATTTTTTAGCTTCATATATGTTTGAGCTGGACAAATAATTAAAGTTTATTCATGTGGTACATATTTTATTTTATAGGATTGTTTAAGTACTAGTAGTTAAAGAAGTATGCTTATTTTAAAAAATGCTTATTGGTGTTGTCATGTTAATTTGATTAACATGGATGATCGATCGTGGATGTATCGTCGTCTTATGGATGATCGCCTTCGTCCTGAATACATTACTGGTGTTAGAAGATTTATCAATTTTGCATTTTCAATTGATAAAAATATATCTGGGGGAAAAATTAGATGTCCTTGTGTGAGGTGCAAAAATCAAAAGTTTTTAAAGGAAGATGATGTTTGTAAACATCTATTGACAAAAGGTTTTTTACCTTGTTATGAAAATTGGACTGTACATGGGGAGCCTTATGTCGCAGAACCAATATTGGCTGGACCTTCATCGATTATAATGAGTCATGATGTTTATGATGTTTGTTTAGAGAATCCATATAGGAATCTGGTTATGGATGCAATGGGGGTTGGTGATGCATTCTATAATGATAATGTGTCTAGTCCTATGGTAGCAGGGGAAATTCCAAATCCGGAGGCAACTAAATTTTTTAAGCTTTTGAAAGCTGCGGAGGAGCCGTTGTGGGATGGGTCTACCAAGCAATCCAAATTATCTGCTTGTGTACAATTGCTTAATATGAAGTCAACTTTAAATTTGACTCAAAATGCCTTCAACAATTTTATTGACTTTACAAAAAGTTGCATGCCTAATGATGAAAATTTGGTTTCAAATTTTTATGATGCCAAGAAATTTATGCGGCCACTTGGACTTGGTTATGAGAAATATGATGTGTGTCCTAATTACTGTATGCTGTACTATGGGGTAGATGCAATGAAAATAAATTGTGATTTTTGTGGAAGTTCACGATACAAACCTAGAAATCCAACTAGTAAAGGTTCCAATAAGGCGGAGAAGCAACTCCGATACTTTCCTCTAACACCAAGGCTTCAGAGACTATTCATGTCTCCATATCATGCCAAAGATATGACATGGCATCATTTTCATAAGTCTGATAATGGGGTTATGGTGCACCCATCTGATGGGGAAGCATGGAAGGAGTTTAATCATGTCCACTTAAGCTTTGCATCAGATCCGAGAAATATTCGGTTAGGGTTGTGCACTGATGGGTTTTGTCCATTTGACATGTCTTCAAATACATACTCTTGTTGGCCAGTAATTGTGACTGTTTATAATTAGCCTCCGTGGAAGTGCATGACTAGACCATTCATGTTTTTGACAATGATGATTTCTAGGCCAAAGAATCCGGGTAAAAAGCTTGATGTTTTCTAAGACCTTTGATTGATGAGTTAAAGAATTTGTGGTTTTTTGGTGTTGAAACATATGATGTATACAGAAAGGAAAATTTTCAATTAAGGGTAGCTTTGATGTGGACCATTAGTGACTTTCCAGCATATGGCATGTTATCGGGGTGGAGTACTCATGGAAATCTGTCTTGTCCTTATTGTATGGAGCATAGCAAGGCTTTTAGATTAAAAAAAGGGGGGAAAACTACATTTCTTGATTGTCATCGACAATTCCTACCCATGGACCACCCATATAGATTTCAATATGATAAGTTTTTGAAAGGAGTAATTGAAAGGCTTCCTCCTTTACCTTGTCCATCTGGTTTGGAAATGTTAAATGAAGTGTCCAAGTATACTGAGGGACATAATGGAGGTTCATCATATAATGATAAAATTCCTGGCTTTGGTGTTAAGCACAATTGGGTGAAGAAGAGCATTTTCTGGGAGCTTCCATATTGGCATACAAATTTGATTCGTCATAATCTTAATGTCATGCATATTAAGAAAAATGTCTTTGACAACATTTTTTTATACAGTAATGGATTGTCCAAATAGAAGCAAGGACAATTTAAAGGCTAGGTTGGATATTCAATTGTATTGTCAGAAGCCAAATTTACATCTGCAACAAGATATGAGTGGTCGGCTTTACAAACCTAAAGGCACTTATTGTCTACACAAGAAACAACAACAAGAAGTTTTGTCATGGATGAAGGAATTATCATTTCCTCATGGTTATGCTTCAAGCATTTCACGATGTGTGAAAGAGGCACAATGTAAGGTTTCAGGGATGAAGAGCCATGATTGTCATGTCTTCATTCAAATACTTCTTCCAACCGCTTTCCGACCTTACTTACCTAGGCCACTGTGGGAGGCATTAATCGAATCGTCAGTATTTTTCCGAGATATTTGTTCAACAAATTTAAATGCTCAGCACATGGAGTTAATGCAGATGAATATAACTGAAATAATTTGCAAACTTGAAAGGATTTTTCCTCCATCCTTCTTTGACTCCATGGAACACTTGACGATACATCTACCTTATGAGGCAAAAGTTGGTGGACCAGTTCAATATCGATGGATGTAATCATTTGAACGGTATGTTTTCATACTATGTTAATTTTATTCACTTTTTATTTTTTAAAAATAAACTAATTGACAGAAATGGTATAGGTATATGTTTTATTTGAAGAAGAAAGTGACCAATAAAGATAAGTTGAGGGTTCCATATGTGAAGCATACTTGATTGATGAAATTACCAATTTTGCATCTCATTATTTTGGTGATGACGTGCAAACAATTTGGAATCGAGTTCCACGGAATGATGATGGTGGCCTTAGAAGTGTAGATGGATGTCTCTCTATTTTTTCCTATCCAGGGAAAAAATTATCCAAAAGATTTTATAAAAGGTAGTTGTCACATGCTGAAATGCAAATTGCGCATAACTATGTGATATTCAATTGTCAAGAACTGAAGCCTTATTTAGAGTAAGTATGAAATATTAATTTGTACTAAATTTATAATAATTTATTATTAACTTTAACATTTTAAAATTTTAGGCAATGTCGACAAGAGCTAAAGTCACAACAACCACATGCGAGTGATGGTGAAATTGAAAAATTATGCGAAGTGATCTTTCCAAATTAGTTAAAAAATAATGTAAGTATTTTAGTAAAATTAATTTATATTTTATGTCAATTAGATACTTTAAAAATATTATTAATCTTTTTTGAATCATTATTTCTTATGGAGTTAACTATTATGCTAGGTGGAATACCAATCTAATGGAATTGAAAATCAGCTCTTTGGACTTGCTATGGGCCCTTCAACTTCAGTGAAATGTTATAATGGCTATTATGTGAATGGTTTTAAATTTCATACTCAACGTTATGGTCGTTTTAAAAAGAAAATGAATAGTGGAGTTTATGTGAAAGGAAGTTGCTATGATGATAATGAACGTGATTATTATGGAATGCTTAAAGAAGTTGTTCGGCTAAAATACTTAGGGAGTAAGTGCAAGTTATTTATGTTTAAATGTAATTGGTATGATACAAAACGAGGGATTAGAGTGCATCCTTCGAATGGTTTGGTTGAAATCAAGCATACTTCTCGACTACACGGAAATGAAGATTTTGTGTTAGCACAACAATGTCAACAAGTCTACTATACATATCCACCTGGTAATAAATCATCTGAATGGTGGACGGTTATTAAGACAACTGCTAGAAGTCGTTATAATGTTGACATGGGTGAATTTATTGAAGATGCCAACAATGTGAGATCATTTGATGTTGATCAATCAGATGAGATTTCTCAATCATGTCGTGTCCTTCCTACTCAAACACTTGATGATCCAAATATACTTGTTGAACCATCTTATTATGAAGAAATCGGGCAACATGAATTGATTCAACTTGACATGAATTAGGGAAACAAAGATGATGAAGTTGAAGATGAAGATGAAGATGAAGAAGATGATGGTGATGGTGATGGTGATGGTGAAGAAAAAGAAGAAGATGATGATGAGGATGATTGTTATGGTGGTGATGGTTAGGAATGATGATAATAATGAGTAGCACAAGTTAATTATATTTTGTAGTATATGTAATGAATTATCTTTATTATATGTATGAATGATTTCATATTATTTGACAATATTTAGGCTGTCAATGTTTTTTTTTTTTAATTCAAGTGTGGGTTATGCATCACATTACATAAATCATTTTCATTCACCTTTGAAACCATTTATAACCTTTTAAGTATCAATCTTTAAATTGTGATTCTGATGCTATATTTTATTTTGTGATTCGTTTTCTTGCTTACAGATGCTGAAGCGTGAAAAAAAGGGTTCTTTCTACTCAATGTTTTGATTTATAGGACCAAACATCAAGGTAAGCATACTCATAAATTTTGATTTCTGCTTAATTAATTATTTAGATTATTATTATTTTTATTACTGTTTGTGGTAATTGGCTTTTGACAATTTAAACTTCATGGCTGAGTTTTGTTAATGAGATTTAACAGTTTGTTTTCATTCTAGTTATGATAGTCTTGGGAAAATATCTGTGAATTTTTTGTTCCTGATAGTTTAACTATGAGCTAATTTATTATTATGTTGTATATATTGCCATATTCTAAATGTTAGTTATTTTTTTTGGTTTTTAGCATGCCTCGACGAGGATCCATATTAGATTTTAGGAGTGACAGGTCCACTTTAAGGAGTGACAAGTCCACTTCATCCAAGTCATTTCAAACTACATCAAGGCATAATAACAAAGGATCCACATTTCATCAACCTGTGTATCAGAACGCAAATGAGTATTATATACCTACTTTGGGGAGTACACATCCTCCTCAACATGATTATGGGAGGGTTGATGCATATCAATATTGTGAGGGCTTTCGTTTTCAAGATTTGCTTCAAACTCAAGGAGGTTTCTCTCGAGATAACCAACTTGTTTATGGAGGACATAATTTATATGGGAGTTATGGAAGAATTGAAGGTAATGATGATGATGTGAACATTAGAAATGAAGATGAGGGAGACGGTAGTAATGAGAGAGGTGTATGTGATGAGAGAGATGTATATGATGAGGATTAAGATGGTGTTTCATCATATCACGGTTCAACATCTTCTCCATACAATTATGATCAAAGTGTTAAAAGGAAGGGTTTTGACACGTCAATAGATCCAATAATAAGAAAAAAAGAGCTTTGTTTGTATGGAACAACAGAGTAAGTTCAAACTTTCAATAACTAACTTATTAAGGTTATATTTTCAAGTATAAAAAAAATTACTTATTATTGTCTAATTATTTGTTTAATATAAGTTTGTTATTATATATTTTCAGGTTCAATAATGCATCGTGTGGTCATGCAATCAGAGATATTTTGAGGTCCAATTTTAAGGGAGCATGGCACTCTTGGGAAAAAGTAGATCCAATGTGCAGGGATGAACTCTTTAAAGAGTTTAAGGTAAGAACCAACACTAATTGCCATAATATTCTTTTTAATTTTGATCACTTTAATGTAGAATTATGAAAATTATCAACTGAATAGCTATGATTGATTTGTGTTATAATTTGTTCTTATTTCTTGTTTACTCTTTAATATCATTTAATTTCTTTAGTTATTACATCATCTTGCAAATTCTGAACAAATTAACACTATGATTAATTATTTATATAATTTGAAATTTTGTGCACTCTTTTTACTTGGTATATATATTATTTGGTAGAAAAAATATTCCTTTCCTGAGGAAGATGAGTCGATTGTTCGTAATATTTGGGAAGATAAGGCTAAGATAGCTTTGAATCAACAATTGACGCGAGCTCGCAAGAAAACCATGTCAAAAGAAAACACTACAAATATTATAGATTGTCTTGATAAAGGTCCTGCCTGGATAAACAATGATGACTGGAATCAAATGATCAAAGATGTTTGGTCCACCCCTGAATTTCAAAGGAGATCTGAATCTGCTAGGAGGAATCGATTAACCAAAACAGATGGCAAAATAAGCACTCATTCTGGAGAAACAGTGTCATTTGCATCATATCGAGCTAACATGGTAAGGATTTTTTTTTAATGCTTAAGATAATAAATTAAAATTTGTATATTTATCTTTTATAATATTTATTAATCTTGAAAGCAAGAGGAAGCTGGTGGAAAAGAACCTCCATGGGATGATGTCTTTCTGACTTTGCATCAAAGTACTAAGCAATCGGTAGCTTTGTCGACAACAAGTCTAAAAAAGTGGTTGTACGTATTTTTATTTGATTATTTCTAAATATAAATTAAGTATTATTCAACATTCAAATTAATTTATTGTTGCATGTATTTCATTTGTAGGAAAATTATAAAATGGAGATGATTTCAAAGTATGGAACTGATCGGGAAAATCATCCTTCATTTGATGGAGCAGCTTGGTGTGTGGCTTCGGGGAGGAGTTACAAAGGGTAGGGTATATGGTGCACCTCGTATGCCAAAATCAAAAGTTAGTACAAGCTCTTCATCACATTCCTACTCGGTGGAGTCATCATATCCCAGTTCATCGTATCGAGCATTGCAAAAGGAGATAAAGGATAAAGAAGAGGAGATAAAGAAAAAAGATGATTTTATTCTTGAAATGAAACGGCAGATGGATTCCATGAAAGAATATCTTATGAACAATCTTGGATACCATGGTGGGACATCAAATATTGATCAAGGTATGCCACCACCTTTGACTCCATCAATACCGCCACCTATGGCTCCTCAGATAATGACACCTATGGGTCCTGCATTTCAACCAATTTTTCGACCTACACCTCGACCTTTATATCCTACTCAATCTTCTATTGATCCACAATATCATGGTTCATCTTCGCAACCAGCACCATGATTGTATTTTTTGTTGTTTTTTTTTATTGTATTTGAACTTAATTGTATTAATGCAAGTTTAACTAAATTTTTATAATATGAATATTATTTTTATTTTGTTTTTTTATTAATGATATAATTATTTTTAATATTAATTAATTTATGTTGGTTATATATATTCTACAACTTTTAAATTATCCATAAATAATTAAATAAATAAATTAAAAGTGATTTTAATAAATAAATAAAAATTAATTTAATAAAAAAACAAATGCAATCACCAACGGATTCTCTGTTGGTGATTGCAACTTATGCATGAATCAGCAACGGAGAATCCGTTGCTGATTTGGCAGCAACAGATAATCCGTTGCTGATTTTGCAACGGATTATCCGTTGCTAAATGTCAGCAACGGATTTTCCGTTGCTGCCAAATCAGCAACGGACAAATCCGTTGCAAAAAAAATCGACAACGACAAATGCGATCCGATTATTGCCGTTGCTGATTCCGTTGCTAAATTGTTTTAGCAACGGATGTTAGCATTATTTGCAACGGAATCGTCCGTTGCTAATTACTCCATTTTTTAGTAGTGAATAACACCTGAAAACACCGAAAGATAGGCTCCACAAGTGAGCAAGAATTTTCAAAGACCCTTTTGTTCCTTTCTTCCCATATCAAGTATACAACTATGCTGAGAGAGACCTTTTTCATTCTAGTGACAACAGTTTTCCCCTTGAGGTGAAGGCCCCGAATTGAACTATTGATGGTGGTCATGCCTCTGTTTAGCCTAAGCCAGGATTTGACTTTCATCCACAAGAGGGATGTCCATCTGAAGGCAAAAAACAGATGACTGTGACTCTCTTCATGATCCTGACAAAAAACACAACTAACATCAATGTCAACAAAATATAGCTTGTCTTTTGTTCTCAGCCGCTTAAGCAAGGCAAGCCACAAGATAAAACTATGTCGCGGAAGACACCAGGACTCCCAAACCACATTAGCCCAAAAGACAGGGGTGCCTTTGGTTCTCAAGTATTCATAAGCTTTAGCAGAAAAAAGCTTTGTAGTAGTATCCCAACTTTGTAGCATAGAGACTACTGTTGGCTGCCCCTCACAGTCATCAAGAAGTCGGTCACGTAGCTTGAGGAAAGATTTCCATAGGGGGGAAGAGGTTTGTTGAAGGGGAACCGTCCAGATACTGGTGTCCTGCAAATAAAAATGGTGCACCCATCGAATCCAAATAGAGTCAGCTTTCAAATGAATATTCCATAGCTGCTTCACAAGAAAGCAATTGTTCCTTGCTTTAATGTCATATAGACCAAGACCTCCTTCAACTTTTGGCAAGCAGACGTTCTTCCAAGCAACCAATGCAGACATATTCCTGACTGTAATATCAATCCAAAGGAAGTTCCTGCAAATACAAGTAATATGATTGTTAACACTCTCTGGCATGAGAAATTAAGATACTAAGCCAAAATTGAACCATTTTAAATAAAACAGAGCCAATCAATTCCAGTTCAAAGATAGGATAAGTGTTTGCCCATCCAGCTTTGAATAACATTTTCAAGTTGATGCAGGAGAGGATAGAACTGGCTAGCCAGAAGCCTGTGTGGGCTGAGGAGGACCCAAGGTATTTGAAAGGAAAGCTACCTTCCGAAAAACCAGAGTCTTTAAGGATATTGTGTTTCAAGCTATCACCAATACCACCAAAATATATAAAGGATTTCGTTGCATTAATATGAAGTCTTGAAGCCCGGCTAAAAGCATGAAGCTGCTCAACCAGAATTTGGATAGAAGAACAATCCCCACGGCATAATAAGAGAACATCATCAGCAAATGCAAGATGACAAATATGATGAGGCGCACACTTTGGGTGAAAGTGAAAAGCTTGCTGTTGACTGGCCATTCCTAGCATACGGGAGAAGTATTCCATACATATTAGGAACAGATAGGGAGAGAAAGGGTCACCTTGCCGAACTCCACACTTCCTAGGGAAGAAACCATGAAGACTGCCATTGACAACAACAAAGTATGAGGAGGTTTCCATACATAGCATCACTAGATGAACAAATCTCTGGGGAAAGCCTAATAGAAGTAGGAGAGCTCTGAGAAAAGACCATTGCACCGAATCAAATGCTTTCTTGAAGTCAAATTTGATGAGGCATCGGGGGGAGGTCCTCTTTCTACCATAATGCCGGAGTAATTCTTGAGTCAGATTAATGTTATCAATCATGCTTCTCCCACCAAGGAAAGCGTTTTGAGCTGGATTAATGATGCCCTGGAGGGCACGTCCTAGTCTTCTTGCAAGGATTTTTTAGATTACTTTGTAAACCATGTTGCAATATGAGATGGGCCGAAAGTCATTTGCAGAATTAACATTAGTAGATTTTGGAACCAGAGCAATAATGGAATCGTTGATCTGCTTTAGAATCCGCCTAGAGGAAAAGAAATCCTTGACTGCCACATAGAAATCAGCTCCCATAATATCCCAAGACTGTTTGAAGAAAAGAGAAGAGAATCCATCAGGACCAGGAGCTTTATTGTTTCCAACACTGAAGAGAGCTTCCTTAATGGCTTCATTAGTGACAGGAGCTAGAAGAAAATCAGATTGATCAGTATCCAGACAAGGGCTACTATGAACAACTTCCTCATCAATAGGAGATACAGCCGAGGAAGTGCCAAGGAGACTTTGATAGAAATGAACAAATTCAGCACCAACTTCATCTGTAGTGGTAGTTAGATCCCCGTTGCTACACTGGAGAGCAGGAATGAAGCTTTTCCTATGTCTGTGGCTCATCAAAGCATGAAAGAAACTTGTACCTCTATCACTGTCCTTGAAAAATATGCACTTCAGCTTCTGAGAGAAGAACGCTTTCTCAGCAGATTTAAGATTAATAAGATTAATCTTTAGTGCATTTACCCTCTTCAGGAGAGATATATCATCTCTGGAAACATGCAAAAGGTGCTGGTGCTGCTCCAAGGCAGCTTCCATTCTAGCAACTCTCTCTGAAATGTGGTTGAAATGCAACTTGTTCAGACTCTTTAGGGGTTGCTTTAAAGATTTGAGCTTCCTGCACAAAACAAACATGGGAGAGCCTTCAGCTGGGAGTTGCCATCCATCAGAAATTAGGCCTGCATACTCCAGATGTTCAACCCACATATTGAAGAACTTAAATGGCCTACGACCTGGGGGACAACTGCCACCAATACGGATATGGGCTCCTGAGTGGTCGGAGAAAGCTCCTGGAGGTTGGAAATGCACATGAGAAGTGAGCTGAAGATTGTTCCATGAAGGATTGGCTAGAACACGATCGATTTTAGTCCAAACATTTCCATTGGACCAAGTATAATGACAACCAGTATAGTTTAGATCTGAAAGCCCAAGCTCTGAGCAGCATGTTCTGAAATCAGAGACTTCATAGGAGGAGACCGGTGCACCATTATATTTGTCATCCTGAGAAAGAGTGGAGTTGAAATCTCCAAACACAAGCCAGGGACCAGATGAAGCCCAAGATTTGAGGCCATCCCACAGAGTTCTACGGGCAGAAATGGTATTGTAACCATATACAAATGAAGCAGCAAAAGTAAGATGAGTAGATATATAAGCATCGTATGGAAACATGAATAAACTGGGGAGAAGAATCAAGCACATCAAAATGAACAGTAGAAGGATTCCATAACACAACCACTCGAGCTGTGCTATCAGATTCCACGTTAGAGACTAGTTGCCAGCGCTTCAGCCGAAACCTGTGCATAAACTGAAGCGTGGAAGAAGACAATTTGGTCTCTAGAAGACCACATACATCAAATTTATGTTTTTGCATGAGACGAACCAGCTCATGCTATTTTAGAGGACTGTTAAGCCCTCTGACATTCCAGCTGAATAATAGCATTACATGGGAAGGGGTGGAGGGGGTACCCTACCACTCCCAAATGCTCTAGATGAACTCTTTTTCTGACCACGTATAGTGGTTAAACCAACAGGAACCACATTAGGATCTTTCCTGCATGGGACTACTCCAACTGGTTCTTTCCCATTATTGATGATGGGGGGGTTGCAAGCAGAGATACAAATACCTCCTGAAGATGAGTTAGCAGGTGCTTTACCTCTAGTGGGGGTGGATGAGACCTGAGCAGCTGTGTGTGTGGCACCAACGGGTATGCTAGGAGATTTCCTTGCTTTCTTGCTTTTAATAATTTCCCATCCATCAGAGGCCACCGCAGCTTCGGTGGTCATAGGGTCATAATTATGTGAAGACTCCCCAATCTGGCCATTAGGTTTCCCAAGGCTAGGCTCTGCAACAGACCCTAGACGATCAAAAACACTGCGACCCTTGTTGGCATCTATAGGTGGATGGTTGTTCTTGCCCAAAGGTCATGCCACCACCAGTGCAGGATGAGAGGTGCAAGTTCCCATGTTGTACCCAAGGACTTTACATAACTTGCAAAATCTAGGAAGTGTCTCATATATCACTGGTTGATGCAAAGTGGCTCCATTCGGTAAGTTAATGACAATAGAGGATTTGAGATCAGCAAGTAAATCCAATTCTACAAGGACTCTAGCATAAGAAATTCTCGACATGCTAAAGGTGAGCTGGTCACTTTGTATAGGCGTGCCTAATTTGCTAGCAATCTTAGAAAGGCATTTAGGAGACCAGCATTTTAACGGTAAATTTGGGAATTTAAACTATACAGGAACACAGGACATCTCATCAGTCCCAAAATCAAAGTACTCTAGCATAGCTTTGATAATCAGTGGCCAGCCATATATCAAGTAAGGTCCATTAGTAAGAACAACAAGTTTATCATCAACATTTTTGAATCTGTAGACTAACCAGCCAGATTCATGGATAGCCAAAGAGGCTTCACACTTCCAGGAACTGGATATAATATTATTCAATGCCTTAAAACCAGGTGACTTTCCAGCAACATAGCCCACAATACATAATTGCCATACATCATAATTATTATCTAAATCATCAGAAGACAAATCACAGGGTAAATCATTGCAAGAAGATGAGAAATGCGGTAATTTAGGAGCTGTGATAGTGTTGCGGTTAAATGCAAATAAATCTCGCCATTTCTCAACAGGTGCAGGAGAATGAGAGGTGTCTGAATGAGAAGCCTCTGTAGGGGAGGAGACTACAGTTGGAAGATTAGGATCTGCCACAGCAAGATCTGGGATGTTGTGGTGAGGAGCAGGCACAGGAGAGGGTCCCTTCTTTGAAGAAGCAGCAACTGCAGCTACTGATTGCCCAGAACCACACAAAGGTGAAACCCTCAAAACACTAGTAGAAGGTGGCACAGGGGAGCGAAAAAACTTGGAATTTCCTCCAGATGCAGAGTAATCAACTTCATCTTCATCATAGTCATCCTCATCAGAGCAGTCCTCTACAATCACATGATCAGGGGTAGAGGGAGAAGAGACAATCGATTGAGGAACAGACCCTTCCTCAGCAAAAATCAAAAATTTTTCAGGGTTGGACCCACCGGCCACCGCTGCAGGAGGGGGGGTGGGAATCGAAGGGGAGGGGAAAAGAGGAGGAGGCGGAGAGGGAAGGGGTGGAGCGGGAAGAGCAAGAACAGAGTTATCATGTAACTGTTGAGTTTGTGCAGGGGTTCGGCGTGTATGTCGCTTATTTTTGGCCATGAAGAAAGTGTACAGCAGAAGATAAGCATGGAAGGGGGGAAGCTACAGTAACCGGAAATTGAAAATTCAGCTGGCACCATGAACAGAGGAAACTATTCTCGTGGGAGGATGGAGAGCTTCTCTCTCTTGTTTCTCAAACGTAGAGTAGAACTGAGAGCTATTGAGAGCTCTTTTTTTTTATCAAATGTAAAAAATGTATAGATCAAAAAGAGCAAGACAAGCTTGCGGTACAAGCTGGAAGCCAGCAGAACATTACATGCAAATTCAAAAGGTGAGTGCAGGGGAACATTCTCCCCAGCACAAGCCAACCCGAGAAAAGGGATATGATCCCAAATACAAGAGCATGGACAGCCCCCATGCAGGCAAAATAGAAATTAAAAAGCCTAGGGGAACATGCTCCCACTAAGCCGAACAAGAAGCAAAATGCTAGCAAAACAACATCAAGACATTGACTTCAAGCCAATAGCATTAAGCAACCAAAGCCTCACAATAGGGCACACCAGGATCAGAGAAGCAGCCTCCCATTTTGGAGCAGAAAAACCAACCTGCATGAGACTGCTGAACTCATGGCGAAGAAGCGCATTTAACAAGCTAGAGAAGAAATTCCAGCTCTAGCAGACCAAATTGCCATCCAGCTTCAAGACTACGAAGCATCCAACCCGACTGAGAGCTCTTTCTTGATTCTATGGGTGGTGGTGCATGGCCGTTCTTTCTTAGTTGGTGGAGCGATTTGTCTGGTTAATTCCGTTAACAAACGAGACCTCAGCCTGCTAACTAGCTATACGGAGGTGACCCTCTGCGGCCAGCTTCCTCTGACCGATAAAATATGGCTTCATCTGCATACGCCAAAATATATAATTTGTGTTGGTAAGTTTGAGATTGATGACGTGTTGTGTGTTGGAAAGAAGTATGATGGCTGGTGGTGAGACAGGAGCTGAGGAGATAGATAAAACTTCATTGTGTGCAAAGACAGGCACTGGTGGAAGCAAGGGCTATAAGGGAGGATGAGGTAGGAGAGGTCAAGCTAACATTGATGCCAGCTGCAGTAGCAGCAGAGGAATCCATTGGTAAAGCTGGAGAAGTCGTATAGTTGTTGTTGTTACTCAATTTTGGACCCCACGTGCTGGAGACAGTGTATACCTGTTTTGAACCGAGTGTAGGAGTGTAGCTCATGTTTGCTGGAAAATTGACAAAAGTGGAGGAGAAAGAAATATTTTTTTTCGAACCCTGTTTGAGTTGTTTTCTACTTTTTTTATCCTTCCCCTTTGCTGCCAAAATCATTAGGTTTCTTAGACTGACTAGGGGTCTTCATAATGCTAAATTCGTTCCTTCGTTATCTTGTTTTTAAGGTTTGATAAATCCCTCAGAATTTGCACTAAAAAAACTGATTCTGTTGCTGTTGCAATTTTCTATTTGAACTTAGGCTCTGATTCTGACTTGGTTTCTTACGATATCTGACCATCCTAGCTATATTCTGTCACTCATGACATGTTAAAGATTTGACCTACACATTTATTGGGTCCTAGGAGTCATTGTTAGACTCTTAGTCAGTTTTGGATGCTCGGCATTGTCAGATCAAGAAAACCTTTTTGACCAACCAGATCCCTACCAGATTTTGTTATCTAAAACGATTTTATATCACTTTGAATCATTCATCAAAGTGGTAATCCGGTACACGTAGATGAACTTGGGCTTTTGAATTGCTTGATTTCGATATCATAAGCTCAAGATATTCCTGTTTGAAATCTAGCTTGAAAACATATAATCCTACCGCGAGAAGGTTTCCAGCTGAGTTTGGTTGCAATTCTGTTATTCAAAACGAATTTATCTCATTTTTTATCCTTCATGAAAGTTGTAGCTCTACAAGTGTAAATGAATTTAAGACTTTTGAATCACTTGATTTCAATATCAAAAGCTCATAATATTCTTGTTTGAATATCTAACATGAAAGCAAAGAATTCTGTCGCGAGAAGGATCCTGACTCGAGTTTTGCACCAAAGACTCTATTTCCGTCACAAATTTTATTGATTTGTTCTTAAGTCATACTCTTAGTCATATCGAGATGCTCGGCATTGTTAGTTTCTGAATTAGATCAGGAGACCCTTTTTGACCAACCAGATTACTGCCGGATTCTATTATCTAAAACAATTTTATCTCACTTCAAATCCTTCATCAAAGTTGTAGTCCTGGACATGTAGATAAATTTGGGCTTTTGAATCACTTGATTTCGATATCAAAAGCTCAAGATATTATTGTTTGAATATCTAGTGTGAAAGTAGGGATTCCTGCCACGAGAAGGATTTTTGCCCGAGTTTGCAGGGATACAATTGCAAGATGCTAAAAGTTTGAAGACCAATTGCAAGCCAATTTGAAGCCATTTTTTGGACCAAGGATCGAAGGGAAAAGGCGTTAAATAAGGAAGTTGATTGAAGATAAAATTAGAAGGAAGAAATTGAAAAACCACGTTTTTTTCTGCACAACTATCCCAGTTTTTCTTTCCTTTTATCTGCAATTTCCTGTTTGGTTTTCATGTTTCTCTTGCTGGATTGGAGAGCTCCTGACCACGTTTTTATTGCCCCATTTCAAAGAAAACAGTTGGTGCCTCATGACCCCAGCTATGAAAAGAAAGAAAGGAGTTGTACCACCTTTTGATAAATGAAAATTAAGTGCTGAAAATCAGAATAGGAATCAGAATATTTTAATTTTTTTTGCGTTTTTTTTACTGCAAATCAGCAGGGATTTGCATCCTAGAATTAGTGCATTGAATCTTTTCTAAATAGAGATATGTTAGACTATATATAAGCCCCTCTAATGACCTAGCAAGGGGGAGAAAAAAAAGAAAGGAAGAGCAGGGGAAAAGAAACGCAAACAGGAGGAAAGAAAGAACAAGAGAGGCAGAATACGAGCAGAAAAAACGAAGAGAAAAAGAGAAGAAAAAAAAAACAAAGAGAACAGGGGTTCATCTTTTCGACTGTGAAAGTCTTCATAGGAACGAAGAGGGGAGAAAAAAAGAAAGGAAGAGTATGGGAAAAGAAACGCAAACAGGAGGAAACAAAGAACAAGAGAGAGGCAGAATACGAGCAGAAAAAACGAAGAGAAAAAGAGAAGAAAAGAAAAACACAGAGAACAGGGGTTCATCTTTCGACTGTGAAAGTCTTCACAGGAACGAAGAGGAGAGAAAAAAGCGAGAGGCAGGCAAAACAAGGAGAAAAAAGAGGGCAGGGAAACGAAAAATGAAGAGACAGCGAGGGGAGTAAACGGCGCAGATAACAGGGGAGAACAGAGGGAGTTTCTTTCCTTCATCCTTTCGTTACTGTGAGAAAGGAAAACAGAACGGAGGAGAGGGAGAGAAGAGAAACGGAAGCAAAACAAATCGGAAAGAACAGAGACACGAGAACAACAGACAAGGCAGACAATGGAGGACTGAAGAAACCGGGTTCGCCAGCAGACCAGGTAAGTTGTCTCTCTTTTCTTACCAGCTTTGCATGCATTCTTGGTTGCATTGTTACTGTTCAAGTGAAATTTAATTCACTTGAATAGTAACCAGCCAAGGCATGCGTAAGTGAGGAAACTCACGCATGCCTTTGTGCCCAGCATACCTTTGTGCTCAGCCGGGTCACTGGTTTGAGCCAGTGACCCGGCTAGGCCTGCTGGGTTCAGTCTAGCCACATGAGCCGAAGCTGGACCCGACCCCAAAAAAATGAGTAATATCATTTTTTTTGTGTATTTACTTTGAGGTTTTTGTATTTTTATATTGTAAAAATATAAATCTCGTATTTAAAATACCCTGTTTTCAGCTAATATGACAAATATATATATATATATATATATATATATATATATATATATATATATATATATATATATAATGTTTTCATACATCTGGCCAATACCTTAACTTGTTTTGAATGTTCTTTTTTTATATAAAAAATATTGGAAGTTTTGAAAATATGTTTTCGCATGGATTTCTTAAACACAACAAAAATTATTTTCTTGTATTCGGATTTTACAACATGTTTGTAAAACTTCAAAGGGTATTGGCCAATATTCCAAAAAATACAAAAAATCTTATTTTTGGGGGGATTCATCTATTATTCATCGTTAATGTTTGGATAAAGAAATCCCAAAGAGATAAATATCCAAAATATTATTGGGAATAACTTGTTATTATTCACTGTTAATATTTGGATAAAGAAACCCTCGATGGTAAATATCCAAAATATTTTTCTAAGAATAATAAGTCATAACACATCATTGAAAGAAGCCTCGGATTATAATTGAGGACATTTCAATTTTTGACTCCACGGTTTACGAGTCGTAAAAGTATGAAACACTAAGACAAAAGGAGGCTTTTAAAGCGCTTTGAATTTCCTTAGGTTTCTAAATCTTTGTTCCTTTTCCTTGCGATTTATGAGTCACAAACACTTGAAATATTAAGGGAAAAATGAGCTCTTAAGCACATTGAATCTCCTTAGATTTCTATTTTACCTATCTCATAAATCATAGGTTATAAATTTAGTCTGAATCAAACACAGATTTCAAGAAATCTGTATTGATTCTTCTTGGTACTTTGTACAAATATCTAAGGGTGTGATCCACATTGATCAAGGGTTCTTTCTTTTTAGACTTTGAGTCAAGTTTTTTTATCATAACAAACTTATCCTAAGAAAACTGATTGGATTAGAAAACATCAACACCATAACAATTATAAGGCAAACCAAACACCAAGCAGCTTATCTTAGGTAGGGCGTACTAGGGGTGATAATATCTTCCCTTTATGCAACCAGTCCCTTTCCTTAGAATCTCTGAAAGACCAGTTAGGGTTCCTAGTGACCATAATACTAGGTGACGACTTTCTTTATCCAAATAAACAAAAACTCTGAAATCAATCGAGGGTCGCTACTACTAATGAAAGAAATCTGCAGTAGAGTCTCTGCAGAGGGAGTCGAAGTTGGCTACTGATAGCTGCTGAGGAGAAAACGTCTGCAGCACAGGTAATATTTCAGAACTAAGGCAGGTAAGGGGAAAAGGAAGAAAGACGTTATTTTTCAGAGGAAAAACATCTGCAACAAATTGCTTTACAGAAAAGGGGAGATTGTGCCGATTAGGAGGAGAAAACGTTTGCAGCACAGGTAATATTTCAGAACTGAGGCAGGTAAGGGGAAAAGGAAGAAAGACATTATTTTTCAGAGGAAAAACGTATGCAGGAAATTCCTTTGCAGAAAAGGGGAGATTGTGCCAATTAGGGAGAGAAGAATATGTTTAGATATTTTCAGCTCTGATATCAAGTTGAAGGCATAAGCTATAATTAATTGAAGGCATACATAATTAATAATCTTCTCTTCTATTTATATAACTAGGGCATCATACAATAGTTACTGTGTAGCGTACTACACAAGATAAATATATACAGGAAAGTACAATATTTCCTATATTACAGCACATTCCATAATAACAAATAAGATTTTTATGTTTAAACAGCTCACATATCATTCCATAAAAGAATCACTACAATTATTAAGTAATGATCAATTAAAATGAAAATTCTATTGCTAGCTATAAAACATGATAATCTAAGTTTCATGATAGATTTTTAATTTTTATATATAATTGTTTCTAAGAACTCTACTGAAAATTGGAGATAGTATTTTTAGTTCTATAAAAACCCCCATTATTAACTATATATATTGTTGGGTTTTTGCATATCATTCACGTAGGAGAAACCATGAAATAAAATTATTCAGGAGTCTTAAGCATCATGTTAGACAAATATAGAGTTGTTTAAGGATTTATTACCTGAAGATCTGATCTTATTCGACTTTGAATAATTCTTTAAAGACTGAGTTGGCGCAAATCACAAGCTGTCCAATTGTCCGGCCTCCAACGGTAATCTACATGAACAACTAGTAATAAATACCCTAAATCCCTATTTAGAAGAGAGGGATTGCTATGCCTAGAGTGCCAGCTATAATTTTGTGTTTACATAATTTTTCTGTCTAACAAACAATCACTCTAAAAAATAAGAGGCATACCTTACTATTTATAAAGAAATCTAAAAAACTTTATAAATTAACAAAATTTTAATTTTTTCCCTGAATAATATCTACATATTAATTCAAATTTTTTTAGAAATTAACTCAATCAAGTCCTAACTTGATTTTTCTAGGTTTAGAAATATAATCCTTATTTAATTTCTAAAATTAAAATTTTAATCAAGTCATACTCAATTAAATCATCCCAATTTAATTTCTAACTACTTGGTTCTTAATATGTATGACCCATTAGGTTCCTAATATGTTGACCCAAATATAAATTATAATTCTAATGAAATATAATTAAATAATTTAATTTATTATCAATTAAACAAGTAATTAATTTATATTTGAAGATCAGGTGCATCGTCTAACAACATGTCATGATCTCTAAAATTTTAGTGACCGATTTCTCAATGTAATTAATATCCTTTCATCAATAATGTTCTCATTTAACATTAAAACATGAAATATGTCAGCTATGTTAAATCATGTTCGTTTTTCTACATAATAATCATTGATTGTCTGAATAAGATTTGAAACTCTTTTTAAATCTTATTCCACCTTGGCCAAGGATTTCTCAGACGTTAATATTATTTGAAAATAGATGAAACATTTTCTCTAATTCTCATAGGGTGATGAATCCTCTATTAATCATTCAAGTACCTTCATATAGTTCATGTTATACCAAATTTATGCCCTTTCATTACGTCGATTAAGATAGCAAGTAACATGATCAAAGCATAACATTTTCTATATGTTGATCTCAAGTATAAGGATTACTAACACAATCATCACTTGAGCCTTGCTATAAACATATGTGATCTTTTCATACGAAATTCTCATGCGGTTGGTTCAATGTACATGTCTTATGACAAAAACTTACATACTAGTTCTAATAATATGTACCAATCTTTACAACTTTAATAAATGTTCAGTATTTAAGAGAGTATCGACTAGAAACATTTTAGGAACAATGCTTTGATGCAATGAGAATCTTATAATTATAACAATTTTATAATTTTCTTTACAAGACATTTTTGTCTTATGGATTTTATCTTTACTCTAGATTAATTAATATAATATTATATGAATATTAAAAATAAATTAAACTTTTATTAATAATAAATATATATTTATACAAATATAATAATACCATATATAATCAACCGATTTACTACAAGATATGTATATATATAATATTCTTCATGATTGATACATAATTTTCAAGCAAAAAGTGATGTCAGGTACCTTATAAGCTACGAGTTTGTTTTTTTTGTGATTAAAATATAATAAAGTTATATACATATCCTCCATACCATCTCAATTCAGTAGGCAAGGGCCAGACCCAAAAATGCCTTCAAATTGTAGGGTTACTTAGACAGAATATTAGTCGGCCAGTACCCTGTACTTCTTAGCCCTGCATATGCAAGCATGCATGGCTCATATATGAATTCTTTTACCATTGACACTACTAGAAAACCAGAGAAAACCAACGAAATTACCGACGGATGTTTCTGTCAGTAATAATTACTGACGGACATAATTCTGTCTCAAAATCTGTCGGTATATACCGATGGCCTACATCCGTCGGCAAAACGGTCGGTATATACCGACGGAATATTTCCATCGATATATACCGACCGTTTCGCCGACGGGGTATATAGTTTGTTTGGAAATATGCAACGGCGTGGTGACGTCAGACGATTTTACTGACAAAATTACCGAGGGATTCAAACTAAGATATCCGTACAGTGACGTGGCACTGTCACCGATGGAATCACCGACAGAAGCAATCCGTCGGTGATTCCATCGCAAAAAAACCATTATATACCCACTGATCTGTCGACACTCTCTTCCTTTGTTTCTCCTTCTTCTTCTTTCCCATCCCACCTCTTCCCTCCCAAACTACAGCCACACCCATCCCAACTCTCCACTATTCTCAACACGAGCACTCAATATCCGTATGTGGTTACAATATCCATTTCTTGTAGATTTTATCCTTTTTTTGTAAGTAAATCTGTCCTTTTTAGTTTTAATATTTAATTGTGAATTTTATTGTTTTAGTATATGTATTTTGTTAACGTTTGTACTTGTTTAATTGTTATTTGTCAAAGAAACTTGTAGTATGAATGTATAATTTTGTAGTTGTTATAGTTTTTTTTTTTAGATTTTATCAAATTATATTTGTTTGTAAATTGTTGAAATTTTGTTTGAATTATGTCGTTGTGATGAAATAAATAATTAATAGCTTGTTTACCGAGTCTTGTTTAATTGTTATGAATTCTATTTCGAAGTTGTGATTTCTGTATAAATTTGTATGTATGAATGTTGATAGTTGATAATTGATAATGAATATTTAACATAAGTGTTGTTTTAGTTTGTTGGATAATGTCGGGAAAAACCAATATTTTTGTTATGTTTTATAGAGGTTCAATAGAAGTCATGGATGATCGTTCATGGATGTATCGGGACTCACCCCAAGGATTGCGAAGGATGGATTATTGTAACGGTGTCCAGGGTTTTATTAATTTCACAAGATCTATTCCGAGGAATTTTCCCGATGGCGGTATTAGGTGTCCATGAAGGAAGTGTAAAAATTTAAAGTTTCTGCATCAAGATGTTGTAACGATGCATCTTCTAACCAAAGGGTTCATGGAAGATTACCTATGTTGGTATGCTCACGGAGAACTATTTGTTCCTGATGAGAGCATGGAAGAATAAGTGGTTGGGTCAACTTCTAGAGCTAGCAACATGCATGAAGTTGGAAATGAGAACGTGAATCCTTACAGGAATATGGTTATGGATGCAATGAGAATGAGTGAAGTTAATGTCAGGGAATGTCCAATCGTAGAAGAAGAACCTAATGCAGATGCAGCAAGGTTTTTTGATCTGTTGAGAGATTCTAACAAACCATTATGGGATGGCTGCACGAACCACAGTAAATTATCAGTCGTAGCAAAGGTGTTCACCATCAAGTCGGATCACGGGTTGAGTGAGGTCGGTTATGACAAGATTATTGAATGGGCGAGAAGCATTTTACCTGAAGGGAATAGGCTGAAAGAGAACTTCTATGCTGCCAAGTCCATAATGAAACCCCTCGGTTTAGGATACCAGAAAATTGATATATGCCCTAACTTCTGCATGTTATACTACCTTAAAAATGCTGAGATGACCGAGTACATGACATGCGGGCATTCCCGTTACAAACCCAGAACTGGTAGAGGGAAGACTCTCGTGGCATATAAAAAAACTTAGATACTTCCCAATCACACCTAGACTGCAGAGGTTATTCATGTCACCAAGGACTGCTGAGCACATGACATGACACTAATCACACTATGCGGTTGATGGAGTGATGGTTTATCCTTCTGGCGATGAAGCATGGAAACACTTTAACAGTATGCATCCTCACTTTTTAGCTGAATCAAGGAATGTGCGTCTTGGGTTGTGTACAGACGAATTCAACCCATTTGGGTCATTTGCTGCTCCTTATTCTTGTTGGCCGGTCATACTGACGGTTTATAACTTGCCACCGAGGATGTGTATGAGGCTGGAGTTCATGTTTAATTTATGGTCATACCAGGTCCGAGCAGTCCGGGTTGGAATATAGATGTTTGTCTTCGTCCGTTAATTGATGAGTTGACGCAGTTGTGGTCCTCTAGAGCTTTGATTTATGACATCTCAAGGAAACAAAATTTTGTTATGAGAGCGGCTTTAATGTGCACTATCAATGATTTCCCAGCTTATGGAATGGTTTCTGGTTGGAGCACGCATGGAAAGCTAGCATGTTCATACTGTATGGAGAACAACAAGGCATTCACGCTAACAAACGGGGGTAAAGCTTCTTTTTTTTTACTGTCACCGTCGTTTCTTGCCACATAACCACAGGTATAGAAAGAACAGAAAGGATTTCCTTGTTGGCATAGTTGAAAATGATGTTGCACCCCTGCATCTTTCCGGTGAAGAATTGTTTGATTTTGTGTCAGAGTATGATGACATTGTGTTTGGTGTCCAATCAGGTAAGCAAAAGTTTTCTGGTTTTGATTTGACTCATAATTGGGTGAAGCGAAGTATATTTTGGGAGCTTTTTTATTGGAAGACCAATCTTCTCCACCATAACCTTAACGTCATACACATTGAAAAGAACGTGTTTGAAAACATTTTCAACACCGTCATGGATGTGAAGGGGAAGACAAAGGATAACATCAAGGCTAGATTGGATGTAGCGTTGTTCTGTAACTGTAAAAATATGGAGTTGGTTTGTGATGGGTCACGGGTCGCAAAACCAACAGCAAGTTTCGTGCTAGAGAAAAACGCACAACTACTAGTCTACAAATGGCTTAAGAGTCTGCGTTTCCCCGATGGACATGCCTCAAACATATCAAGGCTGGTTAATACAGAGAAATGCAGATTATATGGAATGAAGAGTCATGACTGCCATGTGTTTATGCAAACACTCATCCCATTAGCTTTTCGTGATTTGTTGCCAAAGGAGATATGGAATGCACTAATGGAGATCAGTAATTTCTTCAGAGATATATGCTCCAGCAAGTTGAATGTTGATCACATTGAAAGGCTTGAAAAGAATATCATCGAGACAGTATGCAAACTTGAGTTGATATTCCCTCCATCTTTTTTTGACTCAATGGAGCATCTACCTGTACATTTACCGTTTGAGGTAAAAGTTGGAGGACCGGTCCAGTACAGATGGATGTATCCATTCGAGAGGTTAGATATTACATGAGTTATGTAATTTATAATTAAATATTTTTATTTTTAATTTAATTTTTTTAATTGATAATGTTTTATTAATATATATATATGCAAGTACTTGTTCAATCTTAAAAAAAAGGTTAAGAATAAGGCGCATGTTGAGGCGTCAATATATGAGGCGTATATTGTTGAGGAGATCTCAACATTTATCTCATACTATTTCGAACCTCATTTGAGAACGAGGATAAACTGTGTTCCACGTCATGATGATGGTGGTGAAGTGCATTCAAGTGGGAACTTGTCAATATTCTCCAATCCTGGACGACCCACACCTAAAAATGCCGTGAGAGGAAGATATTTGTCTGAAATAGAGTTCAGACAAGCACACAATTATGTTTTATTTAATTGTGATGAGCTGAGACCTTTTATTAAGTAAGTAGATGTTCGACTTAAACTTTGTCAAGAGTGTACTATTTATGTTTTGTGATACCATACACTCATATAATTTGGAACAACCTTACAGGCAACATCTACGATACTTACTGTCCAATAATTCACAACTGACCGATTCCCAGATCTTTCAATTACAAGATGAACAATTTGCCACATGGTTTATAACACATGTAAGTCCTATCACAAACTCATTATCTCTTGTAGTGTAATTAATTGTAGTCAATGTTATATACTATCCATTTATTGATTATTATTGTATTTAATTTACAAGCTAGGTTTATCAAATGGGAGGTAGTGCTGCTATTTCACTGTCTTTACTATGTCTGGGCCCTGAAAGAAAAGTCAAGTGCTATAATGGGTATTTTGTCAATGGATATGTCTTTCATACTGAAGAATACGGGCATGGAAGAAAGACATACAACAACGGTGTTTGTATTAAGGGATTGACTTCTAGTGAGTTTGAAGTTGACTACTACGGTAGATTAGAAGAGGTCATCGAACTGCAATATCATAGCGAGCAAAATAGAGTGTTTTTATTCAAATGCTATTGGTATGACACAACTGACAGAGGAATCATAGTAGATCCTCACTATGGTCTCGTTGAAATCAACTCAAAAGCTAGACACCACAACGTAAACGACGTCTTTGTTTTCGCAAAGTAATGCCAACAAGTTTATTACACATACACCCCTTCCTTTAGAAAGGACCGATCAAGAGTTGATTGGTTATTCGTTTTAAAAACAAAACCCAAGGGTCGTGTCAAGGTTGTTCAGGATGAGAAAGAAGACACAAGTGTGATAGATGAAGTCTTTCAAGCCAGTGAGTTGGTTGAACCATACCGAGTTGCTCCGTCGATTGACTTAGAAGAATACTTGAATTTTTGTGTTTTCAACGATAGTCTTGTTGATGTTGAAGCAGAGGAGTTGAATGTTGTTCTGAGCTCTACTAGTGCAAAAAAGAATGTTGTTGAAGAAGATGATAACGAAATTGAAGAGTGCGATGAAGCTGATGATAACAATTCAATAGAGGACGAAGATGAAAATTCCGACTAACTAAACATGTTATAAAATCTTATTTTATAATTATGTAATAATTTGAAACATGAAATATTTATTCTTCTTTAATGGTTAGCCCTTGTTATTGTGTTGTGTGTGCTGTAAGATTGCAATTCAAGATTTTTTGAAAGCGTTACATAAAAAAATAAGAAAAATTTACGGTTTCACCGACGGGGTTACCGATGAACTATAACCTGTTGGTATTTGACAGAGAGTTGCAAAACAATTACGTATTGTGCCACAATCACCGACGGATTTGCCGACGGACTATAACCTGTCGGTACTTTACAGAGAGTTGCAAAAAAAATTACGGGATTGTGCCACATTCACCGACGGATTAACCGACGTAAAATACTAACGGATTACGCACATCCAAAAGCGCACGCATGTCTGACACGTGTCCGTTTGCACAAATACCGATGGCTTTACCGATGTATATTACTGACGGAATCACCGATGGATTCATGCACTTCCGAAAGCGCACGCATGTGTGACACGTGTCCGTCTGCACGAATACCGACGGATCGAAAAGTTTGGTGGGATTTTCAAACTTTTTTTGGTGCGCATTTCAATTAATTGCTGACGGAATTTAATGCCACCGACAACAATTAATTTTCGTCAGTAAGTCCGTCGGAAAAATTGCCATATAAATCCCCCCTCCCGCCCCCCATTTGGTTCATTTTTTTCTCTCGGCTCTGTTTCTCTTCTTCTCCATTTCTCTTCTCCTCTCCATTTCTATTTGTCAAATTGAAGAGATTTCTTTGTTTTGGTGGTTGTGATTTTACCAAGGTATGTATTCTTTTATCTTTATCTTTGTATTTTTTTATTTTAATTATGATTATTTTTTTTGGTCTTCTTTGTTTTGTGTATTGTTTGTAGATAAAATCTTACATTCAACACACTATTAAGGTAAGTATTTTTTATTCCCAAATTTATTTTGAATTGATATAGTGTTTTTTAGTTTTGTGTATTGTTTGTTTTGTGTTTATGTTGTTTTGTGTAATGTTTTTTAGTTTTTTAATTTTATTTATTAATTTTATGATATTATTGTTTGTATTGCTATAATTGATATTGTTGAATTTATGTTAAAAATGTTAATTTATATATATAGAATTACTTTTAATTAGTTTATCTTAATTTAGGATATTATTGTTTCCATGTCATTGTTATTGCTTGTTATTACATTTTTATATTTATATGTACACGTTAATTTTTATTTTGAGGTCCATTAGGGTCGATCGTGTTAGGAATGATATTGATTTAGTTATCTTTTGCTTTTGACCATGTAATTATTTATAAATTAAGAGTCTTGTCTCCTAAAACTTGAAATGTAATATTAATCTGTAAATTTGAATGCATGACTTTAATCTAATGTTCGTAACTCTAAGTACCAATTTAATAATGAATGTTCATAGTTGAAATTGATTCTTTTACTTGAATATCATTATATGATGTTATTGAATAAAATGTTGTGTTGATGATGATGAGTTGGGTTGAGATCCAGGATGATTGGATCAGGATGTGAAATAAAATTGGAAGTGTAATATGATTTTGTCGATAACTTGGGACCCCCCAGGATAAGGGAGACTTTGTCGAATTTTTTTTAAATAATCAAAGTTAATTATGTAATTATTCGTATAAATATATGTAGATGCGTAGAATGAAATCTACAGCACGTCGTCAGAAGACAATTGCAGCTAGTTCTTCTAGCAGCGAGGAGGACATATCCTTAGGTGCTGATCACGGCGAGGAATCTACGCCAACTTGTGATGCTGCCTCTTCTAGTGCGGTTTCACAGCGCAGAAGCGGTGTGCCTTCATAGTGGGGTCAATTCACCCGCAAGTACCAGGCACAATGGAAGGATGACCTCTCAATGTAAGTTTGTTTAGGTTTTAGTGTTTTTTTATATACTTATAACATAATTTATGAACAACTAATTAATATTACTACTTTTATTTAATTTCAGGTTCACAAACATTGAGGCTGCAAGGACTATAACATTGGTGTTTAAATCGTCGATGGAGATTCCATTGTTTCAATGAAGCCAGGTTTCCAGACATCCTGAGTGGAAACCTAATATCGATGCATGGTTTAAGCGATTTCAGGTCGGTGTTAATTTTTAATTTCCAGCTTATTTTTAATAAATGATTTTTATAATTTTATATCTTGTACTATTCTTATTTTATATGAATTATTTATATACACAGAACAAATTTGAGTGGGATAGGGCAGACAACAATGTTGTGAGGAGGGTATGGAAGAATCACGCGGCAACTAGGTAACATCAAAAATAATATTTATTTTTGTTTTATAATTTTATGTTTTAAATTCTAATTTGTTACTATGGAAGTAGGTTGCGTGATTTTTGGTATGACACCCAAAAAAAATAAAAAAGACAAGCGAGGGATAACGGTCTTGAAGGATGGAATGAGGTGGCGGTTTGGCAGGAATTCAAACCGCCATTCACCTCGGGGGAAATATGGACGACATATATTGAACACGTGACCTCAGAGCGGTTATCACGGCGCTCACAGTCCGGCGCCGACAACCGGAACTAGCAAATTCATGGTTCGGTGACCACGCACACTGGTGGATCCGTCCCATTCAGCGCACATGCAAAGCGGATGGTAAGATTAATTTCAATGAAATATATTGTTAAATAATTTTTCGTTCCTTATAATATATTTAACTTTCAACCTATTTTTTCCTTACAAGCTACGTCTCTTGGATGTGAACCGAGTCCAATGGAGCTGTTTGTAGAGACGCATGTGCGAAGTCAAGACCACCAAAAGGGGGTGCAGCAGTTCATGAACAACCGTGCTCAACACTTTGTGGTATGTTCGTTCATTCATTTTATTTTGTAAATTATTATTTTCTTGAATTGCATCTTGAATTACATTTGATGATTTTTTTACCGACAGAATTTTCAGGAGACCTATAATAGCCAGTTGAGGGAGAGATATGGGGACAATTTGTCGACCCATCCAGATTTCGATCCAGATTTGTGGATGGAGGCAGGATCGTCTGGTGGACCCGATAAAAATCGGGTCTACGGGCTCTCCAACACTACGGCTGAAAACTTGTGTTCGGCTCGTAGTGTCTCAACTGTTGGAAGCTCTCCATCAGTATCGAACACCTAGTCTAAGGAGTTTGCCAAATAATTACCAGCCATGCCATAATTACCGACGGAATATATCCGTCGGTGATTAAATACAGACGGATTTACTGACGGATAATATCCATCGGTATTTAACAGAGAGTTGCCAAACAATTACCAGCCAAGCCATAATTACTGACGGAATATACCTCGGAACTTCCGTCGGTAATTACCGTTGAAATTGTAGACGGATTTATTCCGTCGGTAATGTTCCCGCGGGAAACTTTTTTTTTGGCGCGCGTGTATCCGTCTGTAAGACCGTCAGTGTTCCGTCGGTAGGTGTTTTTTTTATTTACAACAGAGTTAGCGATGGAAATGGGTTTTACCGATGACTGGTATACCGACGGACGTGTTCCGTCGGTGAGGCCGTCGGTAATTATTTTACCGACGAATTTCATTGCTTTCACCGACGGAATTAGTCCATCGGTAAAATTGGTTAATGGTGTAGTGTGATCAGGAGTAGGAGGAGGGACGAATCCAAAATGTTTATAAATTGAAGTGGCCAAAGTGTATAGTCCTACTGTTGGGAGGGCCATTTCATAATAATACCCTCAAAATTGTATAGTTTCAATGGCGATTTTAAATAACTTTCTAAACTTGAGGGCATTAGCCCACCCTTGGCCATACCTAGATTTGTCTCTCAGTGGGAGATCTACAGGCCGTCCAACTTGAGCTCTGTTCGATGAACTTTATAAATCAAAACCACAAGATTTTAACTTGAGAACATTCAAATGATGTTCTCTCCTATCAACTACATGAGTTCCAGCCCAATACAGATAGCAAGAAGTGAAACTTCTATAGGTTCTCTGATCTCTTTGTGGAGCATATATAAACAATATTTTTTTTCAATCTAACCTGAAGATTATAAATTATTCATGCAAAATACAGGATTGATGATCCATCTCGATTAAACAAAGTTTCACTATTATAGAATGTACCTATATAGGAAATATTGTTGTCTACTCTTGTGTTGTAACCTTCACCATTACTATTGTACATTGCCCTACACATATATATAGAAAGGCTTGGCTAACTAATAGGTTAAGCTTCCTAATTATTCTCAACTTGATATCAGAATCTTCTGCCATTAGAACTCTTCTCTCCCTTTCCCCCTTGTAGCCGACCTTCTCTCAGCTTTTCCTAATGGATTCTACTGCTGTTGCCGCCAAATTCTCCCTTACCACCGGTGGTGCAGCCCAGCCGGCCAGCCCTCTACAAGCTGCTGCTAGTGGTGTCCTTCCTCTACAACAGCAGCCTCCACTTGCAGAGCACGTCTTTGACTGCTTCTCACAAGCTTCTGATGTTCCTCTGCACATTATAGGAACACAAACTCCAACTATTTTTGCTCTATCAAACATCCACCAAGTTGTTTTGTTGAAACTTACGAACACAAATTATCTCTATTGGCGAATGCAGATGAAGCCTTATCTCCTTAGTCAAGGTGTTTTTCACTTCATTGACGGTTTCATGTCGTGTCCTCCGTCTCATGTTTATGATAGTTCTGTTGGTTCTTCCTCTACAATCAACCCTTCTTTTCTATGGTGGAAGCAACATGATCAACTTATTTTGAAGTGCGTTACTCTCCTCTCTTTCCATGGATGTGTTGCATCTCGTGGTAGATTGTCATACCTTGCAATGTGTTTGGCGCACTTTTGAGAAAACTCTTGCGTCTCCGTCTAATTCTCGCATCATGCAACTCCATGATTCCTTCCAAGATCTTTTGGCAAGGTGACTCATCAGTAAGTATCTACATGCAATGTGCCAAATCGTTATTTGACGAATTGGTTGCTGCTGGTTACCCCATGTCTCTTGAAGACTTCAATCTATATATGTTTTGTGGCCTTCGTGGTGAGTTCAAAGACTTGGTAATGAGTCTTATAACCAAGGCAAAACCGTTGTCGTATGCTGATCTACACAGCCATCTTCTTATCCATGAATTTCTGCACAAGAAATCTCTTCAGTCCATGGATGCCACTGCATTCATCTCAGTTGCCGCAGCCACCTTTGCTGCCAACACCACAACCCTCTGCTCATCTTGCTATGTCTCATCACAACTCAAACTTCAACTGTAACAGGAGTCGTTCTCATGGTCATTGGCGTCCCAACAGCAACCGCTACACTCACTAGAACAGGAGCCAATCTGCTGCAGACTGGCGACCTCACAACTAGCACCAGACCTGGCGCAACATCGGGGCTGACTAGTGGTCTGAACAGCAGCATGCCCGCTGCCAATTATGCTCCAGTTTTGGTCACACAACTCCCCATTGTCCCAAGTTTTGCAGCAGTACCCAGCAACCCTCTACTGACCTTGCTATTAGGAATGTTTCTGCTGCAACTTGGTTCCCTAACACCGGCGCGAATCAACACGTCACACTTGATCTTGCAACTCTGATTGATTCCACACCTTATCTTACTAATGATTATTTGCATGTTGGTGACAGTAAGGGCCTTAACATATCACATATTGGACATACTACATTACATTCCTTAAAACATATTTTTACATTATCTAATATTCTCCATGTGACTCATATTACCAAACCGTTGTTATCTGTTTAGAAATTCTGTTGTGATAATCATGTTTATTTTGAATTTCACGCTTCTATGTTTATGTCAAGGATCTCATCACTAAGGAAGTTCTCCTTTCCGATCAGAGTAATGATGGTCTTTATGTCCTCTCCGATTCCTCAAGCTTTTTGGTCTCTTTGCATCTTCGCGACGGTCAACCTATGGCATCGTTGTTTGTGTCATCGAACCCCTCGCATTTTAAATTTGTTAGTTTCTAGCAATAAAATCATATGTACTTCTAGACGTTCTCTTTCTTAGTGTCAAGCTTGTTCTTTAGGCAAGTCGTCGCATCTGGTGTTACGACCTACAGGTTACAAAACTTCTGCCCCACTTGATTTAATATTTAGTGATGTTTGGGGTCCTGCCCCTATGTTTTCTTCTGATGGCTTCCGTTACTTTGTTATATTTGTTGATGCGCATACCAAACATATATGATATTATCTGTTTGTTGCCAAATCTAATGTGTTCCATTTTTCAACGTTTTCAAACACTTGTTGTGCGTCAGTTTTCACTTAAAATTAAATATGTTCAAACTGATTGGGGCGTTGAATATCGTAAGTTAAATAAATTCTTTCAGACCATTTGTATTCATCATCGGTTAATCTGGCCTCATACTCATGAACAAAATGGCATCGGTGAACGTCGTAATCGACATATTGTCAAAACTAGTCTAACCCTTTTAGGCCAATGTAGTGCACCATTGTGATTTTGGAACTATGTTTTTTAATCATCGGTATATCTTATTAATTGCATGCCTACTCTTGTTCTTCAAAATAAATCTCTATTTGAGTGTCTGTTTCGTCGTACTTCTGATTATAATTTTCTGCGTCCTTTTAGGCGTCTTTATTTTCCCTTTTTGCATCCATACCATGCTCACAAATTGGATTTTCATTCTTCTCCATGTGTGTTCTTAGGATATAGCTCATCTCATCTTGGTTATGATTGTTTTGATTTAGCATTTCATCATATTTATGTCTCCAATCATGTTCGTTTTCATGAAAATGTCTTTCCTTTTATGAATTCTGGACAAATAACACATACACCAGTACCCTCCACACAGCTTACACACCTTCCACCCTTGAATCCTCCCCAACTCTTTCAGCCTACCACTTTACCAACTAGCCCAAACAGCACCTTTGTTCTGCCTTTTACCGCATCCCAACAGACCCCCTACTTGCCCATAGATTCTGCCTCCACTTCATCCCCATCCAGCCCTGTCATACTGTCACCAGCTGCTTGTTTTCCAAATGATCATCATACAGGAACAAGGTCTCCATCACCAGATGCTCTTGCCTTCAGGTCTGACATTGTAGAACAACCAAGTTCTACAGCAGCTTCGTCGGTGTCTGCTGCACAGACCAGTCCCTCCACCGCCTCTCTAACTGGCAGTTTTGTGTAGACCTTTCCTCATATCATCTTCAACAAGTTTTAGGTACTAGTTCTCCTTCTCCACGCCCAGCTGCTTTGCAACATCTCATGGTTCTCTGTCCTAGACAGCCCAAGATAACACTGTCCACAACAACTACCACTGCCTCTGTTCCCTCCTTCAGTCGAGTAATTTCTCCTCCTACTCATGAGCCACTTGTTTTTAATGATGCTAACAGGTATGAGGCGTGGTATAGTGCTATACGCGAGGAAATTCAAGCCTTATGCACCAACAGAACTTGAACCTTAGTGTTGTTTCACCCTTTGATGAATGTTATTTGTAGTCGGTGGGTGTACAATATTAAACACAGATTTGATGGCAGCATTGAGAGGTATAAGGCACGTCTAGTTGCTAGAGGTTTCACTTAGCAAGGATGTATTGATTACTATGAAACCTTTAGTCCTGTTATCAAATAGGCAACTGTCAAATTACTCTCCCCCATTGTCGTTTCATATGATTGGAAAATTCATCAGCTTGATATTCGTAATGCCTTCCTCAATGGCATTCTTGATGAGGAGGTCTACATGAAACAACCTACAGGTTTTGTTGACTCTACTCTCTCCTCTCATGTGTATAGATTGCATAAGTCTCTATATGGTTTAAAGTAGGCTCCGCGACTTGGTACACTCGTATGAATGACTTTCTACTATCTATTAGTTTTCGTGTCTCTAAGGTGGATACCTCATTATTTATCTTCTCTATTGGTGCTGATATTTATTATCTTCTAGTTTATGTTGATGATATTCTGTTTACGGGTAGCAACTCTCTTATGCTTCAACGTCTCATACAACTACTGAGCTCAGAATTTAAGCTTTGCGACTTGGGTATTGTTCATTATTTTTTGGGTATTGAGGTTACGCCTACTGGTATGGGTCTTATGCTCCGACATCATAAATACACACTTGACATCCTCACGCAGGCTGATATGTTATCATGCAAACCTGTTGATACTCTTATCTCGACATCCAAAGCTACCATACTGTCATATCCTTTTTTTTCTGATGCTACACGCTTTCGTCAAATTATGGGTGCCCTTCAATGTCTCACTTTTACAAGGAGAGATATTTGCTTTACTATTAACAGAGTCTATCGGTTTATGCATGCTCCTACAGATTCTCATTAGGTTGTCGTTAAACGCATCTTGCGTTATCTTAAGGGTACGACAACACATGGCCTTCATATTACTCGTAGTTCTTCATTTTCCTTACATGGCTTTACAAATGCAGATTGGGTAGGTAGTGTTGATGATAGAAAATTTACGAGTGGTTATCTTGTGTTCTTTGGTCAGACATCGATTTCATGAAAATCAGGTAAGCAATGTACAATTGCTCGCTCTTCTACCGAAGCTGAGTACAAAACCTTTAGCCTATGGCACTGCTGAGGTTATCTAGCTTCAGTATTTATTAACAGATCTTCAGATTCCATCTGTTTTTGCTCCTATCATTTGGTGTGATAACCTTGGTGTCATTTATTTGTCTGTGAATTCTATTTTTCATGCTTGCACAAAACATGTTGAGGTTGATTATTATTTTGTCCGAGATAAAGTTGCAAAGAAGGAAATTCAGATTCGTTTTATTTCCTCTTAGGATCAACTTGCAAATGTCTTTACTGAGTCACTTCCTACTGCTCCGTTTACTGCTTTTCGTTTCATGCTTCGGGTTGATTCTCTACCCTCAGCTTGAGAGGGCATATTATAGAATGTATCTATATAGAAAATACTGTATATAGAAAATATTAGTCATACTCTTGTGTTGTAACCTCCACCATTACTATTGTATATTGCCCTACACATATATATAGAAAGGGTTGGCTAACCAATAGGTTAAGCCTCGTGATTATTCTCAATTTTCACTAATTTATTTAGAAGAAATGGAAGATTGATCATTATAGACAAGATGATGCATATATATGCACATACATTATTGCATACGTACATACACTTGGCCAGCATATACAGCTAACTTGAGAGAGAGAGAAAGGATAAAACCCCAAGTGTTGGTGGCGAGTGGAAAAAGAATGTCAACTTTATGCACCAGAGATAAAGTAGAAAGCAAAATATATGCAAGCGAGGACGGATCGTGGCATCACATTCACATATTAGGTTTTTGGGTTGGTGAGGTACAGGTCCCTGTGTCCAAATTGTAGCATTCTCTTATATATTCCTTCCTGTACAAAAGATATATATATAGATAAAGTGAAAGGGAGAGGAACATATTTTATACCCTTTGCCTTTACTGCATGACCTAGCAGCCTATCTTTTGTAGATACGAAACAGAAAGAATGCATGCCCCTCTCCACCCATTATCAAATATCTTAAATTATTTTCATAAATAAATAACTTAAATGATTTTCAAATAACAATTAGTTTGAATAATATTTTTTTATGGTGCCTTTGCCTTGTTTTTTCTTAAATTCCATGATAAACAGACCAGCCATTAACTTAAACCCATGGCTTCGAAACCATTGGTCAAGCCTGGGTTTTTTTCTAAATCAGTGTTACGTATCTTGAACTTCTTGGAGTCTACTGGGTTTTCATCAAAAACGTAATCAGATATTTCCACTAGGTGTCACTTAGCATGTTTTTGTTGACCATCTGAGGTTGTCATTTTCACTTACAAAAACATGCCTAAAACTAAGATTCATGTTCTTTTTTTCCAGCAATCTTTCAAATTAAATAGGGTATTCTACTTAAAAAGAATTTGGTTTGACACAAGCGTAATTAGGATGAACCACTTTTAAAATTATTTTTTACTTGAAAAAATATTAAATTAATATATTTTTAATTGTTTATTTTTAATAATTTTAATGTATTAGTGTAAAAGTAATAATAATATCATGTCGCGCATTACTACACAAGCATTGTCTATGCAAGAGAAAAACATGGCAGCGGAGAAATGGGGATCCGAAATTGAAGTGGAAAATCGTTGGCATGGACGGGAACTAACTTAAAGAACACAGTGAGAAATGTAAAAAGATTAGTAGCAGAATCTTTTAATTTATAGGCTACTTAAGCTTTGGACAAAAGTCTAAAAGATGTTTGTACGTTTTGAGGCTAATACAAATACTAGGGACAATAACTTGAATGTTTCTTACCCAACACCAACCGTCTAAGAAGATTTGCTCCAGAGAAAACCTATGTATAAATGCGTTTGAAATTGCAGTTGAAAGTACAGCATAGAGGTATTAAAATTTTCAACACAAGAACATTTTCAATTAAGCATATACATCCTCTGTTTGGTGGGCTTGTTGGATTGTTAGGTTTAACTGGATAAGCTTGCTTCTGCTCACTTGTGTAATAATCTTTGTTTGAGAGTACGAGCAGACCAGGTGGGACTAGGTCATGACTCGTGTGTAGATAAGCAATTGAATGATTGGAAAATGTTTGGTAGAAAATTTAATGAAGCCCCAAAGACAGGTTATGTCACAGCAGTGATCACAACAACGACAAGTTCAGGAAGAAAACAAGCCAGTATAAAATAGTTTTTAAGATATTTATATACCTATAAATTTGTAGTCTGACGTTGAATCTGGCATGGTAGTATGATTGCTGTTGAATCTGGCAGCTGGGTCTCGGTTCCTATTGAAGCTCACGTTGTGGTCTACACCTTAGTTGTTCTAGAATCTGACGTTGAAGCTGACAGTTGGGTCAACACTTCCTTCCCACATGAGTCATAGCACTTGCATTTTCTGTTGGGTTAACTCAGCTTGAAATGTTAGCTTCCCTTTATTAACTTCAATACTCCTCACAGACGATTTCTAGTTGTGAAATTTGAATCTTCAAATTATGGATGCTAGCTCTGGTTTCCTGTTGTAACATTTGAGTATTTATGGCTAAAGATTTCACAATTTCATCTAAAGATATACCTGAGTTTGATGCTTAATGAGGAGGAAAAGCTAATTTGTCGTGGACGTAGGCCTGAAAGGGTTGCTGGTTTAGGGGTTGACCGTACTTAAGGTTTGAGTGATCTATTCAATCAAGGTTGTAATGGTTTGAATATGGTTCATATTTCCTTGGTTAACTACACCTGAGGGGTTGCATCTTCTTAAAGCTGTGGGCACGTATCGGTAGAATGTTCTGGAACTACATAAATGCCATACACTCTGGTTTGCCTAACTTGTCCTCAGATTACTTGTCTCGTGAGAGAAGTTAGTTCTAAAAGTCATGTCTCAATATTAGAATGTATTATCTCATTTATCTTTCTAGAGATATGGTCTGCTCTGATTTCAAACTGTTGTGAGTTTGTTGTCATTGTTGTTACTCAATTTTGGACCCCACATGCTGGAGACGGTGTATACCTCTTTTAAACCGAGTGTAGGAGTTTAGTTCATGAATGTTGAAAAATTGACAAAAGCAGAGAAGAAAGAAATGTTTTTCGAACCTTGTTTGAGTTGTTTTCTGCCCTCTTTATCCTCCTCCTTTGTTGCCAAAATCATCAGGTTTCTTAGATTGATTAGGAGTCTTCATAATGCTAAATTTATTTCTTCTTTATCTGGTCTTTAAGGTTGGATAAATCCCTCAGAATTTGCACTAAAAAAATTGATTCTACTGCTGTCGCAATTTTTTGTTTCAACCTAGATTTTGATTCTGACTTGGTTTCGTATGATATCTGACCATCATAGCTATATTCTGTCACTCATGACATGTTGAAGAATTGACCTACACTTTTATTGGGTCCTAGGGCTCACTGTTCTTATTGCAAACTCTCAGTCAGATTTGGATGCTCAGCATTGTCAATTCAGGAAACCCTTTTTGACCAACCAGATTACAGCTAGATTATGTTCTTTAAAATGAATTTATCTCACTTTAAACCCTTTATGAAAGTTGTAAACCTGTACGCGTAGATGAATTTAGGTTTTTGAATCTCCTGATTTCGATATCAGAAGCTCAAGATATTTCCATGAGAATATCTAATGAGAAAGTAGAGAATTCTACCGCGAGAAGGATTCTGACCCGAGTATTGCACTAAAGACTCTTTTTTCATCATAACTTTGTTGTTCGTTGTCCTTAGGTCAAACCCTCAGTCAGATTTGGGATGCTCGACATTGACAGTTTCTGAATCAGATCAGGAATCCTTTTGACCAACCAGATTATGGCTAGATTCTGCTCTTCAAAATGAATTTATCTCTTTTTTTATCCTTCATGAAAGTTGTAGCTCTACAAGTGTAGATAAATTTGGGCTTTTGAATCGCTTGATTTTGTTATCAAAAACTCATGATATTTTCGTTTGAATATTTAATGTGAAAGTAGAGAATTATGTCGCGAGAACAATTATGACCCGAGTTTTGCACTAAAGACTTTGCTTCTGTCACAATTTTGTTGGTCATTGTTCTTAGGTCATACTCTCAAACATATCAGGAAGCTCGACATTGTCGGTTTCTGAATTAGATCAGGAGACCCTTTTTTTGACCAACCAGATTGCTGCTAGATTCTGTTATCTAAAACGATTTTATCTCACTTTGAATCCTTCATCAAAGTTATAGTCCTTGACATGTAGATGAATTCGGGCTTTTGAATCGCTTGGTTTCAATATCAAAAGCTCGAGATATTCCCCCTTGAAATCTAGCGTGAAAGCATAGAATCCTGCCGCGAGAAGGTTTCCAGCCGAGTTTGGTTGCAATTCTGTTCTTCAAAATGATTTTATCTAACTTTGGATCCTTCATGAAAGTTATAGTCATGTACGTGTAGATGAATTTTTGTTTTTAAATCTCCTGATTTCGATATCAGAAGCTCAAGATAATCCTATTTGAATATCTAATGTGAAAGCAGAAAATCTTACCGCGAGAAGGGTTTGGCCCAAGTTCACTGGTCTAATTTGAGGGATTACGGGCCAATTTGAAGGATTTGTTTTGGACCAAGGACTAAATTGAAAAGTGTTAAAATGAGGGATTTAATTGAAGGTGAAATTAGAATGATATTGGTTGGGTTTTAAGAAGCTAGAGAGGGGATTGGATCATCATTGTAACAAATGATCCGTATGCGACTTAATCAATGTTAAAAGATCCCAACATATTCTCTTAATTTGAGGGTAATTTCTTTTTTTTTATTTACCAAAAATTCGGCAGAGTTTCGTTTGCATATAGGACATCCCAAGTTATCGACTACTATCAATTTACTCAATCAACCCATCATCACAAGTTCCCATAATTCCGAACCTTATATCAAACATCATAATTCAACACCTCATACAATCCATACAATATATATATATATATATATATATATATATATATATCCTACAAGTAAGTTCAATATGAACATGTTCCACATATGATAACATAAAATTTAAAAGAAAAGGAAGACTAACATGTGCAAAGAAAGCATTTACAACATTATAAGTGTTCTTAAACATTTCAAAAGGGTTAATTACAAGATAACTGATATACTACATGCTAAACTGAACTTTTATAAATACATCAAGGTTTACACAAAACTATACTACATAAATGCGTTAATTCCCTTTTGTTTAAGTTAAATATTTACATAAGCTTGACAAAGTAGAGTCCTAAACTAATGATCTCTCTATATATTTGATGGACCTGTTACATAAATGAACATACCATTATGTTGATAATATATATATATATATATATATATGCTCATGTAATGTATACGAATGAAGTATTAATTTTCTATCGGATCCATAAGAATTCTAACAGGGAACTTATATTTTGCTTGAAATCTTTTAAACCTAATTAACACTCATTTGCATATTCTTAATTTGAATACTCTTATTTACTTGTATGAACTGGGTGACCTTGCAAAGTCAATCCTATCACGGATGCCATTAGCCGAAGCTAATCTAGCAATTCATCTCCCGACGATCCTATCACGGATGCCATTAGCTTAAGCTAATCTTGCAAATCATTTCCCAGCGATCCTATCACGGATGCTACGCTAATCTTGCAAATACGCTAGACTTTATTTACATTGAACACGATATTTATTATAATTGCATTCAACAGAAGAAATTTAAATTGTATAAGTGCAAATAGGAGGGAAAATCACGCACCTGCTTTGCCTGTCTCGAGACCTCCCCTAACAGAAGATCCAATCCTGGTTGCTCCTCCTTAATCACAAGGAAGTTTTTTATTATGATTCCTTCAAACCGATATTATAGAGAGTCCATATTCATCTATTACTCACATGTTACTTTCTATGCATGTTCATTTCCTCATAATAACATGACATGACCAAAAGATTGATGTCTTCTCCCAAGTGCAGGAGTGTCAAAGTAATAAATAACCTGGCAAGACCGGGGTTGAACCACAGGGAGGTTAACTATATAAATTATAAATAACAACAACAACAACAACAACAATAAGTTAAAGAGAGCTTTGAGATGTGATATTGATGTAAGGATTAAACAAGGATAAAATAATTGTCAAGGTTAGAGGATCCACTAATGGTATTTCAAACAAGTATAGTATAAACACTTTTTATTACTCAACTGGAAACCACACGCAAAGGAGGTTTCAATTGGATTATAAATTGTTAACATGATTACATTAGTTATCTTATTCGAATAATGCTAATACTTGTAAATGTTGACAGGCATTCATGATTATAACTTATGTTAACAAAAATTCAAGTTCCTTTCATAGCAAAGGTGTCGGTTATACCATATGGTTGGGCTATGAAAGTGCCAAGTATTTGTTGTACCAAGGGTTATAGAACATAAATCTAGATTAACCATTTAACAAGCAAAGTATTAAAGGTGAACAAGATAACAAATATAAAACATGTTAGTATCAAACATTAAGGTGCATGTTGAGTTTATATTATACTTATTCTTACACCATTAGTGTAACCTTTTCACCTGACATGATAAACTTAGCTAAACATAATGAAAAAGAGAAACATAAATAAACAAGGAAAGGAAATGAAAAGCATAAGCGAGAGATTAATACAAGCAAAACTTAAGCATTACAAAAAGAGAAAGAGCAAGAGCATGATCTTGATCTGCAAACCAAGATGCCTAAATACATGGCAAATGCCTCCTTTTATAGGCCAAAATTCGAAACTATTGATTTGTTGACTAATTTTTGAGTGGGTGGCCACATCTTGACTTGGTGACAATCCTTATCTTCTTGTCTGCCAAAAACGTCATTGATAACATCATAATTTGAACAGACTTCTAGAACTTGAGATATGGGCTGAACACTGAACAATGTCTGGGCTGCAGGACAGATTCAGACTTCTTCGTTGTTGCTATAGTTTGGACTTGAAAAAGGCCTTTTTAAATCTTTGACTCCCCCATCAAAGTTTAAGGCCTGTGTCTTAGCTTTCCATCCATATAAATTAGACCTAAATCCAAGATCTACACCTCCAGATATGACCCAATGACCGAACAGTATTCTAGTTTGGACTGAACCAGCATCTCTTTTCTAAGTTTGGCCCTCTCTTTATCCTTTCAATTTCCGTACTTAAACTCATCAATCAATCCTTTTATTTATGTATAGGCTTGCATTTAAGATGAACATTTACCATAAATTAAAAGTATCTTATGGTATCAGACTTGTTATTATAAAACATGCTTTAGTTAAGGAGTTATTGATACTTCAAGTGCAAAATAATGATATAAAACCTTGATAAAAATGCACTTTTAAGTAGTAATCATAACATACATACATATATCATATATTTTTAGAGTTAGCATCTCAATGTGCAAGTGTTCATATGACTCAATTCTTTTATATTCTTATATATAGTATTCACGTGAAAGTCTATTGTTACTGTCTAACTTTGAACTGTTACTGTCCAATTTCCAATTGTTACTATCCAACTGTTACTGTCCAACCGTATTGAACTGTTATTGTTCAACTGTTACTGTCAACCGTTACTATCTAGACATTTGAATTGTTATTGTCCAACTGTTACTGTCTAAACACTCATCATATTTTTAACTATATCTAAAGTTCTAAAACTCAATTTTAAATGAGATTGATCTCGTTAGAAAGTTAAGACACGAGGCTACAAGTTCTCTAATGGAAGGAGAACCCAGTTCTGCCTTCAAGATAGTCAAAATTGCTCATCAACTAATTAGTCCTACTGCCCTACATAATCAATCACGACTCAGTCTCGGTTGGTAACCCATAACTGGAGTTCTACATCTCCAAATTGAGCAAGACCAGTTTCCTTGGTTAGCTAACATTCAAATCTACAATTTCTATGATGAACCCGATCCTAATTCTCTCATCCTCCTACCCAAAATCTTGCTGAAAGTCAAGAGATGAGTCTGTCCAGGTTCGTCACCCCCTTCCCTTCATACAATACTTTCATACCACACATGAATTAACTTAATTTTAACAACAAATACTTTTCCCGCCAATTCATGTCTAAGAAACCTAACTTATAATTCAATATCAAAGCATCAATTCATTATCGAATTAAAAATGAATTTTTAAGATCATGTTTAGAACACCTTACCCGATACGAATTAAGATTTTGATCTTCAACCATTTGAAGATTTTCAACTCCTTCCTTTCTTTTCTTATTGTTCAATTTTTTTGTTAATCCTTTGCACACAAGTGTTTATCCCATCTATATACCCTTAATCTTAGATGGGTTCTTGAAATTCTAGTGTTTCTCTCTTGATTTTGCAAGAATGGGTACAAAACTCCCTATTTTTTTCCTTATGGTTCCTGCAGATTGTTTTTGGTGAGGAGAGGGTATTTAACTCTATAATTTCCCTTATTTTCATTTAGGCCCCCCTTTTTCTTTAAATGTACTATTCTCTTCAATTAAATCCAACCCTCAATAGTACCGGGTTTATTATAATGTCTCGAATTATTTCGCCCGGAAATTTATATTCAAAAATTTTTGAATTCCTATTTTTATTTAACCATATGCATGAATTTCTTCACTTTTATTTATTTATTTATTTATTTTTCCCGGGGTTTACAATCATAAATGACGAGAATTCTACCACATCGAATAAGGAAAAAAAGACTTTGCAACATGCACCCCTACCCGTCTGATTTCTTTCCTTTTTCTTAGCAAATTCCTGCTGGTTTCCTTTATCATCACTCCTGATTTTTGGAGCTAGAGACCATGTTTTTTTTTGCCTCACACGGAAGGAAACAGTTGGCCTCACGTTGCCAGCTATGGGAGGGCAGAAAGGAGTTCCACCACCCTTTAATCATGGGAAAATAACCACTAGAATCATCAGAATATCAATAAGAATAATTTGTTTCCCTAATTTGTTTGAGCTGATTGTGAAAAAATAAAAGAAAGAAGAGAAAGGGAGAGGAGAGGAAAAACATAGAAAACAGAGGGATTTTCTTTCCTTCCATGACTATGAGACAGGGAAAGAAGAACAGAGCAGAGGGAGAAAAAAGAAACCGAAGCTAAAACCAGTAGAGAGAGAGGGACGAAGACGTAGAGAAAAAACGCAATAGATGACACGATCAAAGAGTTGATGTCTTATCCCAAGTGCAGGAGTGTCACAGTAATAAATAACCCGGCAAGACCGGGGTCGAACCACAGAGAGGTTAATTGTATAAATTATAATTAACAAAACAACAACAACAACAACAACAACAATAACAACAATAATAGTAACAATAATAGTAATAGTAATAATAATAATACTCAGTACGTGGCGTTGTTATACCGAGAATGATCTCAAAGATCGGGTCCACGGGTTTCCAACCTATATCCGAGTTTATGAAAAGATCAAAGAGATATATTATATAATATAAACAAATTTCTGATGCGAATGAACAAGGCAAGACCACCAATGTCAGGATCCTTGATCAAACACAGAGCATACTTAAAGTACATAAAATATAACACGAATAATACTAATAATAATAATAACAATAATAATAATAATAATAATAATAATAATAATAATAATAATAATAGTTGTAGTAGTAGTAGTAGTACTAATAATAATAAAGAAGAAGAGGAAGAAATTAATGAGAACTTTGAGATGGAAGATTAATGTAAAGATTAAACAATGATAAAAACAAATGTCAAGGTTAGAGGGTTCACTAATAGTATTAGAGATAAGTAAAATATAAACTCTTTATAAATTATCAACATGATCATACTAATCATCTTATTTACATAATACCATACTTACAAATTTTATCAGGTATTCATGATGCTAACTTATGTTGACAACAAATCAAGTTCCTCTCATAATAACGATGTCGGTCGAAGACTATGAAGGATCAAGTATTTGATGTACCAAGTGTTATACAACACAAATCTAGATTAACCATTTAACAAGCAAGGTATTAAGGATTGATAAGATAAAAAAGATAAGACATGTTAATAGCAAATTGTTTAGGATTTAAGCATTGAAGTCCATGTTGAGTTCATATTATACTTATTCTAACACCATTAGTGAAACCTTGTCACCTTGACATAATTAACTTAGCTAGACATAATAAAGAAGAAGAACATAAACATGATATAAGTTAACTAAGTATAGTAAAGGAAATGAAAAGCATGAACAAGAGATTAATGAAAATAAAACTTAAGCATTACAACAATAAAGAGAGAGCAAGAACATGATCTTGATCTTAGAACCAAGCTTCTTAAATGAATGGCAAATGCCTCCTTTTATAGGCTAAAATTCAGAACTATTCATTTGGTAATTGATTATTGATGTAGTGGCCAACTATTGATTTAGTGGACTTGGTGGACAGCAGCACTCAAGCACTTTGGCTGGATGAAATGACATTGCTCCATTCAGAATTTGGCAAAGTGTTCCCATGAAAGTTGTTGGAAATCATCTTATCTTGTAACCCATAAAATTTCAGAGCATTTGGATCACTAGAGCTCGAGATATGGCTAAAATACTGAGTAGTGCTGTTGGTGGACGTGGTGGATAGACCTCAAGCTCTTGTCTGGATGAAATGTCATTGTTACCATCCGAATTTGAGAACATCTTCTTCATGAAAGTTGTTGAAAATTGTCTTGTCCTTCCACCCACCAAATTTCACATCATTTGGCCTTCTAGGACTCTAGATATGGGTAAAATACTAAGCAGTGTTTGGGCTGGATTACAAGACAGATTCTGACTTCTCTTTTGTGGCCAAACTTTGAATTTGAAAACGGCAGATTTGGGTCTTACACTATTCATGAACATTGTAGGCCTATCTCTTAGCTTTCCATCCATATAAATTAAGCTGAAATCCAAGATCTACAGCTCCAGATATGACCCAATAACTTAACAGTGTTCCAATTTGAATTGAATCGGTATCTCCTTTCTAATCTTAGCCGTTTCTTTGTCCTTTCATTTTCAATAGTTAATCACATCAATCAATCCTTTGAATTGTGAGATATGCCTGCATTTAAAATAAACATTTACCATAAATTAAAGCTATCTTATATTATCAGATCTGTTATTATAAAACATGCTCTAGTTAAGGAGTTATTGATACTTCAAGTGCAAAATGATGATATAAAACCTTGATAAAAATGCACTTTTAAGTACTAATCACACCCCCCAACCAGCTTATTACTAGTCCCTAGTAATCAAAGCGTTAAAATAGAAGAACAATTTGCAAGTTCCACAAGGCAAGGCATTCATCATTTAACTTCCATTAATCTATCCAAGTAAACAAACTCTCATTAAATTTATATATCTGCTCAATACCTTTTAAACAAAATATTAATAAACCTTCCTTTTTATGTGCTCAATATATGAAAACATAGATGATGGGGCTTTTATTGGAAGAAAACAAGATTTTTGTTCTAATGTTTCAGGTTAACTTCCTTGGGTTGGGATTATTATCTTCTTTCAGAGTCAAGTGATAACAATGCGAGAGTTTGTAAACCTGAATATTTCAAGAAGTGTAATAATAGACCTTGTTATGAATGTTTACTAAGATGCGTCTCAAGAGTCAATACTCATTACTCTGCCATCTTAATAACAGTTTTGCAAATAGTTTATGAAAAAGAAAACACATTAGGTTTTTTTTTTTACATATCAACTACCACCCTTTCCCCCCAACCAAAATGAGACATTGTCCTCAATGTCCTAAGGTAGAAAGATAGAGTATAGAAGACATCACCTGAAACAACGAATACTGACAAACCTTAAACACACTTAAACAAATATAAGAAATAACAAAACAAAATAATAAGATATTAATAAAACCAAAAGACACAAGGTTTCACAAATGAAGGCTCAAATCCAATCTAAGCTTTTTACGGCTTTTCTCAGGTGACCAATGTATGCGACTCATAGAGGGATCAATAATAGGGATGAAAGATTGTAGTTGGTCAATCAATTGTTCAGCAGTAGCAGCAGAGATTATGATTCGTCGTGCCAAAGATGTTAGAAATTCCTGTTCCACAGCTTGATCAAGAAAAGACAACAATTTATCGTAAAAACCATTAACATTTAACAAACCTATAGGTTTATGGTGAATGTGCAGTTGGGCCCAAGAGGAAATATGAAAGATCTCTTCCAATGTACCCAGACCACCTGGTAAGGCAATAAAGGCATCAGCATGTTTAAACATTGTATTCAATCGTTCAGACATTGTGGAGACCTGTAATTCCTCTCCAATTGTTTTTCCAAGGAGGTCCTCTTTTGCTAAAACTTTGGGGACGACCCCCAAAACTTGACTGCCTCCTAAAAATGCAGCTATTGACACACCTCCCATTAACCCAAGGCTGCCTCCGCCATACACTAAATGAATCTTTCTCTCAGCTAATACCTGACCAAGATGATTTGCTGATTCTAAAAACTCTATTTCTTTCCCAGGACTAGATCCACCAAAAACACAAATATTTTTTATTTGATGACTCGAGGAACCTGCCATTTCTACACACTTCGATATCTGTTGAATGTGTGGGTTGAGTAGAAATAAAGGGAAGGAAGAGAAGAATTTATAGATGAGAAATTGAAAATGCAATCATACCATCTATATATAGGCTAGCTGGAGCCTCTCTCTCTTTATTATTTTTTTTATTTTTTATTTTTTTATTTTAAAAATATGTATGTACAAGCAGTTGTGATTATGGCTCACATCTTTCCTTGGTTTTACGTCCAAGAATGGCTTAAACGCCCTCTATAGGTCGGGGATATGCTTCCCATCCAGTTTTCTTAAAAACTGACAAACAGGGTCTTTTTTAGTCAGATTCCCAAGACTATGTCGAGCATGTTCTTTATGGAATTGTGACCATAAATCATGAATTGCACGATGCACATCTCCACTAGGGTGCGTCTCAAGAGTCAATAGAAGATTATCTAAAGACTCATTACTCAGGCCATCCTTAATGAACTGGATTTTATCTTCACGATTTACAGATATCATTCCTAAAGAACGACATTTTGCATTACAAGTCCATCTGGCACATGTGTGACAGACTTGCAGTCGTTTTGCACGACGTTTCTTTGCAAAAGTACTTTTACCTGTTCCAGGCATATATGAAATGAAAGAATTGGAGGACTCACCTGATAATCGGACCTTTGCTTCAATTAGCCAGCAAATATCTTCAGGAATTCCATGGTTCATTAACAATCGCAATCTTGCACATCTAGCACGGTAAATTTTTGTAATCGCATTCTGAGGTAGAGTAGGAAAATACTTTTTCAATTTTTCAAGAGTGGTGTCCATTTTTTTTAGATGAGAAGTGGAAAAGAGATGCAAGGAAAGGAGAAACAACAAAGAATTGCACAAATATATACACAGATATCAGTTATCATGGGAAACTGAAAGAACCGACTTTAAGAGTCATGGAGTACCGTTATCCGCCATTTGACCGGGGTGAGAGGAACTAGCAAAACAAAAGTAACACAAAAAGAAACACAAAAACAATGTGAGAAAAAGAATCAATCTTTATAAACAGGAGTACTCAATTCAATAGAGTCATTTTCAACTGAAAAATTGTCAAAGTAAACTTTCAAACGATGTCCATTTACCTTGAAAACATTACCATTCTTTGGATTCTCGATATCACAGGCCCCATATGGATACACATGTTTCACAATAAAAGGACCACTCCATCTTGATCTTAGTTTTCTAGGAAATAAATGGAGTCGAGAATTATAAAGCAAGACTTTTTGACCAACATTGAATGTTTTTCTAAGTATTTTCTTGTCATGAAACTTTTTGATTCTTGCTTTATGAATTCTTGAATTTTCATATGCATCATTTCTTATTTCCTCAAGCTCATTTATTTGTAATTTTCGCAGCTGACTAGCATCATCAAGATTTGAATTGAAAGCTTTAATAGCCCAATAAGCTTTATGTTCAAGTTCCACAGGCAAGTGACAAGGTTTTCCATAGACTAGTCTATAAGGTGACATACCTAATGATGTTTTATAAGCAGTTCGATACGCCCAAAGTGCATCATTAAGTCTTAAAGACCAATCTTTCCTATTAGGGTTCACTGTTTTCTCCAAGATCTGTTTGATCTCCCTATTAGCAAGTTCTACTTGTCCATTTGTCCGAGGGTGATAAGGGGTGGCAACTTTGTGTGTGATTCCATATTTCTTCATTAAAGACTCAAATGACTTGTTGCAGAAATGTGTTCCACCATCACTTATCATGGCTCGAGGAATTCCAAATCGACTCAAGATATTTTCTTTCAAAAACTTGATCACTGTTTTGTGATCATTATTTCGACTTGGAATTGCCTCTATCCATTTTGAAACATAATCTACTGCGACCAATATGTACATAAAACCAAATGAAGGAGGAAATGGACCCATGAAATCTATACCCCAACAGTCAAATATTTCAATGACAAGGATAGGATTTAAAGGCATCATGTGACGTTTTGAAATAGACCCCAACTTTTGACAATTTTCACAAGTTTTACAGAATGCATGCGTGTCTTTGAACATGGTGGGCCAGTAAAATCCACTTTGTAAGATTTTTGCAGTTGTCTTCTTCGATGAGAAATGACCCCCACATGCCTCAGAATGACAAAACTTAATGACACTACTTACCTCATTGTCAGGAATGCATCTTTGAAATATTTGATCAGGACAATATTTGAATAAATAAGGGTCATCCCAATAAAAGTTCTTCACTTCATTCAAGAACTTTCTTTTGTCTTGGGTGCTCCAATGAGCTGGCAAATATCCTGAAACAAGAAAATTAACAATATTAGCAAACCAAGGCATTGTAGAGACAGAAAATAAAGATTCGTCAGGAAAGTAGTCATCGATTGGTGTGATGTCGGATCTCGAATCTGTTGTTAATCTTGATAAATGATCCGCGACAACATTTTCGGTGCCTTTCTTGTCTTTGATTGTGATATCAAATTCTTGAAGTAACAAAATCCATCGTACTAATCTAGCCTTAGAATCCTTTTTTGAAAGAAGATATTTCAAAGCTGCATGATCACTAAAAACAACAACAGGTGAGCCAACAAGATAAGATCTGAACTTGTCATATGCAAATACTACTGCAAGTAATTCCTTTTTAATGGTAGTGTAATTCATTTGAGCACTATTTAAAGTTTTACTTGCATAGTAAATCACATAGGGTTTCTTATCTTTTCTTTGTCCTAAGACAGCACCTACGACATAATCACTAGCATCACACATTATTTCAAAAGGTAATGACCAATCAGGAGGTTGAATGACAGGAGCAGAAGTAAGCAAGTTTTTAAGTTTAACAAAGGCTTTTTCACATTGTTTAGTCCATTCAAAAACATTTTCCTTTGTTAGAAGGTTACACAATGGCTTAGATATGACACTAAAATCTTTGATGAACCTTCTATAAAAACCAACATGTCCTAAGAATGATCTAACATCTTTAACAGATTTTAGTGTTGGTAAGTTGGCAATTAACTCAATTTTAGATCTTTCAACCTCAATTCCTTTTGATGAAATAATGTGACCAAGTACAATGTCGTTTGTTACCATAAAATGACATTTTTCCCAATTGAGCACAAGATTCTTCTCTTCACACCTGCTCAAAACCTTTTCTAAGTTAGTCAGACAATCATCAAATGAATCGCCAAAAACAGAAAAATCATCCATAAAAATTTCAAGAAAACGTTCAACCATATCACTGAATATGCTAAGCATGCATCTTTGAAACATGGCTGGTTCATTACATAAACCAAAAGGCATCCTTCGATATGCAAAAGTACCAAATGGACATGTGAAAGTAGTCTTCTCTTGATCTTCCAATGCAATTTTAATTTGATTATAACCTGAATAGCCATCTAGAAAACAATAAAATTCATGACCTGCAACTCTTTCTAGGATTTGATCCATGAAAGGTAAAGGGAAATGATCTTTTCTAGTCATTAAATTAAGTTTTCTATAGTCAATGCACATCCGCCAACCAGTAATGGTTCTAGTTGGAATTAACTCATTTTTCTCATTTGTTATCACAATGACTCCAGACTTCTTGGGTACAACTTGGGTAGGACTTACCCATTTGCTGTCAGAAATAGGATAAATGATTCCATTATTAAGAAGCTTAATGACTTCATTTCTCACTACTTCTTTCATATTAGGATTAAGCCTTCGTTGCATTTCTCTAGAGGGTTTAGCATTTTCCTCTAAATAAATCCCGTGTGTGCAAATCAAAGGACTAATTCCTTTTATGTCAGCTATGGTCCATCCTAATGCATTTTTGTGCATTTTTAGAGTTTGTAATAACTTACCTTCTTGATGTGCATTAAGTTTGGAAGAAATTATTACCGGAAAAGTTTCATTTTCTCCCAAAAATGAGTATTTGAGATTGAATGGTAACGGCTTCAGATCAGGTTTTGGTGGTTGAACACTGGAAGGTATGGTCTCAATTGATTGTGATGGCAGTTCCTCAATTTGTGGTCTCCAATTACTTGCCTTTGATTCTTCCTGAAAATAAATCATTTGCAAATTCTCAAATTCATTAAACTCAAATTTCATTGGAAATAGTTTCAAATTGATCATGAACTAATTTTTCAATAAAGTCCACTTCCTGTAAATCATTATTATCTCCAGGTTGCTTGCAAATGTTGAAAATATTCATCTCCAATGTCATGTTTCCAAATGATAACTTCATCAGTCCATTCCTACAATTAATCAATGCATTAGAAGTTGCAAGAAACGGACGTCCTAAAATAACAGGAATTGAATTACATGCTTCAACAGGTTGTGTATCCAAGACAATAAAATCCACAGGATAAATGAATTTATCAACTTGAACTAACACATCTTCAACTATTCCTCTAGGCACTTTTACAGATCTATCGGCCAAGTAAAAGAGTTACGAGGTTGGTTTTAACTCACCTAGATTGAGACTCTGAAAGACTGAATATGGAAGTAAATTCACACTAGCTCCAAGATCAAGTAAAGCTCTTTCAATTTTATGTTTTCCAATAAAGCAAGAAATTGTAGGACAACCAGGGTCTTTATACTTCAAAGCATTATTGTTCTGAAGAATGGCACTTACTTGTTCGGCTAAAAAGGCTTTCTTTTTCACATTCAGTTTTCTTTTCACAAAGGCGATCTTTTAAAAATTTAGCATAAGAAGGTACCTGTTTAATAGCATCTAACAAAGGAATATTGATCCTTACCTGTTTGAAAGTTTCAAAGATTTCAGAGTTGTGATTGACTTTCCTTTATTTAGTCATAGCATGAGGAAATGGAAGTGCTGGCGGGAAATTAGTCTTCTCTTTGCAATGTTCAGATTCAACCCCTTCCTTACCCTCGGAGATTAACTCATCTTTCTCACAAGGTTTAAGAGTGGGTTTTTCAATAACCTTACCACTGCAAAGAGTGATGACTGATTTGACTTGATCCATGTGTTGGCTTCCAGAACTACTTGCATTTGCATTGTATTGCCCCTTGGGATTTTGCCGTGGTTGAGATGGAAACTTACCTTTTTCTTGAAAACTGAGAGCAGATGTGAATTTTGCAAGAGCATCTTTTAGATCTGCCATGGTTTGAGCATTTTGAGTGTTGATTGTCTCCTGCTTTTCAATGAATACATGCAATGTTTCCTCAAGATTTCTTCTAGGAGGTGGAGCATAAGGAGGTGCATATCCATGAGAATTTTGGAAATTATGGGGTGCTTGAAACGGTGGCTGTGAAGTTTGTGCATTATTGTTACCACTCTTCCAACTGAAATTTGGGTGATTTCTCCAAGCAGGGTTGTATGTTTGCGAATATGGGTTATGACTGGGCCTTTGGAAACTATTTAAAACATGGGCTTGTTCATGGAGGCATTCCTTGAAAAAGGCAAAGTTGGACGATCATTCGTTGCATGTTCATTCGTTTCACGATTTGACACACAATGTCTTGAACAGATTTTAATTGACCATTCTTTTTAAATTCAAGTGCCTCGACTTTTCTAGCTAAAGATGCAAATTTAGCTTGGAGGTCATGATCTTCCCTAAGGTTGTACATACCTCCACTAGATGTATGAGGTTGAGTTTTACCTGGTGCCTCATAAGTGCTCAGAATGTCCTAATTTTGAGCATTTTCGGCTAGCAAGTCTAGGTACTCCATTGCTTCATCAGGGTCTTTATTTTCAAAAGTTCCGTTACACATCAATTCCACCATTTGCCTATCTTTAGGTGTTAATCCTTCATAAAAATGTGAAACCAATCTCCATGTTTCAAAACCATGATGAGGGCAAGTATTAAGCAAATCTCGATACCTATCCCAACATTGATAAAATGTTTCTCCTGGTTTTTGAGTGAAAGTGGTAATTTGTCTTTTGAAAGAGTTTGTTCTGTGAGATGGAAAAAACTTCTTTAAAAATTGTTGTTGCATTTCATCCCAAGCATGAATGGATCCTGACCTAAGATTCTGTAGCCATGTTTTAGCTTTATCTTTTAATGAAAAAGGAAAAAGCTTTAATCTAATGGTGTTCATGCTACAATTTAAGTCATTATAGGTATTACAGACTTCTTCAAATTCTCACAAATGCAAGTATGGATTTTCTAGATCTAAGCCATGAAAAGAAGGTAAAAGTTGAATAATGCCTGGCTTAAAATTAAAGTGAGATGCATCAGGAGGGAAAACTATACATGAGGGTGCACTTGTTCTTGTTGGATTCATGTGGTCTCTTAGTGTTCTAACTCGATTATTCTCATTATTCTCATTATGAAGTGATTGGTTATCTTCTTCAGCCATATTTTCTGAAAATAATGAAGATACCCTACAAAGTCTACCACTTAATGTACGTGACCAAACTCTCATGCACGTGTAGAAAAAGAATAGAAGGAAGAAGAAAACAAGAGAAAAAGAAACAAAATAAAAGAAACAAAAGTTAGATACAAGAGAAGTGAAAAATAAAAAATAAAATAAATATTATAATTTATACAAGAATTTACCTCCCGAAACGGCGCCAAAAACTTGACACGATCAAAGAGTTGATGTCTTATCCCAAGTGCAAGAGTGTCACAGTAATAAATAACTGGCAAGACCGGGTCGAACCACAGAGAGGTTAATTGTATAAATTATAATTAACAAAACAACAACAACAACAACAACAATAACAACAATAATAGTAACAATAATAGTAATAGTAATAATAATAATAATAATAATAATAATAATAATAATAATACTCGATGACGTGGCGTTGTTATACCCGAGAATGATCTCAAAGATCGGGTCACGGGTTTCCAGCCTATATATACCGAGTTTATGAAAAGATCAAAGAGATATATTATATAATATAAACAAATTTCTGATGTGAATGAACAAGGCAAGACCAACAATGTCAGGATCCTTGATCAAACACAGAGCATACTTAAAGTACATAAAATATAACACGAATTATACTAATAACAATAACAATAATAATAATAATAATAATAATAATAATAATAATAATAATTATACTAGTAGTAGTAGTAGTAGTAGTAATAATAAAGAAGAAGAGGAAGAAATTAATGAGAACTTTGAGATGGAAGATTAATGTAAAGATTAAACAATGATAAAAACAAATGTCAAGGTTAGAGGGTTCACTAATAGTATTAGAGATAAAATATAAACTTTTTATAAATTATCAACATGATCATACTAATCATCTTATTTACATAATACCATACTTACAAATTTTATCAGGTATTCATGATGCTAACTTATGTTGACAACAAATCAAGTTCCTCTCATAATAACGATGTCGGTCGAAGACTATGAAGGATCAAGTATTTGATGTACCAAGTGTTATACAACACAAATCTAGATTAACCATTTAACAAGCAAGGTATTAAGGATTGATAAGATAAAAAAGATAAGACATGTTAATAGCAAATTGTTTAGGATTTAAGCATTGAAGTCCATGTTGAGTTCATATTATACTTATTCTAACACCATTAGTGAAACCTTGTCACCTTGACATAATTAACTTAGCTAGACATAATAAAGAAGAAGAACATAAACATGATATAAGTTAACTAAGTATAGTAAAGGAAATGAAAAGCATGAACAAGAGATTAATGAAAATAAAACTTAAGCATTACAACAATAAAGAGAGAGCAAGAACATGATCTTGATCTTAGAACCAAGCTTCTTAAATGAATGGCAAATGCCTCCTTTTATAGGCTAAAATTCAGAACTATTCATTTGGTAATTGATTATTGATGTAGTGGCCAACTATTGATTTAGTGGACTTGGTGGACAGCAGCACTCAAGCACTTTGGCTGGATGAAATGACATTGCTCCATTCAGAATTTGGCAAAGTGTTCCAATGAAAGTTGTTGGAAATCATCTTATCTTGTCACCCATAAAATTTCAGAGCATTTGGATCACTAGAGCTCGAGATATGGCTAAAATACTGAGTAGTGCTGTTGGTGGACGTGGTGGATAGACCTCAAGCTCTTGTCTGGACGTAATGTCATTGTTACCATCTGAATTTGAGAACATCTTCTTCATGAAAGTTGTTGCAAATTGTCTTTTCCTTCCACCCACCAAATTTCACATCATTTGGCCTTCTAGGACTCCAGATATGGGTAAAATTCTAAGCAGTGTTTGGGCTGGATTACAGGACAGATTCTGACTTCTCTTTTGTGACCAAACTTTGAATTTGAAAACGGCAGATTTGGGTCTTACACTATTCATGAACATTGTAGGCCTATTTCTTAGCTTTCCATCCATATAAATTAAGCTGAAATCCAAGATCTACAGCTCCAGATATGACCCAATAACTTAACAGTGTTCCAATTTGAATTGAATCGGTATCTCCTTTCTAATCTTAGCCGTTTCTTTGTCCTTTCACATTCAATAGTTAATCACATCAATCAATCCTTTGAATTGTGAGATATGCCTGCATTTAAAATGAACATTTACCATAAATTAAAGCTATCTTATATTATTAGATCTGTTATTATAAAACATGCTCTAGTTAAAGAGTTATTGATACTTCAAGTGCAAAATGATGATATAAAACCTTGATAAAAATGCACTTTTAAGTACTAATCAGTAGACTGATGCAAACAGAGAACACAAGGAAATACGGCTAAAAAACAGGCGAGAATATTGATAGATCAGCCAGCACGCCTTCAACACCACTGCAACTCCTTCGTTCCCCCCTCTAGGTCTGCTATTCCCAGCTGTGCATGCATTCTTGGTTGCATTGTTACTGTTCAAGTGAAATTTGATTCACTTCAATAGTAACCAGCCAAGGCATGCGTGAGGAAACTCATGCATACCTTTGTGCCCAGCCGGGTCACTAGTTTGGGCTAGTGACCTGGCTAGGCCTCTCGGTTTCAATTGACCACATGGGCTGCGCTAGACCCAGCCCCTAAAATAAAAGGAGTAATATTGTTGTTGTTTTTCGTGTATTTATTTTGTGGTTTTTGTATTTTTATAATGTAAAAATATAAATCTCGTATTTAGAATACCTAGTTTTCGAAGCAATGTGACAAATATATATATATATATATATATATATATATATATATATATATATGCATGTATGTTTTCATGCATACGGCTAATACCCTAACATATTTTGAATTTTCTAAAAAAAAAACAAATATTTGAAGTTTAAAAGAAAATGTGTTTTAGCATGGATTTCTTAAACACAAAAAAAAATAATTTTCTTATATTCTGGATTTTATAACATGTTTGTAAAACTCCAAAGAGTGTTGGCCAATATTCTAAAAAATGTAAAAATCTTATTTTGGGGGGAATTCATCTATTATTAACCGTTAATGTTTGGATAAAGAAATCCCTAAAAGATGAATATCCAAAATATTATTGGGAATAATTTGTTATTATTTGCTGTAAATGTTTGGATAAAAAAACCCCAAGTGGTTAATATCCAAAATATTTTTTAGAAATAATAAGTCACCACACATCCTTGAAAAAAGCCTCGATTATAATTGAAGACATTTCAATTTTTGACTACATGGTTTACGAGTCGTGAAAGTATGAAACACTAAGGCAAAAAGAGGCTTTTAAAGCGCTATGAATTTCCTTAAATTTCTAAATCTTTGTTCCTTTTCCTTGCGATTTCAAGAGATCTGCATTGGTTCTCCTTGGTACTTTGTAGACATATCTAACGGTGTGATCCACATTGACCAAGGGGTTTTTTTTAGACTTTGAGTCCAAGTTTTGTTCATCATAGCAAGCTTATCCTAGGAAAATGGATGGGATTAGAAAACACCAACATTATAGCAATTATAAGGCAAACCAAATACTAAGCAACTTATCTTAGGCATGGCGTACTAGGGGTGCTAATACTTTCCTTTTACGCAACCAATCCCTTGCCTTAGAATCTCTAAAAGACTAGTTAGGTTTCCTATTGACCATAATACTAGGTGGTGACTCCCTTATGCATAAAACAAAAACCCCAAAATCATTCCCCGCTCCCGGGGAGGGTCGCCGAGACGTCGCGAGGGTGCGGCAGTCATTTTAGAGATCAATTCTCTTACTTCCACATGAGTCTTTTCTATAAGTGCACCACCACTTGTAGCGTCTATTGTGCTTCGATCTATGAGCAAAAATCCTTCATAAAAAATATTGCAGCAATAATTGATCAGAAATTTGGTGATGTAGGCAACTTGTGTATAATTGATCAAAACATTCCCATTACTCATATAAAATTTCCCCATTATTTAGGCAAATTCCACTAATTTCTTTACGAATTGTTCTGGCATGTGAGGCTGGAAAGAATTTTTCTAAGAACTTCTTCTTTAAATCATTCCATGTTAGTATTGACCCTGAAGGAAGGTAACAAAGAAGTTAATAAAGCCAGTCCTTCTTCTTCTTTGCCAAAGAGAATGAGAAAGCCATCAATTTAATTTATACCTCTATCACTTATTATGATTTCATGGTTGAACAAACCACATGGAATTCCTTCAAGTGCTATATCAATATTTGGAAATTCAATGAATAAAGGCTACTAGTTCATGTTGGGAGTTGCCAACTCCTTTAATATTCTATGTTCTACCATGTTTTCAGAAATTTCTACTTTTCTTTTGTTTTTAGAATTGCTAGTTGAAAGCGTTAAAGTTAGCAGGTTCTTCTCTTGCCTCTTACCCTTCCTATTTGTTCTTGCGGTTCTCTCAACTTCTAGATTAGAAACTAGTTCACTTGTACGAGAAGATCTTGGCATAAATCAGTTCACTATTAAAGAAAAATTAGATAAAAACTTCCCCGGCTATGACGCCAAAATTTGATCGGTTATCGGAACCTCCAAAATATAATTCTGACTTTACTATCACAAAAAAAAAATTATAGTATGATCGTGAAATCCAGGTCGAACCCGAGGAAAATTTTGTTTAATCTTCGTACAATATACTAAAATAAAAGGAAGGGGGGTTGATAAGAAATTTAAAGAAAAATAAAATTCTAAAAAGAAAACGTAAGAGATAATTCAGTGTTATATGCTCGGTTCAAAAGGGATATGTCCATTCAATGAATTAGATTGATCATTGAAGTAAAATAAATATTTTTTTAGTTCAAGCAAATACTAAAATTCCTTTAAGCATGGAAGATTGAGAAAGATTAAATTAATTAGAAAAAAAATCCTAATTAATTCCTTGAAAAAAGCAATTAAGAACAAAAAAAAAATGATCAAGTACTATAAGTTATCGTTAAAAAGCTTAAAGATTTTGACATGTCTTATTCTTTTAACTTGAAAGTTAAACCAAACAAATTCATTTATTTTGCTTCCTTCTTGATAGAAATCAACAATTACGAATTGAAAACTCACAAAAAGAAAAGCATGCTTACCACAAAAACCATCCAAAAAGCTTGAATGAAAATAGTAGCTTATGTACCAAATTCAGGGAAAATAAGTACTTGAATGTCCAAAAGTAACATTATAAATATCTCTTCTCACAATTTAAAACAATAATGAAACAAAACTCCCCTGAACCGAAAGCTAAAGTTTAGTTCATAGTTGCTAGAAAATTAACAAAAACAGAGAAAAAAGAAAGTTGTAGAGAAGAAGAAGAGGCCTTGTTTCTGCTGTGATTTGCTTCCTTTATTCTCTTCTTTAACTACTATCTTTCGTTAGGATTCTTCTTAGAATTATGAGCCCTTAATGTTACTTAATTCCTTCTTTTTTATATAGTCATTAAGGTTGGTTAAATCTCTCAGAATTTGTGTTGAAAACTGACTCTGCTGCTGTTACAATTATGTTGTAATTTAGACTATGCTGCAACTTAGATTTTGTTTCTGAGTTGGTTTCTTGCAATATCCGACCATTCCAGCTATATTCTTTCATTCATGAAATGTTAGAGGCTTGATTTGCACCTTTCTTGAATTCTAAGGCCCCCTGTTTCTATGTCAGACTCTTAGCCGTAATGGGATGCTCGACACTGTTAGTTTCCTCATCAGATCAGGAGACCAATCTCATCCTTCAGCTTGTGTTTGGATTTTTACCTTCAAGACAATTTTATCTGACCTAACATCCCCATAAATGTTGTATACCTGGATGAGTAGATGATTTTGAGTTTTTGAATCACATGATTTTGATATCCGAGGCTCTAGATATTCCTGTTTGAATCTGTATTGTGAAAGCAGAGAATCTTGCTGTCAGGAGGATTTCTACTCGATTTTGCAGGTCTGATTACAGGTCCAAATGAACTCGGATTTCTGCTCATAATACCTTCTTGAAAAGCTTTATATGTGTACTTTAACTTTGATTCAACTCACATTTAAATTACGGAACTCTAACTTGGTTAGAAGCCCGCCACAAGAAATCAAGTCATAACACTACCAGAAATTCGCTAAATACCAACAGATTTACCGACGGAATATTTCTGTCGGTAATTTGATGTCAAAATTACCGACGACAACTTTTTCATCTATAATTCAGTCGGTAACTACCGACGGACCCTTTTCCGTCCGTAATTCAGTCGGTAATTTCCGTCGGTACTTACCGACAAAATTACGGACGAAAAAGTTTCCAAATTAAAAAAAAAGGCGGGTCGCTGACGTGAAGGTTTTGGCGGGTTATTTTTTTCCAACAGATTCAAAACGACAGCCCGTACAGTGACGTGACCGGTTCGCCGTTTAAATTACCGATGGACTCACCAAGGGATTTGAAATGGCAGATCCGTACGGTGACGTGTCTATGTTTCCGTCAGAATCACCGACGGATATTCTGTCGGTGAAACTGTCAGTAAAAGTTAATATATGTCAGCTCTGCCGACTCTCTCCTCCCCTATTTCTCATTCTTCTTCCTAATCCCAACTCTCCCCATCTGCAAACAACCAAACCCCCCTCCCTCCCAAAAAAAAAATCTTCCTCATATCAGCACAACAAGTTATATTTCTTGAAGTTTTGTGGTCACAGCATCCGTGTTCTGATTTACCGAAGGATTTTATCAATTTTTGTAAGTAATTCTTTCTTTTTAAATTTTAACATTTAATTAAATGTCAATTTTATCGTTTTTTTAGTATATGTATTTTGTTAGTAAATGTAAATGTACATGTTTTATTGTTATTTCTCAAACAAACTTGTAGTATATGAATGTATAATTCTATACTGTTATGGTTTGTTTTAGATTTTGTAAGATTGTATTTGTTTGTAAACTGTTAAAACTTTATGGAACTACCGAAGTACATATGCTGTTTTGAAATAATTAATAGCTTACTTAATGGGTTCGTTTAAAGTTTTGTCAATGGTATTGCGGAGTGGTAATTTCTGTAAATTTATATATTTTAACTTGTATGGACGTTGATAAATGATAATGAATATTTAATATTTATGAGAAGTTGTGATTGGTTTGTTGGATAATCTCGAGGTAAAGTAATATTTTTGCAAGTTTATTTACCTAACTTAGTTAATTAATACATTATGTCATCATAATTTTATAGAGGTTCGATATAAATCATGGATGATCGTTCATGGATGTATCGAGATTCACCTCAAGGATTGCGGAGGATGGATTATTGTAACGGGGTTCAGGGTTTTATTAATTTCGCAACATCTATTCCTAGAAATTTTACTGGAGGTGATATTAGGTGTCCATGCAGGAAGTGTGAAAATAAAAAGTATCTACATCAAGATGTTGTAATGATGCATCTTCTACACAAAGGGTTTATGGAGAATTACCAGTGTTGGTATGCACATGGAGAAGTATTTGTTAGCGAGAGTGAGAGGAGAATGGAAGAAACGGTGGTTGGGTCTACTTCTAGTGCTAGCAACGTGCATAAAGCGGCAAATGACAACACTAATCCTTACAGAAATATGGTTATGGATGCAATGAGAATGAATCAAGGTAATGGTAGTCAATGTCCAATCGTTGAAGAAGAACCTAATGCAGATGCGCTAGGTTTTTTGATTTGTTGAAAGATTCTGACAAACCATTATGGGATGGTTGCACGAACCACAATAAATTATCGGCCGTAGCACAGGTGTTCACCATCAAGTCAGATCACGGGTTGAGTGAGGCCGGGTATGACAAGATTATTGAATGGGCAAGAAGCATTTTACCTGAAGGGAACAGGCTAAAAGAGAACTTTTATGCTGCGAAGTCTATGATGAAACCCCTTGGTTTAGGATACCAAAAAATTGACATGTGCCCTAACTTCTACATGTTATACTACCTTGAAAATGCTGAGATGACCGGGTGCATGACATGCAGGCATTCCCGTTACAAACCTAGAACTGGCAGGGGAAAGACTCTAGTGGCATATAAAAAACTTAGATACTTCCCGATCACACCTAGACTGTAGAGGTTATTCATGTCACCAAGGACTGCTGAGCACATGACATGGCACCAAGCACACCACGCGGTTGATGGAGTGATGGTTCATCCTTCTGACAGCGAAGCGTGGAAACGCTTTAACAGTGTTCATCCTCACTTTTCAGCTGAATCAAGGAATGTGCGTCTTGGGTTGTGTACAGACGGATTCAACCCATTTGGGTCATTTGCTGCTCCTTATTCTTGTTGGCCGGTCATACTCATAGTTTATAACTTGCCACCGGGAATGTGTATGAGGCCGAAGTTCATGTTTTTATATACTGTCATACCCGGTCCAAAAAGCCCGGGGCGGAATATAGATGTTTGTCTTCGACCGTTGATTGATGAATTGGCGCAGTTGTGGTCCTCTGGAGCTCTGACTTATGATATATCGAGGAAACAAAATTTCCTTATGTGGGCGGCATTGATGTGGACTATCAATGATTTTCCAGCTTATGGAATGCTTTCTGGTTGGAGCACGCATGGGAAACTCGGATGTCCATACTGCATGGAAAACAACAAGGCATTCACGCTAGCAAATGGAGGTAAAGCTTCTTTTTTTGACTGTCACCGTCGCTTCTTGCCACTTCATCATAGGTACAGAAAGAATAGAAAAGATTTCTTTGTTGGTAGAGTTGAAAAAGATGTTGCATCCCCGCGTCTTTCTGGTGAAGAATTGCATGATGTTGTCTCAGAGTACAGTGACATTGTGTTTGGCCTTCAATCAGGTAAGCAAAAGTTTCCTGGTTTTGGTTTGACCCATAATTGGGTAAAGCGAAGTATCTTTTTCAAGCTTCCTTATTGGAAGACCAATCTGCTCCGCCATAACCTTGACGTCATGCATATCGAAAAGAACATGTTTGAGAACATTTTCAACACCATCATGGATGTGAAGGGGAAGACAAAGGACAACATCAAGGCTAGATTGGATATAGCTTTATACTGTAATCGTAAAAATATGGAGTTGGTTTATGATGAGTCACGGGTCGCAAAATCAAGAGCAAGCTTCGTGTTAGAGAAAAACGCATAACTGCTAGTCTACAAATGGCTTAAGAGTCTGTGTTTTTCGGATGGACATGCATCGAACATATCAAGGCTGGTTAATATAGAGGACTGCAAATTGTATGGAATGAAGAGTCATGACTGCCACGTGTTTATGCAAACACTCATCCCATTTGCTTTTCGTGTTTTGTTGCCAAAGGGAATATAGGATGCACTCACGGAGATCAGTTATTTCTTCAGAGATATATGCTCCAGCAAGTTGAATGTGGATCATATTGAGAGGCTTCAAATGAATATCGTCGAGACACTATGCAAACTTGAGATGATATTCCCTCCATCATTTTTTGACTCAATGGAGCATCTCCCTATACATCTACCATTCGAGGCAAAAGCTGGAGGATCGGTCTAATATAGATGGATGTACCCATTCGAACGGTTAGATATTACAGTTGCAATGTAATTCATAAATAAAAGTATTTTATATGTTTTTCTTAATTGAAAATACTTGATTAATATTTCAATGCAGGTACTTGTTTAATCTCAAGAAAAAGGTTAAGAACAAGGCGCATGTTGAGGCTTCGATATGTGAGGCCTATATTGTTGAGGAGATCTCAACATTTATCTCGTACTATTTCCAACCTCATCTGAGAACGAGAATCAATCGCGTTCCATGGCATGATGATGGCGGTGAAGTGCCTTCCAGTGGGAACTTGTCAATATTCTCCTAAAAATGGGTACATCCATCTATACTAGATGACCCACACCTAAAAATGCTGTAAGAGGAAGATATTTGTCGGAAATAGAGTTCAAACAAGCACACAACTATGTTCTATTTAACTGTGATGAGCTGAGACCTTTTATTCAGTAAGTTTATACTAATTAAACTTTGTTAGTAATATACTGTTAATTATATATTGTAATATCATACACTCATTATCACTTGTAGGCAACATCGACAATATTTGCTCTCCAATAACTCACAGCTGACCAAATCCCAGATCTTTCAATTACAAGATGAGCAGTTTGCCACGTGGTTCAGAATACATGTAAGCACTATCACAAACTCATTCTAACTTGCAAAATTACTGTACGTATACATGTCATTACGAGATTCTCGTTCATTTACTGTTTATTGATGTACATTACATACAAGGTTTATCAAATGGGAAGGAGTGCACCTAAGTCATTGTCTGCACTAAGCCTGGGGCCTGAAAGAAAATGTAAGTGCTACAACGAGTATTTTGTCAATGGATATGTTTTCCATACTGAAGAATACGGGCAAGGAAGAAAGACATACAACAGCGGTGTTTGTCTTAAGGGATCCACTAGTAGTGAGTTAGAAGTTGACTACTATGATAGATTAGAAGAGGTCGTTGAACTGCAATATCATAACAAGCAAAATATAGTGTTTTTATTCAAATGTTATTGGTATGACATGACTGACAGAGGAATCAGAGTTGATCCGCACTATGGTTTGGTCGAAATCAACTCAAAAGCTAGACTCTGCAACATAAATGATGTCTTTGTTTTCGCAAAGCAATGTCAACAAGTTTATTATACATACACCCCTTCATTTAGAAAGGATCGATCAAGAGTGGATTGGTTGTCCGTTTTAAAAACGAAACCCCGGGGTCGTGTCGAGGTTGTTCAGGATGAGAACGAAGACACAAGTGTGCGAGATGAAGTCTTTCAATTTAGTGAGGTGGTTGAACCATATCGAGTTGCTCCTTCGATTGAATTGGAAGAAAATTCAAATTTTCATGTTTTCGATAATAGTCTTGTTGATGTTGACGCAGAGGAGTTGAATTTTGTTTTGAGCTCTAGCGGACAAGCAAATATTGATGAAGAAGATGATATTCATATTGAAGATTGCGATGAAGGTGATGAAAATTCAATTGATGACGAAAAAGAAGAAAATTCTGACTAACTACCAAAATGAAGCCCTATGTAAAACCCTTTTTTTCATGTAATTTAGATTATGGATGATATATTTTGAAACACAAAATATTTATTACTTGAAATAATTAGTTGAAATGCCACAATTACGAAATAATTACTTGAAATAATTATTGATCATGGATGATATATTTTGTAAAATGAAATAATTACTTGAAATGCCATCATATCACCGACGGACACACCGACGACTTAAGTCCGTCGGCATTTCACAGAGAGTACGAAAATAATTACTTGAAATGCCACAATATCACCGATGACTTAAGTCCGTCGGCATTTCACAGAGAGTTCGAAAATAATTACTTGAAATGCCACCATATCACCGACGAACACACTGACGACATAAGTCCGTCGGCATTTCACAGAGAGTTTGAAAATAATTACTTGAAATGCCACCATATCACCGACGGACACACCGACGACTTAAGTCCGTCAGTATGTTGTCGAGGGGTCAATTTTACTGACAAAATTACCGACGGACCGCGCGAATTTCAAAGGGTTATGCATTAAATGCATCTCTGACCGCGTCATATTGCCGACGGACCACGAAAAATATGGAGGGTCATTGAAAAAATTGGTGCGAAATTCAAAATTTACCGACAGATTTTTAACACATCACCGACGGAATAAATTAAAATAATAATTAATTTTATATTCGTCAGTGAATCCATCGGTAAAACTGCCATATAAGTTCAAGTGACCGCCCATTCAGTTCATTTTTTCTTCTCCTTCATTTCTCACCTTAAGATTTTGATTTTTTTTCCTCTCCATTCTTCAAAGCTTTCACCTCCAGTCTCTAGCAAGTTTTCTTCATCATCTTCATCAGTTTAAAAGGTTAGTGTTTCCTCTATTTCATTTTACTTTAATGGTTTTGTTTTTGCTATTTTTTTGGTTATTTTTTTTGTTTTGGTGTAGTTTTTGTAATGTAGATAAAGTCTATAGTTTTTTTGGCATAATTCATTGTTAAAGTTTATAGTTTTTTTTTTGAATTTATTGAATATTTTTTATTGTTGTATTGACATAATTATTATTAGTTAATTTGTTGAATATTTATTGTTAATGTTGAATTTACCATAGAATTAGTAATTGAATATGTTGGAATAATTATTAATTTTACTTTATTATTGCATGATTTGTGTTTAATTTTTTCCATTTATTTTGATTGTTATTCTAGAGTTTTTTTTTAATTTATTGTTTTGTTGTATTGGCATAATTATTGAATAATTTGTTGAATTGTAATTCTTAAAGTTGAATTTACCTTAGAATTAGTAATTGAATATGTTGGAATAATTAGTATAGATTGGGTAAATTGACTATTGTTAATATGTGCAGGTTTGTGAATTTAGGTAGTATCCAATGATAGGGGAGGTGCTGTCGAAATTTTTTTTTACATTTGAATTTAATTATATAATTATTTGTATAAAATTGTGTAGATGCGTAGAACGAAAACCAGAGCTGGTTGCTCATGTATGGTCGCAGACTAGTTGCGTCTAGCGGCCGAGGATGATATTTCCTTAGGTGCCTCTCAAGAAGAGGCACCTACACATCTTGCCGTCAACCGATGTTGCCTCTTCCAGTGGTACTTCACGACGCCCAGGCGGCGTGCCTTTCTAGTGGAATCAATTTACCCGCAAGTACGAGGCACAGTGGAAGGACGACCTTTCAATGTAAGTTTGTTAAGGTTTTAGTTTTTTTTTTAATTACAACATAATTTATGAAGTAATCACTTTTGAATTTATTTCATTTATTTTCAGGTTCACAAACATTGAAGCCGCCCGAGTAATATCATTGGCGTTTAAATCGTCGATGGAGATTCCATTGTTTCAATGAAGTCAGATATCCAAGCATTCTGAATGGATGCCTCAAATCAATGCATGGTTTAACAGGTTTGAGGTTGATATTAATTTATAATTTTCAGCTTATTAATATAATTGTAAATAAATTATTATTTTTATTTAAACTTGTTTATTTATACACAACACAAATTATGCTAGGATAGTGAGCATAACACTGTTGTGAGGAGGGTGTGGGAAAATCACGCGGCAACAAAGTAAGATCGAAAACAATACAAGATTTTTTTTAGACAAAAATTTATATTTCAAAATGTAATTTTTGGTTGCGTGAAGTAGGTTGCGTGATTTTTGGTGTGAAGCACAAAAAAAGACAAAAAAACCGCAAGGAATAGGGGTTTCCAAGGCTGGAACGATGTTGCGGTTTGGAGGGATTTCAAACCGATATACATCCCAGAAGATATATGGCCACACTATCTTGAGCACGTGACGTCTGAGCGGTTCACACGACGCTCACAGTCCGGTGCTGGCAACCGGAATCGGCCAATTCATGGCGGGGTGACAACGCGCTGGCGGCTCGTTCGATTGTATGCACATGCGAAACGGTTGGTAAGATTAATTTAAATGAAATATATCGTTAAATTCAGTTGTTGTTAATATATCGTTTTTTCATTATAGGCTGCGTCTCTTGGACGTGAGCCGAGCCCAATGGAGCTGTTTGTGGAGACGCACGTGCGGAGTCAAGACCGCCAGAAGGGGGCGCAACAGTTCGTTGATAACTGTGCTCAGCATTTTGTGGTATGTTTGTTCAACCATTTTATTTTGTAAGTTATTATGTTTATTGTATTGAATATGATGATTAATTTTTTTATTTATTTTCAGGAGACGTATAATAATCGATTGAGGGAGAGATACGGGGACGATACTTTGACCCATCCGGAATTTGATCCGGATTTGTGGAAGGAGGTTGGCTCGTCAGGTGGACTCGATAAAAATCGGGTTTACGGGCTCTCCAACACTACGGCCGACAACTTGAGGTCGACCCGTAGTGTTTCAACCGTTGGGAGCTCCCAATCAATATCAAGCTCCCAATCTAAGGAGTTCGTGGCCTTGCAGCAACACACTGCTCAGCTCAACGAGAAATACGATAACCTAAAAGCGGAGTACACACAACTCAAAGCGTCTCATGCACAACAAAGAGCGGAACAAAGAGCGGAGTCTGAGCAACTCAAAGCGTCTCAAGCACAACAAAAAGCGGAGTATGAAGCGGCTCATGAACAACAAAAAGCGATTTATGAACAGCTTCGCGAAATGATTATGAACATGTCAAATAGTGGAACATGTGCGCCTAATCTTTTTTGGTCGTATAACCACCAGCCTCCTCTAAGATCTCCTCCTCCTCCTCCTCCTCCTCCAGCTCCACCTTTATATTAATTTGTAATCAACATTATTTACATTTAAAACTTCATTTAATATTTTTCTTGAAACATATTCAATTTGTAATGAATATTATTTAACTTTGTTTTTTTTTTATGTTTAATATAAATTTTATTTGCATAATTGGTTTGTATAACAATTAATTTATATAGTTTTATATTATATATCCTAAATAATTTTTTAAAAACAGATTAAGAAAAAAAACTATTACCAAGGATTTTACCGACGGATGAATTCGGTCGGTATTTTAAACACTCACTGACCAACTTACCGTCGGAATTTAACAGTAACTTCCACCAGTACCGATGAATTTACAAACGGACAGATTTGGTCGGTATTTCATACACTCACCGACGTCATTACCGACGGGTATTTTCCGTCGGTAATTACAATATCACCGACGAAATAAAAATCCGTCGGTATATTTCAAGCGGGAATCTTTTTTTTTTGGTGCGCAAATTCCATCAGTAAAACCATCGGGAAATGGTTTTTTTTTTTCCGACCGATATACCAACGGAATGGGGAATCACCGACGAAGGTAAAGCCGACGGACGTAATCTGTTGGTGATGACTTCGGTAAAAAAATCATCGACGAACTTATAATCATATACCGACGGAATTGGTCCATCGGTAAAACTATGAAATCTTGTAGTGTAAACAAAAAGAAAATATTGAATTTCTTATCTTTTAGTAATTAATTCACAAAGTCTTTTAAGCATACTAAATATATAAAAATAATTTTTAGTAAGCTCAAAACATATTAAAAAGCATAAAAAAATAAAAATAAAAATATATTTTACATTTATGAATATTCATAAATGATCTTTTAAATATATCGTATGTTAAACTTGGTTAATTTGAAAGCTACATTCTGCCAAAAAGAAAGACATGAAGATTGTACAATAATATATATATAAAAGTTAAAGGAAAAAGTTCTATTCACGCCATTAACTCATGAAACCCTTCAAAGACAAACAAATATACCCAAGAATGAAGACTTCGTCTTTCATGAGAAAATTGGGTAGAAGAACTCAACGTCGCAAGACGAAGCCCAGTATGCGTATCTGCGTCTGTATCAATTTGATTGAGGCTGGTAAGAAGGTAAAGCCTATATATATTGCGACTGCATTGTCTTTATCACACGTCAATTAATTAAGAACCCAACAACGCATTTTGCAGAGAAAATGAATAGCACAAGTGGGTAGAACAATATCCAAACCTTTTTTCTCTCTCGATAAGCCACAAAGATAAAGCCTAAGGCAAAAACCAACCCAAATGGTCGGACAGAGCAGAGAAGATAAAGGAAAATGGTTACGGGAGGAACCAATCAAAATTACGATCACTATGCTGCATATTCTAGCAATAACATATCCATCGCCTTCCATTGTTTTCTCCTTATCATCCAACTGAAATGTTTCCTGCAAAGAAATAAATCAACATATTCCCCCGCAGCGGTAATGAGCAGGAACACCAGCCTCATAGTTTCCGGCCGCAGCATACACCATGAACAATCAGAACCCCAACTATCCACCATGTCCAATGCGCAGAAGCACCCAAAAGTAGCTCCCAGAACACATACAAACTTTATATGCAACATACAGAAAGCCTGGCATAGGCAGAACAAGCAAACCCGGGGGTGGAAGGAAGCAAAACAGAGTAATACCTGGACTCCCTACTGTGAAATAGAACATGGAGAACAGAAAACAACGTTATGCAACCTAAACTCCACCCCCCTGTAATTGGCATCTGCAGATCAATCACAAAGTCTGTTTCTAAAGGGTTGAGTCGCATCTTTTTCCATCAAAAGATAACCGCCCTATCACAGCCATGCCACAAACTCACCATATCTGCTGACACCTTGTTTCGCGGGAACATCGGCCATGTGATTAGCGTCCCTCAGGGTATGAGAGTAAGATACCGAACACATGAATGAAGATAACAATATCCAAACCTTCAACACTGTCTTCAAAGTACGTACGAATTAAGCCCTTGTATTACATCATTGAGGGGATGGGGGAAGAGTATATAGATTTATGACCTGGCTCGGGATCTAATCTGATCCAAGACTCTAGCTATTGGTTGGATATGATTTCTGTTTTTTTTTTTTTTTTTTACTGTAAACAACAAGCCAGACTCATGATCGAATTGATTGGTCAGGCCAGACCACGCTTTATGACGATGAAACCCTCAAGTTCTAGCTAAAAAAAAACTAGTTTGCTAGGCCATTTCACCCACTCACTACAAGAATGCAAGATATTAGCGACGGAATGGTTCTCATTAATTACTACATCATTAATTGCATTAAGATTAATTCATTTAACATTTAGCGTAGGTAAATTAACAAGATCAAGATCTGGTTCTTTTGCTGGCGTTTGAATGTCTTGGTTTCTGTTGCTGGAAATTAATTTTAGTATCAGTTCCTTGATGTTTGTTCTTCTTCCTCTGGCCGTATTGGTCTTATACATATGGCCAAGGCCTCATTTAAATATTTTTATTAATAATATTGATCACATTCATCAAAAAAAGAAGAAAAAAATTTAGAACAAAAGGCATTCATATCTTTAAATTTAAGCAAACTGCGATTTTATTAGCCAAAAAGCACATATATAATAGTAGCATTACATTACAAAAAGGAGTAGAAGTACGTAAACTAGCTCTCAGCACAAACTACATATAGTAGCTAATACTCAATGTACTTAATTACACATCCGACACCTATAGTATGATTTATAACATTATTGCAAGCTATTTATATATATATAGATATATTCATGCATTAGCATATATGTATGTTATGAGTAACCAGAACATGTTTCATAATTTATTTGGTTAGTGCCTGATGCGTAGCTAAGCTAGTTCATCGATGGATCAAACCCATAACGCGCCAGCACGTTTAAGCATTGGGATTAAGGAACGATTAAGGTGAAGGCTCATCACCTCATTGGCTCCACCCACAAGTTCACCACCAATGAACACGGCAGGCAATGTTGGGCATCCAAACCTTGAGAGTGCTTGCTCAATTTCCCTTCCTCTAGGCATCTCATCAAGCTCATGGACAGCCACGTTCACCCCAAACTCATTGAAGAGAGTCTTGATGGTGTGGCACATACAGCAACTGCTCTTGCTGAAGATCACAACTGGTCTCTCGGATGCCAAATTTGTCACCCTCTCCATTTCCAAATCAACGAGCAAGAAACTAATGCCAATGACTTAGCGAGTTATTTTAATTACAAGCTAGCTAGAAGTCTCAAAACCGATCGAGCAGGAGAGAAACAAATGATGTAGTTAGCTAGTAAGGAATATTGTGATGGACAGTTAAGTTTTTTGGTTGTGAGGTGCTTGATATCATGAGACTCGTATAAATAGGGTTAAATTTGAAGGTTTTGGGTGGATTGGCAATGGTAGCAAAGAGAAAAAGATATGATTGCGAAGCAAAAGAAGAATGTTCTGCTAGATATTTCGGACGGTTTCTAAAATCACTGATCGATTGATACATGACACAAATAGAAGTGTGACACCACACGGAAAAGTAATTGCACGATATAGATGAAGAATCTTTCATACGGAAGATAGATGTGCCCTTTGTACGGTTGTTTCACATTATCAAAATAATGACAATATGTTATCTTACACATGCAAATTGTTCTGTAACTTCTATCCAAAGTTTGATGATCTATGTATTAAAGTGCATTGTGATCAATTTCCTTTGCATGGAGGCATATGTGCTGAGTTGTAGATAGAAGTTGGATTTATCCAATTGGGACCTTTCTCTGATTGTGTTGAGATTCGCATCCAATTCATCATGAAGAATGGATAGGTAAGTGAGGGAGAAGAAGGTAAGAGAAAGGACTAGCATGCATGCTCTTGAAAGTTCTAACAAATTTAGCCCTAATTAAGTTCCATTTGCATAATTAGTAGAAAAATTTATGTTAATTCTATATTTAGAGTGTATTTATTTACACTACGCAATATACAATAACAAATAAATAATTTTGTTTTCGTTTGGTGGGTTTTTCAACACAACCATGTTGAATTAGAAATCTAGAACTAGCATATAATAACTTTTTTTGTCCTTGTAATTGTTCTTGATTTTATCTGTCATAAATAGATTTGTGTTCCAGCTTATAAGTAGGTAGAACAGCTTTCATGATCTTTGCTCGTTACTTCTCCATTTAATGCTCGCAATCCCTAATTAACAAACTAAATTTGGATGGCTGTGAAATGAAAATTTATCAAGAATGATAGTAGAACATGCATACACCACAATTTCTAGCTTGACAGAAACTTCTTCGCAAGAAATCTTTTTCTTTCTTTTCTGGGTGCTAAAGAGCTAAGCCTCCCCTCGCTTTCAGGCACATAGTTTTTTTTGCCAATTACAGTGACTGTTCACGAAAAGATAAGACAAATGCCGAGAGATCCTCAATTTCATTCTTCTATGAACGTTGTTGGTAGTAGATGGGTATATCGGATCAAACGTCGTGTTGATGGTAGTTTTGAGCGCTATAAAGCACTCCTTGTTGCTAGAGGTTTTACCCAACATGAAGGTATTGATTATTCTGAAACCTTCAGTCCAGTTATTAAGCAGGCCACTGTTTGATTGGTTTTCTCTATCACGGTTTCGCGAAATTGGAAGATTGATCAGCTTGATATTCATAATTCCTTCCTCAATGGTGTCCTTACTGAAGAGGTCTACATGAAACAGCCTCCAGGTTTTGTTGACTCCTCTCTTCCATCTCATGTGTGCCGATTGCACAAATCATTGTTTGGTTTGAAACAGGCACCGAGAGCATGGTACACTCGTCTAAGTGATTTCCTGCTCTCCATTGGTTTTCGCGCTTCTAAGGTTGACACTTCCCTGTTTATTTTATCTGATGGTACTAATATCTTTTATCTCCTGGTGTATATTGATGATATTCTGCTTACGGGTAGCAACTCTGCTATGCTTCATCATCTAATATAGCTACTTAGCACTAAGTTCACGCTTCGCGACTTAGGTGATGTTCACTACTTTCTGGGTATTGAAGTTCAGTCTACTGGTATGGGTTTAATGCTACGTCAACATAAATATATTCTTAACATCCTCACCCGCGCTGGTATGACTTCCTGCAAACCTGTTGATACTCCAGTCTCCCCTTCGAAAGTCACTTTATTACCAGATCACTCATTCTCTGATCCTACACGATTTCATCAAATCGTGGGTGCTCTTCAATATCTTACCTTCACCCATCCGAATATATGGTTTGCTGTTAACAGAGTCTGTCAGTTTATGCATGCTCCTACAGATTCTCATTGGGCCGCTATTAAGCGTATTCTACGCTATCTTAAAGGTACGACATCTTATGGTTTTCATATCACTTGAGGCTCCTCTTTTGCTCTACATGGCTTTACAGATGCAGATTGGGCTGGTAGTATTTATGATCACAAGTCTACGGGTGGCTATCTTGTCTTTTTTGGTTAGACACCGATTTCTTGGAAATCCAGCAAGCAACGCACAGTTGCTCGCTCCTCTACTGAGGCTGAGTATAAAGCTCTTGCTGATGGTACTGCTGAAGTCATTTGGCTTCAATACTTTTTAACAGATCTGTAGGTTCCTTCAGTTTGTGCTCCTACCATTTGGTGTGATAATCTTGGTGCTACCTATCTCTCAACCAATCCTATCTTCCATGCTCGTACTAAGCATGTTGAAGTGGATTATCACTTTGTCCGTGACCACGTTGCCAAGAAAGAGATTTAGATTCGTTTTGTTCCCTCTCGGGATTAACTTGCCGATGTCTTCACTAAACCGCTTCCTGTTGCATGCTTTTACCGCCGGTTCAAGCTTGAAGTTGATCCCCCCCCCCGACTTGAGGGGGCATATTATAGAATGTATAGCTAGTATATATCAGAATAGGAAATTAATATAGGATTATTCCAATGTTGTAATCCCTACAGTTACTACCGTGTTCTGCCCTACATATATAAATAGGAAGGTTGGCTAAGGCACAACCCAACACATTCTATTATTCTCAACTAACATAATCAAAGCAAAACATTCTCTATATAAGATGACTTAGTGATCTCAAGTCTAAGGATCACTAATACAACCATCATGTGAGCCTTTTCATAGACCTATGTGATCTTTCTATATGAAATTCTCATGCGGGTTAGTTCAGTGTATATGTCTTATGACAAACATCTACATAATAATTCTAATAATAGTATCAGTCTTTATGACTCTAATAAATGTCCAGTATTTAAAAGAGCATCGACTAGGAACATTTTAAAAACAATACTTAAATGCAATGAAAATCTCATAATTATAACAACTTTATAAAAAAAAATTCAATATATCTTTGTTTTATAAATTTTATTTTTACTCTAGATTCATTAATATAATAATACCATGTGTAATCAACTATTTAACTACAAGATAAGATATGTATATAATATTCTTCATGACTGACACTAAATTTTCAAGCCAAAGGCGTTGCCAGGTACCTCATAACCTAAGAGTCTTTTTTTTTTGTGATTAAAATATAATAAAGTTATATACATATCCTCCATAACCGGCTCAATTCAGTAGCCAAGGGCCAGACCCAAAAATGCCTTCAGATTGTAGGGTTACTTAGACAGAAAATTAACTGGCCAGTACCCTGTACTTCTTAGCCCTGCATATGCACGCTTGCATGGCTCATATACTATCTTTACATTAATTCTTTTACCACTGATCAGGAGTAGGAAGAGGGACGAATCCAAAATGTTTATAAATTGAAGAGGCCAAAGTGTATAGTGTTACTGTTGGGAGGGCCATTTCATAATAATACCCTCAAAATTGTATAGTTTCAATGGTGATTTTAAATAACTTTTCAAACTTGAGGGCATCAGCCCCACCCTTGGCCACCCCTAGATTCGTCTCTCAGTGGGAGATCTACAGGCCGTCCAACTTGAGCTGTTCGATGAATTACTTTAAAAATCAAAACCACAAGATTTTAACTCGAGAACATTCAAATGATGTTATCTCCTATCAACTACAAGATAGAAAGAAGTGAAACTTCTATGGGTTCTCTGATCTCTTTGTGGAGTCTATATAAACAATTTTTTTTTTTCAATCCAACCCAAAGATTATAAATTATTCATGCAAAATACAGGATTGATGATACATATATATATATCTCGATTAAACAAAGTTTTACTAATTTATTTAGAAGAAATGGAAGATTGATCATTATAGACAGGATGATGCATTAGCTGTATATGCTGGCGGCCAAGTTTATGTACGTATGCAATAATGCATGTGCATATATATATATATATATGCACATGCATTATTGCATACGTACATAAACTTGGCCGCCAGCATATACAGCTAACGTGAGAGAGGGAGAGAGAGAGAGGATAAAACCCTGAGTGTTGGTGGCGAGTGGAAAAAGAATGTCAACTTTATGCACCAAAGATAAAGTAGAAAGCAAAATATATGCAAGCGAGGACGGATCGTGGCATCACATTCACATATTAGGTTTTTGGGTTGGTGAGGTACAGGTCCCTGTGTACAAATTGCTGCATTCTCTTATATATTCCTTCCTGTACAAAAGATATATATATAGATAAAGTGAAAGGGAGAGGAACATATTTTATACCCTTTGCCTTTACTGCATGACCTAGCAGCCTATCTTTTGTAGATACGAAACAGAAAGAATGCATGCCCCTCTCCACCCATTATCAAAAAGATGAAGAAAAAAAAAAAATTCTCTCGGCACTTTGATCATTATCGAACAAAATATCACAACTAAAAGGATAAAATATATGATTCATTCTTCACTTTAGGATTTATTTCAAGTGTCGGTTCTTCTAATGAAAATCATCTTAATTTATTCTTAGAGAATTTCTGTTTATGATTGATTACTTTTGCTGTTAACATAGTGATGGCAATATCACCGGCCTCGTTAATTATACATGCATGATTTATTAACCATGTCCTCTTGGTATTTAACACGTGCATGCATGGGGAATCTTTGAGAGCTAGTTTTGCTTCATCATGATGATTTTTTCTTTCTTTTGATGATTTAGCTTCATCCATATCCATGTTTGATAGAAATTAATATTAAATCATTTTCAAAACTTTATTTAATAATCTAGAACTTTTAATTAAAATAGTTCTTTGGTATTACATCATAATTTTAATAATTATATAATCACGATTCTTTCCAATTAATAAAATGAATTAAGTATAAGATATTAATGAAAATTTAGGGAGCAAATGTTTTTATCTGGGAGGATGTGATTAGAAATTAATATAAAATAATATAAAATAGTTCGAACTTCACCTAATAATAACTTGAATTTCTGAATTAAAATATTTTTTTTAATAATAATGATAATGATCTTAACAAGGATATTCATCTATAATTTTTGAGTCGAGATGTTGATTTATCTATTGCTTTTGAGTTAAAATATTTTTAACGATAATGTATTATGATCTTAACAAGGATACGTGTCCATAGCTTGCTAGAGCCGATCGATATTGTCTTCCACTTATTAATTGAAGGTTGATAATTAATTATATATGCATGAATGACTCAAACGTTCGTCTAAGAGTCAAACATGGAAACTCAAGCCCTGGAATAAGCACAAACTACGTTTGTAAGTGTCTGAAGTCTACACACTGTATGCTAATTTCATCTGAAGTTGTTAGATACAAATTTGGACCACAAATCAGTGCTTTGAGAAACTTAAATGGAAGTGACAATCTTTGTATAGTGAAAAAAAAAACAATTACTATGTCATATACATTGCTGTGATTTAGGGCTTCATCAACAATTAGACAGACTGCGAATCATTGGGGATTTCAGCCTTTTCTGGATCTTCACAGACGAATTGTGTAGGAGAATTCTCAATTTTATTTATTTATTTATTTATAATCGTCGAGGTTCTGAAAAGATAAAGGAAGTAAGCAAAATGTACACAATTGTGGAATAATGCCAGCCAAGGTATCTAAGTCCATACTAAAGATAGGTATGGGAACGGACAACTCATATAATCTTTAGCTTCCAATTCAAATTTAACAAAAATCAAATAGAAAGACCAAAATTGAATGGGGAAAATTTTCTTGGTACATCCTATGCCATTATTTATTAGATAATAATATAATAATCATTCTTGGAATTTAATTATCACTTTAAGTTTTTAAAATTTTAGATTGAAATTTTCATTTAATATGATATCAGAGTTTTAATCGATTAAATAGTTACGAGTTTAAATATTATTATTCATATTTTTTTAATTAAGTTAAAAATTAAGTACAAAATAATGATGTGTTTGTATAAATTAAAAATTTTAAAAGTTTTTTTTATGAGAGAGTACATTAAAAAATAATACAAAAACGATTCTTCACCCACATTTGACACTTAAAACTTTTACTTAAAGATGATTTTTAGACACTCATGAATTATGAAACTAAATACAAATATATGTGTATGTGTTAAAGGATCATCTCAACCTAAACCTAAAAGTTTAAACTATTAGATGAGATTGTCAAAATATGATTTATATTATTCTCTAACATACCCTTTTAAGTGAAAGCTCTTTAAACTTGAAACTTGCACAAACTCACATTACCTTGTGCACCGTTCGGTCATCAAAACTCTGATACTATGTCAAAAACCTATCTCAACCTAAAAATTTAAACTATTAGGTGAGGTTTTAAGAAATGATTTATATTATTATTTAACAAGATACAATCACTTAAATAAATAAAATATCTTTTATTTATGTCTTCAATTACACAACAACCAAATTTGTCTTGTAACTGAAATTTTGGTTGCTAAATTAAACAACAAATTTATAAGGTGTTTAGGTACAAATTTTAAAATATAATTTATATTATTATTTAAAACACATCTTTAAATAAATTTTTTTTAATACTCATCATTATCTTGTAAGTAATTTTATCAAATAAAATAAAAATAATAAGATTTAAACTCATAATTGTTTATTAAATAAGCTCCAATATTATATTAAATAATTATCATAATCTAAAAATTTTAATTATTAATTATAAATTTTAAAATATAATTTATATTATTACATAGCTAATTAATCTTTCTTTCTTCACCTACTAAAAAATAAAAAATAAAAACAAAACACTCATAAAACCTTAAAAAAACCAAAATCTCCGGGCCCCTCAATGAAAGAAGAACTCTGCATGGACATCGGCCCATTGTTCAAAGAAAACGTGGCCGCAGTATAAGACTGGAGGACAGCCTTAAAAAACGTGTCGTCCTTCGCACCACCAATGTGCTCTTGACACCATACATGCTAGTGCAAGTAATACTACTGGCTTTGTTGTTGATGGTAAGGTATTTTCTTATTCTTTGGATTTTCGTTACTTTACCGTGGTTTTGATTTTGGTATTTGAATATTAGATTTTTGTTTCAGAACTTCGAGTTATTTAAGGTTTATTTAAAATTATGATAACAATTATGATTTAAAGTGTTTTTTATTTAAAAATATATTAAAATAATATATTTTTATTTTTTAAAAATTATTTTTGATATCAATATATTAAAACGATTCAAAAAATACTAAAAAATTTAATTTTAAATAAAAAATTAATTTTTTAGAAACACGAGTTAGATGGCATTCCCAAATATTTGCGGTGTGGTGGTACAATTTTCTTTTGTTGTGACAGAGGCAATGTTTTTTTTAATTTTAATTAATAAAAAAATTTGATAAATCATAAATTAAATAATAATGAAATAAATAAAACATTAAAAAAAATTGCATCTAATTTTGCGATACAAAAAACTTAAATAAACATGTGGCGGCCGATTTGCAACTAAAACAATCTGACATATGGGCAGCTGGAATGGAGCTGGCACCGAAATTTCGGTTGCTAAAGGATTTTGCAGCTTCAATTTCGCAATTGGCAAATTCGGTTGTGAATCGGTTGCTAATTGGTTTAGAAACCGAATTTCCTCTATTGGCAACCGAAACTTAAAGGATTGGCTCCAACTTAGGACAACAATTATTATTCTTACATGAAAAATTATAAGAAGTGTCTATTAAAACTATAGTCAAATTAATTTTATGTAATATACACATCTCTCCTAGTCATTCATATACGTACCCTTTCCTAACATATGACCCTTCATATAATATATGTCTTATTATATAATATATTTCTATTCCATATAAAAGATATTTTCATACCAATACAACCTTTCATACAAACATATTCATTGAAATTAATAATTTTGTCTTTTTTTTTAATTCTTTATGTTACTTTCCTTACCTTCTTGCATAATTATGTTACTTTATTTTTTACAACTAAAATATAGACTTAGACTTGTCAAAAAATCAGATTTATAGCAACTATGTTCAGATTTAATTCCTGTTTATGATGGTTAATCAAAGATTGGTAATAGTGGAAATTAATTCTTATTATTACCAAAATTAAGTCTTTAACTTTTTAACTTCTAAAATTCACTGTAAAAATTGGAAGGTGAAAGAAGAGTTTCCTTTTAATTTCTGTAAGATTTTTATAAAAATTAACCTTTTATACTTTATGTTTCCTCTCAAATCTAGAGCTTATATTTACTTTGTTGGGAGATAATTGAGTCCTTTTACTTTGGTTTAGAGACCTTATTTAGAAGGGTCGCACGTGCCCACGCTGCGTCGATGATGATTTTCGTGGTTGTTTGTTCTATTTGGGAGTTGTCACCTGGTATTTGATTGAAGGTTACTAGGAAACCCGGATGTACTGGTTGTTGTCAAAGGTTCGAAGGTAAGAGAATGGTTGTGGTCAGGGAAGATATTACCACTCCTAACGCACCCTACCTGAGATAAGCTGCTTCATGGTTTGATATGATTTAAAAATTTAAAATATTAGCCAAATTCTTAAGGCTTTAATAAATCAGTTATTAAATGTCAAAATATATGCAAAAACATGTTCTTACATTTTCACGGAAAATACAACATAATTTTATTTGTACTTAAGATATTGACCATATGCAAATTAAAACATTGAACTCTTTTTTTATATATATCTTTTTTATTTTTTTAACATTTACAAAACATACATAAAAAAATACAAAAACAACGGCTAAGAGGGGCCGGAAGCTTTGGCTCTCTGGTTTTCTTTTCAAAGGGAGGGGTGGCGGCAATGCCCTGGTAGGTTTTTTTCTTTAGGTTTTTTTTTTTTTGCTCCTTCTTTACTATTTCACAACTCCCAAAATGTTTCTCCGCAATGGCCCCCCTTTTGAGTGTTGTGGTAGGCATCTATTTATAGATAAAGTGGTTTTGTCCACAAACATATTGGTCCTCATCTTTTTTTGAAACCTTTGATTTATTTATTTTTTTGTATTTTGAATTTTTTTGAAAACAAGCAATATTAATGTCGACTTAACGAGAAAAATCAATAATTTTGTAAATGACATGTTAAAAGTCAAACACATTTAACAAACCTTTGAAATGTAAATTCTTTTGAGACAACGTTGAAAATGTTAAAAACGATGCAAATATATCAAAAATGTATTTTTTGGGGTTTTCGTTATTTTTTGCTATTTTTGATTTTTTCTGAAAATTTATCAAAAACATGAGTAAAAAATTGGGCAGTAACAGATGCCTCTCTTTACAATGCTTACGAAACAAAATTTCCTCAATGTTTTGCATAGTAAGCTTATAAAGAAAACAAAAGGTCTTCCAGGCTTGCTGAGTGATCCACTCATCTAAGGACTTCGCTTTTTAAAAGAAAATGGTATCATTATCTTGGGTGACCTGACCCCTTTGAAGAAAATTGGTCTATTTTCACGGGCGACCTGCCCACATACTCACACTAGTCTATTTTCAAGGGTGACCAGCCCACACACTCACCCTAGTCTATTTTTCACAGGCGACCTGCCCACATACAATCACACTAGTCTATTTTCTGAGGCGACCAACCCATACACACTTACCCTAGTCTATTTTCACGGGCGACTAGCCCACACACACTTACCCTAGTCCATTTTCAAGGGCGACCTGCCCACACACACTTACCCTAGTCCATTTTCAAGGGCGACCTGCCCACACACACTTACCCTAGTCTATTTTCACGGGCGACTAGCCCACACACACTTACCCTAGTCCATTTTCAAGGGCGACCTACCCACACATACTCACTTTGGTCTATTTTCATGGGCGACCACCCACGTACACTTATCCTGGTCTATTTTCACGGGAGACCTGCCCACACATACCTATTTTGGTCTATTTTCGGGAGTGACCTGCCCTTTTGATTGGGTTAACCTGAGATCCCATCTGGCGATCTCCTTTAACTAGAATCGGTACATGTAACTTGGTCAACCTGAAATCCCATATCGCAATTCCCTTTAACCAAAGCTAAATTCCATGTTTGGTTGGGTTAACCTGAGATTCCATCTAGCGATCTCATTTAACCAAAACCAAAAACTTGTGTGTAGCTCGGTCAACTTGAAATCCCATCTGGCGATTCCCTTTAACTAAAGCTAAATTCCATGTTTGGGTTAGGTTAAGCTGAGATCCCATCTGGTGATTTCATTTAACCAGAACTAAAAACCTGTGTGTGGTTGGGTTAAATTAAGATCCTATCTAGCAATGTCCTTTAACCAGAACCAAAGTCGATATGTATGGTCTCATTATAATGGGTGACCTACCCAGATGGTCTCATTGTAATGGGTGACCTACCCACATGGAAAAAAAAATGAAGTGGTCTCATTATAATGAGTGACCTACCCAAGTGGAAGATGGTCTCATTGTAATAGGTGACCTATCTAGATGAAAAGAATATGAAGAGTGGTCTCATTGTAATGGGTGACTTACCCAGATAGAGTGAAAAGTGAAAGTGGTCTCATTATTTCTCATTATTATGAGTGACCTACCCAGGTGTAAAGAAAATATGAAAAATGTGACTTACCTAGCAAAATGACTTGGCTGGAGAAGTCCTAACAGGATAGGACTGGAAAACTCAATGCTTCCTAATTGCAGGGTTGACTTGATAATTCCCGATCGCGAGGGTTGAAAACTAGGTGCTTCCCAATTGCATGGTTGACCTGAAGACTTCTCTTGATGACCAGGTTGATCTTCTCATTTCTTTGAGATTTTCCTAATAGTATTGTTCATCTCATCTTCTTCTCGTTTCAAGGTCAAACTGTGATTTCTTTGTTATCATCAAACTCAATTATTGTTTTTTTATCCATAAACTTGCTAGACTTTATTGAGGATCTTTCCTATAGCAGTTTAAAAAATATTTGATGCAATGCTATGAAGTTAGATGACATGTATGCACCCTTATCTGGTTTGAACTATAGGTCCCCACTCTTTAATGTTTCATCGTCACAGGGTGTCTTTGTTTGCATTCCAAAGCCTTCTTTATTCTTTTGATGCACTAATTGGCTTATTTATGTGCCAAACTCAAATGTAAGTGCCATGCCCATCCTGGGCTATCCATGATGATTACTACTCTTGCTATTTATCAAGCTTGACAATGCTTCTAAGTGTGGTGTTGCTTGATTCATCATGAAGGAGCTTAACAAATCGTTTATCTCCAGGATTCTATCAAGACTTGTTCTTTGATTAGTTGTGTGTATCCTGTCAATACCCATCAAGAGGTTTTCTAATTTTGACCTCCTTCTAGATTTCCAATTAACCACAAACTTGCTTCCAGTTGGAACATACCCTTCAAGTATATTCTATCATCAACCTTCATGGAAACTATCCAGTCGTCCAGACATACATCTCATAGCTTGCAGTAAAAGCCTCCTTGTTGTATGTTCAGTTTTTTTCTCAATGGATTCTTTCCAACTTGTCAAATTAGATCATGAAGAAAAATGCATTAGCATTATCAATGATGTTCCTTTTATCACCCATATTCATGCGGTGAAATGAGTCTTTTGGGCTTCAAAACAAATGGTCCCACAGTCAGTTTTGGTGGGTGCATCCTTCCAACATTCATTCAAATACAACTATACGATAACATTGTTCAAAAGTCATAGCCAAGTTGGAGATGGTAACCCAAGATGAAGATGTCCTTCTAGTGCAGCCTTGTCCTACCAATTGCTGCTGAAGTTCACTTAGATCATGGATCATCTTTGAACAACATTGCCCCTAGTATGAATGTGCTCGTTCTTTTGTCTATCTAAAAAAGGCACTTGTCATCATAGCTTTAAGGGAATTCATTTATTCATTATTTGTTTATCTTTCTTTGCCCTCAACTGATCAAAATATTGTTTGTTTTCCTTTTCATGGTTCAATGTATTGCCCCTAGGTGGTAAGCTTTTTAAAGAGTATTGGGAAGTATTGATGTCATTTCTGTCGAGGATTTTGCAAACTCGATTGATGTTCTTCTTGTTTGACAATCTTTCTTGTTCTAGAATCAAATCTCATATTTTAAAGGTCATGTCTATTTCAGTCTAATTATTTAAATGAAATCAGAAAGATGTCACTTTTGGAAAAGATAATTTGAAAATCAAGCTTTTTGGTCAAAGACTCAACACACATCATCCAATACATGCAATCCTTTGATTGTCTTGTGTTTTGAAAACAGAAATTGACCCGTTGTAAGATTAAAATGGCTTTTTCCATAGTTCTTTGTATCCATTTTAAACTCTCATTTTGGGTATATCTTTTAACGGTTTGTGATGAGGTGACCTTTGTGTGAATTTCAAGGAAAATAAGATACTCAAGTCAGAACTCAAGGCTTTATCAAGAAAGATTGTTTCTTTTTTTAGCACCAATTTTATTAGCATGCATAATAACTGGTAGCTTAATTCATGAAGCCATGACTCTTATGGAAAATAACTCTTTAAGTTTTGAGAGCATCATTTATCAGTTCAGATTGCTTACTTGATTAAAAAGGGCTTTTTAAAGCACGTAATGCAGGCTATGGTTCATGGTTATGAAAGAAGGGGAATTTTACAGGCTCAAAAGGTGTTTGAGGGTTTCAAGGAGCTAAGATCAACATCAATTATTCATCAATCTCTTTTCCTCTCATTGTCTTTGTAGAGGAAATGGCATATAACCATGTTAACTTTCAAGATCAAAATTCTTTTGACATGAACCATAATGCAAATCCAGCTTTTCTTTGATGAATAATCAATCTAAATCATTTAAATACATCAAAGGCTTTATCATTGATATCAAAAGACAATGTTTGCAACTCAATATTTTTTCTAGTATTGACTTTTGGCGTTTGCTATGTCTTTTCTTGATTGAAACTTCTTTTGCCCTTCCTAAAGTTGATAGGCGTTCTCCTAACTTTATCCTTTACTTGCCTTTAAGTGTTGGCAATTTCCACTTCTTTTTTTTTCATAGCCTTCCTCAATGTTTTCTTACATGCCCCTCAGTCTATCGTTTCTTTCTTTTAGCCCTCTCTCAAACACTGGACTTTTGTTCTTAGCTTCTTCTTTTTTTACCATTGATTCCACTCTTGTCTGTATCTTTTCGAACAAAATATCTCTCATTGCCCCTAGTGTGGGGTGTGATCCTAGTCAAGGTTTCCTTGGGTTAAGGTGGTTTGGGAATCCTAGTCAGGAATGTGAATTTATGAATATGTTAATATGATATAATGTAAACCTATGAGTATAAAAATAAAATATTATAGGTATATATATTGAGAATATATTTTATGAGAATGTTGATTTACATTATCCTACGTGGATTGTGTCTTGTTAATGAATGAAATGCAATTATAAATTTGTAAATTGATATGGTGAAAAACATCTAGAACTGGACGATTAGGAAAAAAAATTTCCATCGATTTTGGCTATGAAAAAGTCGGGTTGTTACATTGGGGTGTGTGAGTGAGAAAAGTACACTTAACGAAATAATAAGAGATGTACATGAAAAGAAGAAGTACAAGAAGGAATCTACCCATTCTAAGTTAATAATGAAAAGCAACGATAATGTACTTCTAGGTGTTTATTATTATGTTAGATTATTTACAATTCTTGTATCCATGTTGTTTTTGTAACAGGGATATCACACAATCAATGTAGGAAAGCTCGTTCCACAGGTTCACATATTTTGAAAGGTGCTATGTAATACTATGTCTTAGGTGTTATGTTGAATATTTGTCAATCAACACTTTTGTAATGACTTGTAATGAAAACTGTAATGGAACATGGGTGTTGATGTGCGAACATGTAAATACGGTGTTATGAATATATTTATATGGTATTATCTTTTATGAGGATGTTGTGTTGTGAAATCACATGAGGATCGTAGAAAGAAAGTACTAGTTATGTAAAATTATCGTTTGACACTCATGTATAAATTCGTGTTGATAACAAGACTAGAACAGGAACGCAAACTCATGAGTATGCCAATATGATGTAATGTAAATGTATGAATATGAAAATATAATATTATGGGCATGTGTATTAAGTATCCGTCTTATGGGAATGTTGAATTATGAAAACTATATCCGTATGATGTCATGATAAGGAAGGGAACCTAGTTACTAATTCACTTCTTTGTGAGAAGTATTGAGAACTTAAATAAAAAAATAAAAAATTTCCATCAATTTTGGCTTTAAAAAAGTCAGGTCGTTACATAATTTATTTCTGGGTTATTCTCCCAAATTCATCTCCTTTCTTTCAAAATAAAATAATAAAATAAAGACTAACATTTTAGAAAGAGCGAGCTGAGAGGATTTCACATGTAGGAAAAATCAAGCTGCAATTTTGGATAGAATTAGAAGCCTAATTGTACCCCATTTTGCCCAAAACTAGAGAAACAATGCAAATTCAAGGTTAAATTATATGATTATAGGACAAATCTACATATAAATTAAGCCTACATACATAATTAGATTTTTAATAGGTCAATTTGATTTAATCATTGGTCAATTTAAAGCTTAATTATGTTTAAGAACTAATTTGGGTTCAATTGAAGAATTTAATTAGGTGCAAGGACTTAATTATACTTTAAATGGATCAAATTAATTTTATTAGGGACTTAATTGATGAAAAAATAAGTTTGAGAGCCCAATTTGGAGAAGATTGGAATTTAGGATACTAAATTTAATTTTTACCAAGTCAATTGATTGAAATCAGGGGTAAAATACCAAGAAAATTAAAGTTTTAGGGTTAATTAAGAGTTAAATTGAAAAACTTCACAGTCAACAATCATTTTATAAAAGGCACCGAACTCTAGGGACTCAATCGACTGAAATAAGAGGTTAAATTGAAGAAATTTGAAAGTTTAATGGTCAATTAGGGGTTAAATTGCATAAATTCAAGATCAAGGACTAAAGTGAAAAAGACACTAAAATCCGAGGTTTGAAATTGAACTAAAATCTGAGGTTTAAAATTGAAGTTTGTCAGAGGAAAAATTGAACAAAATTGAAAGTTTAAAGTCAATCAGGAGTGTAATTAAGAAACATCACAAATCAAAGGACTAAAATGAAAAAAAACCAAAACGATGTCGTTTCTAGGTTTTCAATTTAAGAGTTAAATTGAAAAAATTCACAATCAACGATCATTTTATAAAAGGCACCGAACTCTAGGGACCCAATCGACTGAAATAAGAGGTTAAATTGAAGAAATTTGAAAGTTTAATGGTCAATTAGGGGTTAAATTGCATAAATTCAAGATCAAGGACTAAAGTGAAAAAGACACTAAAATCCGAGGTTTGAAATTGAACTAAAATCTGATGTTTAAAATTGAAGTTTGTCAGAGGAAAAATTGAACAAAATTGAAAGTTTAAAGTCAATCAGGAGTGTAATTAAGAAACATCACAAATCAAAGGACTAAAATGAAAAAAAACCAAAACGATGTCGTTTCTAGGTTTTCAATTTAAGAGTTAAATTGAAAAAATTCACAATCAACGATCATTTTATAAAAGGCACCGAACTCTAGGGACCCAATCGACTGAAATAAGAGGTTAAATTGAAGAAATTTGAAAGTTTAATGGTCAATTAGGGGTTAAATTGCATAAATTCAAGATCAAGGACTAAAGTGAAAAAGACACTAAAATCTGAGGTTTGAAATTGAACTAAAATCCAAGGTTTAAAATTGAAGTTTGTCAGAGGAAAAATTAAACAAAATTGAAAGTTTAAAGTCAATCAGGAGTGTAATTAAGAAACATCACAAATCAAAGGACTAAAATGAAAAAAAAACCAAAACGATATCGTTTGTAGGTTCTTGTTCATCTTCTTCTCCATAAAGGTTGCTCGAGTGGCCTCCTTCCCAAGATGTTTTATGCTTCATATGTTCTGGCGGACTAACTCCACAGTGGTTGTGACACCGCTTAAAGTAACCAACCCAACCAGCCCTTTTCATGCAACAAATATGACAGCTTATGATAATTATTTTGAACTAACGGCTGAGATCCTTCTAGGTCGAACCAAGGGCCAAGATTTGACACCAGTAGAGACCAAACATCCTTCTTTCACCCCTATAAATAAATGTGGATTTCATGGCCTGAGGAATGAGAAATCAGGAGCAAAAGTTGATAAAAAAAAAACAAACCATATCTGCCTAGTTTTTTTCTTTCCCCCTGTTTTTTCTTCCCCACCTCAATTCTCTCTCTTCTTTCTCTCTCTTCATCACTCCTTCTGCCATTCCCACCACAACACCACCGTGATTAAGAACTACTCAACCTTCTCCACCAACCCAACTCCTCGCCGGCAACAAAAACCATCACCAACATCGCCAACTTTTTCTTCTTCTTCATCGGCCCTTCTTATACCATGGTAATTGTTGTTTCTTCCTCCAGCTCCGTCTTGAGCCACCAGTACCTCTACCCATCTAATGCCAGACCAGTGACAGTAGCCCCATCCCCTCCACATCAGGTGACCTTCTTTTTTTCTCTCTCTTGTAATCTGCAACTTTATAGTTGCATGCAGAACGTAAACTATTCATGTTCTAAAAATAATTAATTGATGGGGGTGGGCGAGACCTGATGTGGCCTAACCTAGATGATTGGGCTGGGTCAACCTGACCCAAATAAAAAGAGGAGCCCAAATCTATTGGGTCGATGACAGCCCAACCAGGCTGGGTCTGGCCCATATGGTTGGGTCGGCCCAGCCCAATATATTTAATAATAATATAATTATAATAATATTATAATATTATATATTTTTAAAAAATAAAAAATTCCAAGGGTCATTTCAAAATATTTCTGATTTTCTCGCATGTTTTTCTACCAATTTTGCATAATATTAGGTTGTATTTTTACACTGTAAGATACAAATCTAGTATTAAAATACCTGATTTTCTCCGAAACATTTCTTAAAAAAAATTATATTGAAAAAAAACTCAAAACTTTTAAATTAATTTACCCTTAAAAAAAACAAAAAAAATATTTTTATTTTCATGCATACGGCCAGATCCTAAAAAGTTATCATAACCAGTTTATAATTATTCGTTAGAATTTGGCCAAAATATCAAAAACCCTTCACCAATCATTTTGTTCATTTTATATTAGAGTTTAGATGTAGATTTTAATATTTAGAGATGTAAAACTACATATTAGAGTACACCCTCAGGTATTAAAGATACAAAGTGTAAAATAAATGCGATGCTAAAATTTAGACTTTAGAATAGTTAGAATTGATCCCAATGAGGTAGAAACTCTCTCACGAAGGGAAATCTGCCTTAGACCTTACAAAAAGACTAGCGAATAGGAATTTGACTTAGAAAAACAATCAAACAACAATGCATCTTATCTTAGGTAGGGTGCATTGGGGGTGATGCGTCTTCCCCTTGCATAATTAGTCTCTTACTCAAACTTTCGCATACCATTAAGTTTCATAGTAACCATACTACTAGGTGACGACTCTTAAACCTTTATCATAATTTTATTATTAAACTCAAAACTCTTTCCTTCCCAACAACATACCTCTCAGAAGGCTCACATCTTAAAGCACGCTAGTCTTTCAATGTTGCCCCTCATGACAAGAACCATCACCTGAAATTGACCCATCATCATAAACTCCACCACAAAACCCATCTCCAGGTCTTCCTAAAAATAGCCTTCCATGTCAACCTTCCTCTCACTACAATAGTCTCCCCTTAAACAACCACCTAAAAGCCTAACCTCTTAGGCAACATCATATACCAATGTTGTCATCACCAAAAGAAGCAAACACGTCGCCTCTCCTTCACGTCATCACCAAAAGATTTTAGTCTTCACCATTGTCTACCCAAGCCCCCTCGCTTTCACTCATCCTCATAGTCTACCCTTTTAGTTTTGCTCGTAACGCCAACAATGAGAGATACTCATTGAAATAAAAAAACAATATGGGCTATGGATTGATGTTGTGTATTTAGATTTTTACAGGTTATTTAAATGGCGTATGAGTTGCATGTGTATTCCATTTTAAAAGGCTTAGGTTAGTAGCATGTATGTACATGCACACCATGTGGCTCAAGATAACTTTCTAGCAATATTTGGTGTTTTCCGACCTTAGAGGTCAATTTTAAACCTCAAATAAATATTTTATGTTATTTGTGTGTTTAAATTCTTGTGTATATTGATATTTTTATGGTTTTTTTTTATTGTAAAAATCTATTTTTTATTGTTTGGTAGTGACATTTTTATATAAAAACAAAATGATAAAATTGTAAAAAAATAAACATAATAAATAAGACAAGGGTCACAACCCATTTTTCCACTTTTTGGGCACAAAGCCCAATTATCATCATCGATACTGGTTCAATGCCTTTTTTAACAACTTCGACCTAATTTCCCTCTTTAGGGATAGACGTCATTTTGACACATCTTCTCTTTATAAAGGACCGATGTTAAAATATTTTTTTTAAAAAAAAAGATGAGTCTTTCTTTTAAGGTACAAACAACAATTTTTTTTAAAATAACCAAACGATGCGTCTTTTATTTTTAGGGATTGACATTAATTGTTTTTTCATAAAATAATCAAAAATAAAATTGATAATAAGCTAAAAATAATAAGGATAATTAATGGCAATCACAAAAAATAATTTAGATGAAAAACACATGGTAAAGGTAACCTTTCATAAAAAGGGATGTGGTACAGGTGACGTCATTCTTTCCCTAGACATAACTAATCCCTTATCTGAATCTCTAAAACAAGTGCTAATTTTTAGGGTTCCTAGTTTCCTCTAATTACTAGGTGGCGATTCCAATTATCCATGATATAATATTTAGTCTTGCCTGCGACGTCCATTAAGGTGCAACAAATATCATCAGCTTTTATCTTCCTTTTAAAGATTCAATTATGGCCTAATGAGTTACTTCCTGAGGAAGATTCAATAATTTTCATGTATGATTATTTATAATGAATTCAATTTCACTATTAACTACCTTTTTCTTATAGGAAGCTTCCAAACAACACATTAATGCAGACTAGGTTCGAGGTTCATTTTCTAACAATTCAGTTAGAAAATTAAGACCAAATGTGTTAGTTGTTTTCACCATTTTACTCTTTCTAAACTCAACTCTATCATATTCATGTTTATGATGTTTACTTGAATAGATCTCAATTATTCTTTTAAGTAAATGATTTTCTCATGCTTTCTTCCATGGAAACGCATATTTAAATAATGCAACATTATTTGATTTCATAATAATATTATGATGAATATTCTTAATACTTGATTTATGTACAAGAAATCGATACGGACTACTATTATATGTATATTTGATAAATACACAATTTATAATTTTAGGTCCTATCTAAAACTTTTTAGGATCAAGTATCGCTACCTTGGTAAAAACACCTCACCCTTTGAGGTATTTATAGGAAGGTCTTATATCTTTCAAAATTCATATGATGTGTTTTCTAACTTCTTATGGGATACTTTGTTAAGTACGTCATTGGAAGTTAAAATCCCCTTCCCCCCTAAGTTTTGAGGTGCTCCTGAACTTATCAACATGGAATTCATCATTTTAAATATTTGTTTCTTATATTCCACAATGCTATTTTATTATGGTGAATAATGAGTAGTAGTTTGGTGGATAAGATCATTTTTGGAATAGAATTCACCAAATACTGCTTCATATTCTCCACCTCTATCACTTCTTATTACCTTTATTTTCTTGTTAAGTTTATTTTTATCTTTATTCTTGTAATGTTTAAACTCTTAAACTTGGCTCATTATAGTCTTTGAATTAACCATCTTCAATTCTAAGAATTTTCTGACTATGAATTTCTTTATATTGGCATCTTCAACCTTGTAATTTTTATCTAAAACTTTTCATAATCCCTTTATACTCTTAATTGAACTATACACATCATAAAATGTATTGTCCAACCCATTTAAAATGTAGTTCTTACACACAAAATCACCATAATAGTAGGATATTCATTATCTAACAATTTTTGTGCTTCCTTAGTCAAGAACTTTGTCAAGTTCAAGGTGGTTAGACAAAACATCTTTTGTTATCACCTCTAAAAGTTCAATCCATTAAACTTTTTAGGTTTTTCACTAAGCACTATAAATGGTGATGGTGGAATCCTCACTACCAAAGTAGTACTTATCGTAGCAACATTGGTTAACACAACCGAATCTTGAGTGGAAGGATTAAAAGATTTTTTAAAAAAATAGCCAATAATATTTCTGAATACATATTCCGGCTCCATAATAAGTGAGCAATATATATATATAAAAACTTGTATTAAAGAACTTTAACAAAAAAACTATAAACTATGCAAGAAAAAAAAAACAATTTTGTTTATTTTAGTTCAAATTAAACATGCATTATGTCAAACAATATGTTTAAGCAAGATAGACAAAATGCATGATCATACCAAAAAGTTTTCAAGTAACATGTATAAACTAAACAAAAATATAAACATGGACTATAAAAGGCCTTGTTCATAAAAATATATATCATCATGGTGATCGGTGTAGGAGATGGCCCATTTGGGTTTGAGAAGGATCAAATACTTGTTTGAAGTCTTACGTTTGGATTTTCTCAACGTGAACGAAGACAAAAGTTTATTTATTTCATCATTACTTTCGTAACTGATTCCTTAAGTGCGCCATTTATCAATCTATCTTGCTTGCTTGATTAGAAATGACTTTTTAAGGTACATAATAAAGGCTGAGTTTCATGGCCAACAAAGAAAGGAGTTTACAGCTTCAAACAATGTTTAAGGGTTTTAAACCTAGGATCACCATCAACTACTCATTAACTCCCTTGCCATCTTTGTAGGACAAATGACATACAACCATACCACACTTTATCTTGTCTCTTAAAATTGGATAGGAAACTCCATCATAATCAAACAATGCTTTCTTTTTACCAATCAAGAATTCTCAATGTTATCAATATCAAACGATTGGCATAATAACCATGCCAACCCTTTCTTTGTTAGTCTCAAACTTAAAGAGGATGCTACAACTCATTGCCCATATAAAATCCCAATTTAAAGGGAAAGTCAGGGTTTCCTACCCATCATTAGCCTTATTTTTTTCTTTTTCCTATTTCATTATCTTTGTAAAAGAATTATGTAGAACCATACCACCCATTTCAAGTTTACCTAAAAGATCAAACATTTCTTAACAGAGGCCATATGTAACTCCAACTTTTCCTTTGATGGATAACTAATTATTTGAAGATGCTAGAGGCTTTATCTTTAGAACCTAAAAGACATGTGTTTCTTCTTTTTTTACTTGCCCTCAACACTAACTCTTGGCATCAGAACCTAATTTGCCTATAAGCGTGGGCAATTTCTATTTTTGCCCTCCTTATAGCCTTCCTTTAAGTTTCCTTGGATTCCCCCTAGTCTAGAGCTTACCACTTTTAGCCTTTTCTAAATCCTTGGGTTTAACAATCTCTTTACCACTGATTTCTTATGGTCTTTATCTTTTCAACCAAAAAAACAAATCTCTCATTTGTTCCTAGTGCGGGGTGTGATCCATGTCAGGGTTTCTCTTTGAAAAAAAGATTCTATTAGGTTCAAAAATGGATTGCAATGAATATATTTATTTTATGGATATCAAAGATGGTCTTTTCTTATTTCACGTAGGACTGGTCAGGACCGATAAATTTTGACTTTATTGCCATAATGGTTTTTTTTGGAGTTGTTCAGTGAATTTTATGATTTACAAAAACACTTGATTGTCTTTCGTTCCGTGTAGTCTTCTCACAATAAGAACTAGTTGGTTGGGTCACATGTTTGGGTTTTTAGGTATCTAGCCATCTCTTATGGGGTTGCTTTTTTTGACATATAATTAATTTCCTCAGAATCGTTTAGACAATAGTCAAATCTTAAAAACCTTCGTTTGAGAGAAAATTTGAGAACATTTTTGCAAAAATGCATAAGATATATTAAGAATGAACAACCAAATTTATTAATTCAAAGCAGAATGAGTACACTATGCATATTATTTTTTTACAGAGTCAGAATTCATAGGTCTAAGCAAGTCATCTCCATCCATCCTTGTTAATAAAAGGGCTCCCCCAGAAAACACCTTCTTGACTACGTAGGGGCCTTAGTAATTGCGTGCCCATTTACTCTGGTCTTCGTTGGGCATAGCTAAAATCTTCCTTAGTATCAGGTATTCTTCTTGGAATACATAGGGTTTGTAACATCCCCCATTTCTGGGATAAAACAACAATCTTATGTCAATAGAAAAACAGAGCAGTTAAATTTTTTTTTTTGTATATACATATTCATGGTCTTCATATTAACATCTACCGAAATTTCGACGGAGTCCCCTCTATGCTAGAAGGTCCCAAGACATGTAACTTGTTTACATTTGTAACAGTTCGCATCTCATAACTTAATTTCCGCCTAATTATCCTGGGTTTCAATTCCACAATTATACTCACACCTATCAACCATAATATTTATGATATGCATTATATAACAAAAATATCATTATGGATGGATAATTTAAATAAATATAATTACATAAACATGAAATATGGATTATATAAACTACAACGTTAAATTCATCCAATCAAGTTTAAACATTTATTATACAAATTAAATTATACAAATATTTTCATATTTACAAAATACAAGGGTATACTCCCTAGAACCTAGATTTCAAGAAGGGAACATAAGTTAGGATCTACTCCTGTCGTGCGTGCAATGATCCTGAAACAAAATACATATTATTGCAAGGTGAATATCACAATAAAAATAACAATATGAATATCTAATAATTTCAATAGGGTAACATGCATTCATAATTCATTTACTTCTCCCTTCTAGTTTTTTTTTGTTAAAACCTCTTCCTTATTCAAACTATTAATAATCGTTCCCTCTGCCACTATCAACCTTCATTCCAGACCTTATAAGATCAACGTGATTACTTTTGCTTATCACATTACCGATACCAATTTCACTGGTATCGTCATCACCACTCTATAGGAGTCGATATAAGGTGATCCCTTTACCCGGGATCCTAACATACACTAAATGTATGCTGGCCAATACATGGTGATCCCCTTACCCGGGATCCTAACATACACTGAATGTATGTTAGCCAATACTTGGAGATCCCCTTACCCGGGATCCTAACATACACTAAATGTATGTTGGCCAGTACATGGTGATCCCCTTACCCGGGATCCTAACATACACTGAATGTATGTTCACCAATACGTGGAGATCCCCTTACCCGGGATCCTAACATACACTGAATGTATGTTCACCAATACGTGGAGATCCCCTTACCCGGGATCCTAACATACACTAAATGTATGCTAGTCCATTCGTGACAATCCCCTTACCCGTGATCCTAACATACACTAAATGTATGCTAGCCGATATAGGGTGATCCCCTTATCTGGGATCCTAACATACACTCAATGTATGCTAGTTTATGCCTCAAATCACACTTCTCATATTTCCTTTGTCAGTGAGAATTTCATCACTTGGCAATTCACATAACAACTTTTCACCTTGAATACACATACATTCAGTAATTCACATTTCACATCAAAAATATATTAAATTATGGAATTTAACTAGAAAGCATAGGTGTGAATCACCTACCTGCAATAGAAGCTCTACTCGTGCTCCCCTGCTGCTACTGTTGCACCACGTCTGTGGTCCCTCCTGCGAATCATAGGTTTATCTCATAAATTTTCCTCACTTAAGGATATGTTTTATAATAACCATATCAACAATCAATAAGTCTTTCTTTCAATCATTTCTTAGTACTTTATGTTTTTCTCATTTCACTCATTATTACTGTCGTTCATTGTCCAATCCTAGTTATCATTCCTTTCTTTGTATTTGGACTATCACTATCCAACTATTACTGCCTCGTTTTTGAACTGTTACTGTCTGACCTTTCCTCAGATTATTAACTATATATGGAGTTATAGAACTCCGATTCAAGTGAAATTTGTGGCGTTGGAAAGGTAAGACATGAGGCTACAAGTTCTATGTTTGGAGAAGAACCCAGTTCTGCCTCTAAGATAGTCAAAATTGCTCATTAACAAACACTTGGGTGCATTCTTGTCCAATCGTTATCGTCTATTTTTGAATTTATCTTTGTCGACCTCTCATATTTTTAACTATATCTGGAGTTATAGAACTCCGATTCAAGTGAAATTTATGATGTTGGAAAGGTAAGACATGAGGCTACAAGTTATATGTTTTGATAAGAACCCAGTTCTACCTATAAGGTAGTCAAAATCTCTCATTAACAAACACTTGGATTGTTCTCGTCCAATCATTCTTGTCGTTTTTGAATTCTTATCGTTTTTGAACCGTTACTGTCTAGATATTGAACTGTTAATGTCTTGTTTTTGAACCGTTACTGTCTAGACATTGAACTGTTATTGTCCAACTGTTACTGTCCGTTTTTGAACTGTTACTATCTTATTTTTGAACTATTACTGTCTAGATATTGAACTGTTATTGTCTTGTTTTTGAACCGTTACTGTCTAGACATTGAACTGTTACTGTCTTGTTTTTGAACCGTTACTGTCTAGACATTGAACTATTACTGTCCAACTGTTACTGTCCAGACATCGAACTAATACTGTCTTGTTTTTGAACCGTTACTGTCTAGACATTGAACTGTTACTGTCCAATTGTTACTGTCCAGACATCGAACTATTACTGTCTTGTTTTTGAACTGTTACTGTCTGACCTCTCCTCTGATTTTTAACTATATCTGGAGTTATAGAACTCCGATTCAGGAAAAATTTATGGCGTTGGAAAGGTAAGACATAAGGCTACAAGTTCTATGTTTTGAGAAGAACCCAGTTCTGACTCTAAGGTAGTCAAAATCGCTCATTAATGAACTAGACCTACTACCCTATAGGGTTTGTCATGACCCAGTCTCGGTTGGTGACCCATAACTGGAGTTCTATGACTCCAAATTAAGCAAGACCAATTTCATTAGTTAGTAAACATCCAAAACTACAATTTCTATGGAGGAACTTGATCCTAATTCCTTCATTCTCCTACCCAAAATCTCTTTGAAGGTCAAGAGACGAAACTGTCCAGATTCATCAGCCTTTCCATTTACACAAAACACATGAAGTTCTTTACTTTAACAACTCTTAATTTTTCATCAATTCAAGTCTAAGAACTCAATATATAAATTAACATCCAGGCATCAATTCATAATTGACTTGAAATGACTCACAAGACCAGGTTTAGAATATCTTACCTGGTGCGAATCAAGGCTTCGATCCCTCATTTTCTTTCTAATGACAGCCGACCCTCCCCTCTTCTCTTCTTGTTCATTTTTTTCTTGTTAATCCCTTTCCCACCAGGGTTTATTTTACCTATAACCCTCAATCTGGGATGGGTTCTTGAAATTTTGGTGTTTCTCTCTTGATTTGTAAAAATAGATATAAAAACTCCCTCTTTTCTTTCTTTACGTAGCTGCAGATCTGTTTTTGGTAAGAATAGGAGTATTTATGCTCTATAATTATTCTTATTTGCATTTAGGCCCTATTTTCTTTAAGTGTATTCGTTATTGCCCCCACTTCTTTTTATTTTAGTTTTTTTTAATTTAATCCAGCTTGGTTTTTCTCGGGATTTACAGGGTCTGACCTTCTTGTTGTATGCTTTAGTCATTCTCTTCTGGTAGAGTTGGTGGCGACAGATCACGACTATCCTCTTTTTACTTACCAGGTTTAGTTGCTCATATCTTACTTTCTCTCATTCATCATCTTCTAGCTCAAAATCTATCAATACTCTTAACAATGAGATTTCCATTTCCAAAGGTGTTACCGCTTCCATTCCATATACTAAAGAATACGGGGTTGCTCTTGTTGACATCCTGACTATAGTGTGATATGCATAAAGGGCAAATGACAACATCTCATGCCAATACTTGTAAGTGACCACCATTTTCTAAATGATCTTCTTCATGTTTTTGTTGGTAGCTTCTACAATACTGTTCATTTTTTGTCTATATAGGGATGAATTTGAGTGTTTGATCTTCCATTTTGCACAAAGCTCCACTATCATTCTTTCATTGAAGTTCTGAGCATTATCAGTCATTATTTTCCAAGCGCTTCATATCGACTGATCAAATCTCATTCAATGAACCTCCTTACCACTTTCTAGGTTACATAAGCATATGAGCTAGATTCTACTTATTTTATGAAGTAGTCAATAGCCACTAGGATAAATAAGTGCCCATTATTGACTTTTGGATTGACAAGTCCAATTACATTGATTCCCCACATTGCAAATGACTATAGTGATGTCAAAATGAAAAGGGGAGTTGGGGGTGTGTTTATCTTATCACTTTATATCTGACATTTATGGCATCTCCTGACATATTCTATGGAATCCTTCTTCAAGGTCAACCAAAAGTACTCTGATCTTTTTTATTTGTATGGTCGTCATATGTCTGCTAGCATGGGTTGCACAAACTCCTTCATGAACTTCTTGGAATGCCTTTTTTACTTCCATTCCATCTAGATATCTCAACAATGTTCCATCTAATGACCTTTTGTACATGATTTCTCCATCGAGGTAGTAGTTCAAGGCTAACCTTTGCAGGGTTTTCATATATGTACTAGATGCCTCCCTAGGATACTCTTGGTGTTGAATAAACCATTTGATATCATGATACCATGAATTTCCATCCACTTCTTCTTTGATTGAGAAGTAGTAAGCCAAAACATTTCTAACATCAATACTTAGGGACTGTATTTTGTTCCCACAATCAATTTTGGCCATGAAACCACGGTGGCCAAGGCATCAGCACACCAATTTTTATCTCTCCCCATATGAATGAATTTTATCTCATCTAATTCCTTTGTTAGTTTGGACATATATTCTTGATACGGTCTCAATTTCTCATCTTTTGTTTGCCATTTCCCTTTTACTTGACAGATTTTCAACATTGAGTCTCTATGGACATCAAGTTTCTTTATTTTTAATTCTAACAAAGCTTCTAGCCTAAGGATGCGAGCTTCATACTCAACAGTATTATTGGTGTATTTAAATTGTAGTTTTATTAAGATAAGGTATTGCATTTTATTAGGAGAAATTATCATTATTCTCGCCTCGTTGCCATATATATTTACTGTTTTGTCAAAGTACATTATTCATCAGTCTGACTCTCTTTCCTGTCCTACTACTAGCACATCTTCATCTGGAAAATCAAAGTTCAAGGATTTATAATCTTTGATTACATTGTCTGCCAAATGATCAATGATGACACTTCCTTTCATGACTTTCCTTGTCATAAATACTATGTCATCTTCTTCTAATAGCACTTGCCATCTTTTTATTCTGCTCAATAAGTAAGGTTTTTCAAAGATATATTTAAAAGGATCCAATTTTAAAATCAGCCATGTGGTGTAATACAACATGTATTGTCGAAGTTGTTTTGTGGGCCATACAAGTGCGCAACAAAGCTTTTTTTACCGTTGTATACATGGACTCGCAATATGTGAACTTCTTACTCAAATAATATATTGCTCTTTCAGTCATTCCAAACTCATCATGTTGCCCGAGTACGTATCCCATCGCTCTTTCAGTTGTAGTCAAATATATGATTAATGGTTTGTTAGATAGCGAGGGAACCAATAAAGCTGGATTTTGTAGATATCCTTTGATCTTATCAAAAGCCTCTTGGTATTCTTCATTCCATACCCTAGGATTTTTCTTTGGAAAAAGTCAGAATATTGGTTCACAAGTTGCTATCATTTGGGAGATAAACCGAGTAATGTAATTTAGACGACCCAAGAATCCTCTTACTTCTCTTTTGCTCTTAGGAGCCGACATGTTTTGAATTGCCTTCATTTTGTCAAGGTATATTTCAATACCTTGACTACTTACCACAAATCCGAGCAACTTTCCGGATTTTACCTCGAATGAGCACTTTATAGGGTTCAACTTCAGCTGATATTTTCTTAACCTTTCATACAGCTTTCTTAGAGTTTGGCAATGGTCTTTTTTCTCTTTGGATTTGACAATTATACCATTCACATGAACTTCAATCTTTTTATGCATCATATCATGGAATAAGGTCACCATTGCCCTTTGATAAGTGGCCTCAACATTCTTCAACCTAAATGACAACACTTTATAGTAAAAGGTTCCTCATGGTGTAATGAAGGTTGTTTTCTCTTTATCTTCATCAATTAGCTTAATTTGGTTGTACCAAGAGAAACCATCCATAAAGGAGTACGTTGAGCTTTGTGCTGCATTATCAACCAAGATATCATTATGAGGCAATAAGAAGTCATCTTTTGGGCTTGCTTTGTTTAAATCCCTGTAATCCACACATACTCTAATCTTATTGCCTTTTTTGGGACTATTACTATGTTAGACACTTATTATGGGTATCTAACTACTTCCAAAAAACTATCATCCCACTGACTCATTATCTCATCTTTTACCTTAAGCACCATATATGGGCGGGTTCTCTGTAGTTTTTGCTTTACAAGTGTACTTCCTTCTTTTAAAGGCACTTTATGTACTATGATGTCGGTATCTAGACGAGACATATCTGCGTAGGACCAAGAAAACACATCGATATACTTGTGTAGTAGTGAGATCAAATATTTTTTTTTCCACTGGTAGTGATTAGAGTCCCTATTTTTAACTTTTTTTTGTCCTCCCCTATACTAACATTGATTGTTTCTAACTTTTTTTTGCCGATTCTCGAACTTGCTTTGATTATTCTAATAATGTAGTGAATTCTTCTACATCATCCCTTTCCCATTCATTTTCTTCCATTGTAATTGTGTACTTATCAAAATTTGACTATTCATTCTTATTGTAATTTGCTAGTGATTTTATGGATGGTCTACTTTCAGATTTCCTGAAAGCGAAAAGTGTAAGTGCATGTTTCATAAAAAAAAAGATAAATAAAATGGTGGAAATGTATAATCTCATTCAGAAAAGGAAATACTCAAACACAACGAAACCAATTGTTGGCATCTTGAGCCAAGATTGCCAACTTGGTATGAAAACACAAACAAAACAAAAGGCAGAAAACAAACATAAAATGTTGTCATTTACTTTTTAAAGACTAAATTCTTCTTCTTCCATCATTTTACTATGATTTTTAACTTTGCCACCATCTTCCTCCAACGTGTTGATGCCCATAGTAGCCAAGCCTTGGGTAGGGACATCCATTGCATCTTCAAAGTGGACCAAATAGACGAGCTTAGGGAGTGATATATGGATTGGAGGAATGATAATCTTTTCTTCCTCTGGTTCTCTCTTTTCCAACCTAGCTAGTCTCTTCTCTCGCCTAATATTGATAGTTCTCTTATAATCTTTATTGTCAGGTTTGAAGTCGAGCCTAAATATTTGATTTACAGTTTTCCAACTTATTGGGCTTATCCTTTCTGGATTTCTAGTAACAGAGTTATACTAGAAAGGAAGTCTATGCCTTAAGAAATACTTGGTTGTCATTCTTCTGGCTTCAAAAATCACTAGTTTTCTTAGCACTGAATTTTTTGGCACCCAATCTGTATTAACAATCTCAAAAGCATGGAGATTACCATCTTTGTTCCCTTCAACCTTTATGTAAGGTATTGTCACGTTCTGTACCATGGTCAGGGTCTCTTCAGCCTTAACTGTCACTAACATTCTATTCATAATATACTTCAAACATTGATGCAAGGAGAAAGTCACAGTGCCAGCAACATGTATCCAAGGCCTTCATAATAATATGTTGTGTGAAGGGTGAATATTCATTACTTGCAAAGTTACTAGAAATGCTTGCAGGCCAATGAACAATTCTATCTCAATAGTCCCTACCATCTATCTTGAAGAACTGTCATATGCCCTAGCTGTCATAGTACTAGGCAACATGTGGGTTGAATCAACTAACATTTCATCCAGCACATCTTTCAGGAGCACATTAAAGGCTAAACCATTATCTATCAATACCTTGCCAATGGTGCAATCTTGACACCATATTGTGATGTATAGAGGTTTGTTAGGACCTCTAGCATTGAGCTCATCTTTGGTGAAGTACAAGTAGTCGGTAAAGTTCAAGCAAAGCCTTTATTTTCTGTATCTCTAAGAAAAGCATCTGTTCCAACTATACTTTGTTAATATCGATAAAGATCTCTCCCAACTTGCCAAGCATTGAGATGAATCCTTCAAGCATAGATGGAAGCTTGGTTGATCTGCTTGTTTATGTTGTTTATCTTTTCTGAGAGCAACATGTTTCTTCTATTCAATTGATTGTTGTTAGTATCAATCATTTGATTGTGGTGCTACAACAACCTGTTTTTTTTCCTCCAAATGTTTTATCCTAATTTTTTCTTTGTCGAGCTTTCTCTTCAACAGGTCAATCTCCTCAGTTTTGAATTGACAGCTTTTTCTTTGGCTTTTGCTTTAGCTAGCTAGCTCACTCTCAAGTATCACATGTTTCTTAATTCGACTTTTTAACTCTTTTTGGACCCTTGAAGACATATCGACTCTTTCTTGGCAACTATCAAAATTGGCTTTAAATGTCTCAAATTTGATATTGGTTTGCACCCAACTTACTTCCAATTCTACTCGCTCCTTCTCAGCTTGGTTTCTGGCCACCTTTTCCTCTTTCAGTTGCTTCTCTAAAAACACGTCTTTTTTTTTCCTTCTCTATTAATTGTTGCTTTATAAACTTCCTTAATTTTTCTTTAGTGAGGAGTTGTTATTCGAGAGAGATCCTAAAGGCTTTACTAGTATCCAATTCTACCTAGAGCTTTTTCAATTATTCTCTTAGTTCTTCCTCGTTGTTAATCCTCTTTCTCTTATTTAGTTTGGCAACTTGTGAAGTCCCAATTTCTAATTCAAGATTCTTGGGGACAGTGACCACTGATAGATTTCTCCATTTCAGGTACTTTTTGATAATGACTAGATTCCTCAAACCATCTGATTTCCGTTTTTTATCAATACTAGTAGCTTTCGCAAGTGCAACAACCAAGTAAAGTAAGAGAAGGGGAACACGTCCCACTGTAGCTCCCCTTTTCCTGCTTTTTCTCCTTCTTCATGGCCAAAAACAAAAGGAAATCTACTTCTTCACGTTGATTTCCTATACGGACACAACAGCAGGCCCAAACAGATTTTCCCGACAATTCTGCTCTCGCTCTAGCAATGCCACCTCCCTATCCTTGTCCTCTGACCCATACCTCTCCCTTAATAGCACAAATTAATGATAATACAATGCTTGCCCCAGTTGCCTCTTCCTCGAACCCCAAAGCTCCTGCTCCTCCTTTGATTTGAAAACAGATCTCTACGGATGTTCCTATCCTAGGTGGCTCAAGCCCTAATCGCTCTATCTTATACGCTAAGGATGGATCTGTTTAGCAGGGTGTTGGAAAGTCCCCTTTCAACTTGGAACAAGTCTTAGTGGAGGAGTGCTCTGAAGATGATGGTTTTGAAGAAGAAGAGGTTGACTATGACGATTCAGAGGATGATCATATGGGTAGTTCTAAATTCTTTCGTACCCGTGTCCTTGAAGGTGCTAGAGGCCCATCTGAAACCCCTCTTGCTGGTGCTCAACCCACTACTAGACCATCTCTGGTCACAAATCATCAACTAGTTGTGGCTATTCCAGGCACCTCTAACTTCTCTGAACATGCTGTTGGTAATTGGCGTAATTTATTTGTCACTGATCGTAACTCAGTAGTTGCCCTAATCTGATGCATTACCCTAGTTTTACTGATACTGGAGGTTGCAATCTCTCAGAAGATGATTTGGACAGTAAATATAGTTTATTGAAGTTTAGCCATATTGGTTATGTGGCTAGGAAATCCCCTGGTTTTGAAGCTCTGAATAATGTTGCTAACTCCTGGAATTGTGAAGTTACCTTGAGCATCCATGAGACTGGCTGACTGATCTTTAAGTTTACTAATAAGGATGATAAAAGGAATGTTTTGAATGGTGGTCCTTACCAAGTATTGGTCAGCCCCTCATGCTGAGGGCAATGCCTGAATATTTTGATTTTTCTACCTCTGAAATGCATATCATTCCGGTTTGGGTCAAGTTCCTTAGCCTTTTGATTATATAATGGTCTCCTAAATGTCTTTCCAAAATTGCTAGTGTAATTGGTAAACCATTACACAGTGATATGCTTACATCTTTTATGTTAAGATTATCTTATGTTAGAGTTCTGGTGGAAGTGAATTTACTCTCAGACCTACCCTATTCTGTTGATGTTACTATGCCAAATAGGGGTGATCTTCATCAGCAAATGGTTTATGAAACTTTATTGAGATTCTGCAAACATTGTCGAGTTCTTAGACATCTCACTACTACTTGTAACAATTCTTCTACTGGGTCATGTAAGCAAACTCCTCACGTCAACAATGTCAATGCCAATAACAGTTGTGCTAGTGTATTCCAGTGTTTGGGACCTAATGGTGGTTCCCCTGTGGTGGATGATCAAGGCATTTTTTTGTTTGCTGGGTGTGGATTTGATCCTATACAGTCTGAGGTGGTAGCTGCAAATGATGGTTAGGCAACAATTAAGAGTAAAAAAATTCCAGTCATAAGCATCAAATTCCTCCTAATAAGAGCTTGGCAATTACTGCGACTATTTCATATGGGAGACATAATGGTATAGACAATGTTGGGACTGTGGTGGCTAGTTTTGTTCCACTAATTCCTGAAGATACTCCCGTGGGTGGTTCGGGAATGGTGCTGGGGGTCTATCACATAATTTGCAATCTTGAACTCCTAAGGTATGTTCAGGAGTTGATAATGCTGTTATGCAAGGTTGTGTGACTTCTAAGGGCAAAGAAGTGCTTGTTTCCAAGAGCTCAAGTGTGGCTATGATTTTGGCAGATAGTCCAGTTTATATGCTGTTAAGCCCCAATAATTACTGTGAGTGATGTTTTCTCTTAGGGCGAGAATAAACCGCAATTTGCATAAAATCTTCTTACTTCATTAATAAGACTTGGCTGCTTAAATAGCAAAGCCAATTAACAACCCACGTATTTACAAGTCAACCGAATAAAAGAACACACGACTAACAGAAATACAAATAAATAATAATGGAAAGAGACCCTCCCATACTGCCTCATGCATGTCTTCTAATTGCCCGCCCGCATGCACTTTCTCCTTGTTAGCATGAATGCATGTTTGAGTGCATGGGACATGCAACCACCTGCCCGCACGATTATAGGTTTGAGTGTAGTGCATGGGACATGCACACTTACAAATATTTGAGATTTGGTTTGAGGCCACGAGTTGAACGTCGTGGCCTATCATTACTTCCCCTAGGAAGAATATCCTTGTCCTCAAGGATGGTAAGCGAGAATTTAGCGAGCAATTGTTCAGTTGGTTCCCAGGTGGCATCATCAGTGGGAAGATTTTTCCAATGAACTAAGCTCTCCTCAACAAGGTGGCCCCCATGTTTGATCCAACGAGTATCCAAAATCATCTGAGGCTCTAAAATGACCACGCCATCATCAGCGACTGGTGGTAACTCGGTCTGGTGGGGATCAGCTTGCCCTGCAGTGGTATGGAAAGGTTTCAACAAAGACACATGAAAAATGGGATGAATCCGCAAGTGAGCAGGTAGTTGTAACTTGTAAGCGACAAACCCATATTTTTCCAAAACCAAGTAAGGTCCATAATAATGACTAGCTAGCTTTTAATGGACACGTTTGAAAGCCGTTTGCTGGCGATAAGGATGTAACTTGAGTAAAACCAAATTGCCAACCTCAAACGAGACATCCCTTTGTTTGCGATCTGCCATTTGCTTCATATGATTAACTGGAACTTCTAAGTTGGTCTTGAGTTGTTTAAGCAAGGCATCACGATGTAACAAATGCTGATCAACTTCATGTACAGCCGAGAGGCCTTCAGTGTAGAATGGAATGGATGGGGGTAGATGACCATACAACATCTGGAAAGAGGTCATGCCAGTAGAAATTTGGTACGTGGTATTATACCAATATTCGGCCCATGAAAGATAACTGGTCCACTTGCGGGGCCATTGGTGAACGAAACAACACAAATACTGCTCCACACAACGGTTAACTACCTTCGTCTGTCCGTCAATTTGTAGATGGTAAGCAGAACTAAGCTTCAATTTGGTGCCCGACAACTTGAAGAATTCTTGCCAGAATTTACTAACAAAAATGGGATCGCGGTCACTGATAATAGAAATGGGCATGCCCTGAAGCTTGATAATTCCTTCTATAAACTTCTCAGCCACAATTTTAGCAGTAAAGGGATGAGTTAATGGAAGAAAATGAGCTGATTTGCTGAACCTGTCAACAACCACCATAATTGCATCTTTGCCCTAAGATGTGGGTAGTCCCTCAATAAAGTCCAATGAAATATCATTCCACACCTGACAAGGAACAAGTAAGGGCTGTAGAAGGCCTGCTGGAGCCATTGTTTTAGTCTTGATCTTTTGGCAAACATGCATCCCTGGCTAGTAGAACTATTGGCCTAATTTTTTGAATGTGCGTAAGATGCAATAATGCCCACCTGTTTTGGTGCAATGCATTTCGTGGAGTAAACGAGTGCGTAAGGAGTTATCAGCAGGAACAACAACTTTCCCTTTGTAGAATAGCAGCCCATGACGCCACTTATACTGTCTTTTAGGTTGATCATTGGCCAAATGACCTTTCATCTTGATATAGTGATCAGTTGTTGCGGCGTGTTTGATATCTTCCCATAGACTAACCTATAGAATAAATAGATGGTTAAGAATGAGACTGCCTTGTTTCTTAGACAGTGCATTTGCTGCAGAATTTTCACGCCCTAGGCAGTATAATATTTCGTAGTCGTAGCCTAGAAGTTTGGCGACCCATTTTTGCTGTTCTTGTGTGACGATTCGCTGCTCCAAGAGATACTTAAGGCTGCGGTGATCAGTTTGAATAAAACATTTCTTGCCTAGAAGGTAAGGACGCCATAAACGGATAGCCTCAATGATAGCCAACATTTCTTTGGCGTATGTAGACCAAGATAGTTTAGTGACACCAAGTGCCCTACTCATGAATGCCACTGGTTTACCTTGTTGCGACAACATAGCACCAATGCCTTCACTAGAAGCATCAGTCTCAATAGTAAATGAGTTGTTGAAATTAGGCATGGCGAGTGTAGGAGTTGTGGTCATGGCATGCTTGAATGCAATGAACGCAAACTCCAACTTATCATCCCAAACATACTGGCCTTTTTTAAGGAGGTTAGTGAGAGGCCGAGCAAGAACACCATATTGGCTGACAAACTTGCGATAATAACCTGTTAAACCCAAAAATCCATGTAAAGCAGAAATATTAGTAGGAAGTGGCCATGCCACCATTGCTTCTACCTTTCTGGCATCTACTTTCAATCCATGATTTGTGACTATGTGTCCCAAATATTCCAGCTCCTGTTGCCCAAAGGCACATTTACGCCTCTTGACAAAGAATTGGTGTTGCCGTAGTATGGACAAGATCTGCTGGACATGCTTTAAATGTTGTTCCCATGTATTACTATAAACCAAGATATCATCAAAGAAAACCAAGATGAATTTGCTAAGATGTGGACGAAAGATTGAATTCATAATAGCTTGGAATGTAGATGGCACATTGCATAAGCCAAAAGGCATAACCAAGTACTCATAATGTCCATTATGTGTCCTGAATGCAGTTTTTGGTATATTAGGAGGACTTGGACTTGATGGTAATCAGCCTGTAAATCAAGCTTGGTAAAGTAGGATGCACCGTAGAGTTCATCCAACATGTCTTCAACAGTGGGAATTGGAAACCTGTCTTTAATTGTGGCAGCGTTGAGTGCACGATAGTCTGTGCAAAAGCGCTAGTTACCATCCTTCTTCTTAACCAAGATGACCGGTGATGAGAAGGGACTAGTCCTAGGTTGAACAAGTCCGGAATTTAGCATTTCTTGGACTTGTTTCTCAATCTCCTCCTTCTAATAATGAGCATAGCGATATGGATGTACATTCACCGGTGCAGTGCCTTCCTTCAAAGGAATATTGTGGTCAATCTGTCTGGAAGGTGGTAAACTGGAAGGCTCCATAAAGACATCAGAAAATTCATGCAACACTCTTTGCATGCCAGGTTGAATGCCACCTTGTGTATCTTGTATAGTGATCTGTAAACAAAAGGCATATATGGCACCACTGGAACAAACGTCTTTTGAGATTTTTTTTAAAATTTAGCTGCTTGAATCTCATAATCGTCTATCCCTTCCAACTGTCTGGCTTTATTTGCCCAAAAGAATTCCATGGTCAACTGTTTCCAGCTGCAAACCACAGACCCGAGTAACTCCAGCCATTGAATTCCCAGCACTAAATCCAACCCTGTGATTGGTAGAGAATATAGTGTTAAGGAAACAATAGAGCCTTGTAAGTCTACCTGAACCTCGTTGAACTTTTCTTGACACTTGAGATTTTCCCCATTTGCTACCCGTACTGTGAACGCCTTAGTAGATACCACTGGTAAACGCAGTAAGTTTGCCATTCGCTCACTAATGAAGTTATGTGTGGACCCAGTGTTAATTAGTGTGAATATGGCATGAGAACCAATTTTGGCAGTTACTCGCATGGTTTTGGGTGCAGTCCATCCTGTTAATGCATGTAACGTAATCTCAGGTTCCACAAATTCCTCAAGGTGCTCTGCAACAGAATGTTTGTCATGGATGTTGTCACAGACAACTTCATCGTCTTCATCATGGCCTTCTACCATTAGCAATTTTGCTCCCTGACATTTATACCCTGCTGTGAAACGTTCATTACAATTAAAACATAATCCTTGAAGTTGTCTCCGCTGCATTTCATCCTAGCTGAAACGTCTTATCGGTGCCACATGTGTTGTTGACGTTGATGGTGAAAGGGCTAGAGAAGCTCGTACCGGTGGTGCTGGATGTATGAACTTCCTCTATCTCATGAGCTGATCATCCTTCATTCGTGCAAAACTGATAGCATCCTTTAATGTTTGTGGCTTAAACATACAAATGCCATCTCATATATCCGACCTTTAACCACCCATAAAAGTTCCCACTCAAGCCTTTTGTGTCCAACCTCTGACCCGATTGCCTAACCGTTCAAATTCTCGTTGGTATTCACGCAAGGATCCAGTTTTTCTGGTTCTTGAAAGAGCTTCATCAAAATTTTCGCACTCTGATGGTCTAAAGCAAGCCCAAAGTTCATCTTCAAAATTTACCCAAGCAATAGCACATCCCTCATCTTAGAAATTCCTGCGAATCCACTACCACCATTGATTTGCTTCCCCTTCCAAATGGTAGGATGCCAAATATACCTTTTGTGTTTCAGCAGTATTCTGAAACTCAAAAAATTGGTTTACTCAATTGAACCATTTGGTTTGGTCATCTCCTGAAAATATAAGAAACTCAAGCTTTGCTGTTTTGGAAGATAGAATTTGTCGCCCTCCATCATGGCCCTCACGATATTGATTACCATGAGTTGTAGGTTCCTAGTTAGCAAGCAATACATCGGAGAGATGATTAAGGGTTTCCTCTAGTTGGCGATGTTTATCAGCCATATGGATCTCCATTCTGTGTAGTCCATCTTGGACTTCACCGAGTGCAATTTCTAGTTGCTCAATACGTTCTTTATTGGTTCCCATAACCTGGCTCTGATACTAATGTTAGGCCCCAATAATTACTGTGAGTGATGTTTTCTCTTAGGGTGAGAATAAACCATAATTTGCATAAAATCTTCTTACTTCATTAATAAGACTTGACTGCTTAAATAGCAAAGCCAATTAACAACCCATGTATTTACAAGTCAACCGAATAAAAAGAACACACGACTAATAGAAATACAAATAAATAATAATGGAAAGAGACCCTCTCATACTGCCCCATGCACGTCTTCTAACTGCCCGCCCACATGCACTTTCTCCCTGTTAGCATGAATGCATGTTTGAGTGTATGGGACATGCAACCACCTGCCTGCACAAGTGCACATTTCAGTGTAGTGCATGGGACATGCACACTTACAGATATTTGAGATTTGGTTTAAAGCCACGAGTTGAACGTCGTGGCCTATTATATGCCTCCAAGGAAGGGGGTGAAGAATCGTGCTTGCAGGATTTCTGGTTGTGGTAAGGGGTCTCCTGCCACTATCACCTCTTAATGTTAATCTATAGCTGGAAAGTCAGAGGGCTAAATAGGCCTCTGAAGCAGCATGAAGTTGCTCACCTCATGCGGAAGCATAAAATGGATGTTTGTGGTCTTTTGGAAACCAAGCTTAGCTCTTCCAAAGCCTTTTTGTTGTAGAAATTCAGGCTTAAAAACTGGAAGTTCATGTCTAATGCTGCTATGGCTATTAATGCTAGAATTCTGGTTTTCTGGAACCCCACTATTGTCAAAGCTGACTTATTAGATTTCTTAGCTCAAGGCATTCATGTTTTCATTTACAGTCTCATTCATCAATTCTCCTTTAATGCCACTTTTATCTATGGCTATCACATTATTGTAGTAAGGAGACCTCTATGGGATAACTTGAGGCAATAATGTCCTACTGCTCCTTGGCTTGTTTTGGGTGATTTTAATTCCTTGCTTTCTCAAGATGATAAGCATAATGGAGTAGCATTCTTTTCCTATAAAGTTGCTGATTTCAAGAATTGCTGCTCCGACCTCGGATTATATGATTTAAATTACACTGATTGTCATTTCTCTTGGACTAACGGCAGAGTTTGGAGTAAAATTGGCAGAGTTAGAGTAAAATTGACAGAGTCCTAGCCAATCTTCTTTGGTCTTCATTTCAATCCCAGGTGCATGTTCATTTTGGCAACTCTTGAGCCTTCTCAAACCACTCTCCTACCATTATTCGGCTAGCCTACCAGCATGTTAGAGGTAAGCGATGTTTCAAATTCTTTAATATGTGGGCTAATCATGATAGCTTTTTGGAGCTGGTGGCAGATAAATGGAATCTATATGTCCAAAGATCTCTCATGTTTATTCTCTACAAGAACCTCAAGCACTTGAAGGAACTTAAGAAGCTTCACATCAGCCATATATCAGAAAGGGTTTCTCAAGTAGAGATGGAACTTAAAGCTCATCAATCTGCCTTCCACCATGATAAGGATAATCTTCAGCATCTAGCTCTAGAGAAGCAGCTTTGACATAAGCTTTTCAATCTCAAATATGCTAAAAGATTGTTTTCTGCTCAAAAGCTTCAATGTAAATTTTTCAAAGATTATAACAAAGGCTCCTTTTACTTTCATTCTCTCATGAGTCAGGAACATCGAAAGAACTTTATCTCTGCTGTTTAGCTCAGTGATAGTTCCCTTACCACTTTTATTGATGAAGTAGGGTATGCTTTTGTATGCTATTTAAGGGATTTGGTTGGCTTTTCTAAGGTCACCCTTCCCTTAGATGATGAAGTCTCTTGGTCAGGCCCCTGTATTGATCCTGCCTCTCATGCATCTCTCTTGGCTCCAGTCACTAATGATATTATTAAGCAAGCTTTATTCAGCATTGATAATGACAAAGCTCCTGGGCCAGATGGATATGCCTCCTTTTTCTTCAAAACATCCTGGGATATTGTTGGTGGTGATTTGTCTTGCTGTCCGTGACTTCTTTGTATCTAAGAAACTTCTCAAGAAGATTAACCACTCCATCATTGCTCTTATTCCCAAATCTGCCAATGTTTCTGCAACTACTAATTTCAGACCTATTTCCAGTTGTAATGTGGTATACAAGGTGATTTCTAAGATTCTCTCTGTTAGGCTTGCTATTGCCCTTGCGGATATTATTAGCCCTCTGCAAAATGCTTTCTTAGGAGGTAGATTGATGGCTGATAATATTCATCTTATTCAAGAGAATCTTTGGCTATATGAGTGTAAACGTGTGTTGCCTAGATGTTTGATGAAAATTGATTTTAAGAAAGCCTTCAACTTTGTCCAATGGCCTTTTCTGCAGCAGCTCCTGCTATCTTTTAGCTTTCCATATAAATTTATGCACCTTATATTGCAGTGTGTGGCAACCACTTCTTTTTCTATTTTTATTAATGACATTATATATGGCTTATTCCAAGGAAAGAATAGGGCGCGTCAGGGTGATCCTTTATCACCTTATCTCTTTATCATCTGTATGGAATACTTTTCCAAGATGCTTAAGTTGGCTTCTATGAGCTTTAGGTTCAGATTTCATCCAAAGTGCAGTGCTCAGGATATTAGTTATCTTGCCTTTACAAGCAACATCATCTTGCTCTCTCGAGGAGATAGATAGTCTGTCTTTTGCTTGTACCAATAACTCATATCATTTGGGCACATCTCTGGGTTGGTTATTAGCAGAGAAAAGTCTTCTATTTATTTTGGCAGAGTCAGAGAGCAAACAAGTTCTATTTTGTAATTTTTGAATTTTATTTGATTTATTAGGAATTTTTGTTATGTTGTAACATGTAAAAGTGAAGTGTGAGTTGAGCATAGTAAAAAGTGATGTGCGTGTGTGTTTTTCATATTTTTTTATGTATGTTTTGTAAATGTTAAAAAAAATAAAAAAGATAAAAAAAAGAGTTAATGTTTTAATTTGCATATGGTCAATTATCTTAAATACAAATAAAATCATGTTGTATATCCCGTGAAAATGTAAGAACATGTTTCTGTATATATTTTGGGATTTAATAATTGATTTATTAAAGCCTTAAGAATTTGGCTAATATTTTAAATTTTTAAATTACATCAAACCACGAAGCAGCTTACCTCAGGTAAGGTGCGACAGGGTTGCTAATACCTTTTCTAACTACAACCAGTCTCTTATCCTCAAACTTCTGACAACGACCAATATATCCGGGTTTCCTAGTAACCTTCAATCAAATACGAGGTGGCGACTCGCAAACAAAACAAACAACCACGAAAATTGCCATTGACATTGTGTAGGCATGTGCGACAGAATGACAACTCCACTGGGGATGATATTGTTTCTGACAATATTGGACTAAGCTTTGTATATTTGATTTGTCTTAGGTTTTTTGTTTTGTGTTATTTTGTTTTTGTTATATCCATGCATTGTATAGAATTGTCTCTTGCATCACATGTTTTAATTTTTAAAAGCACACACAAGCTTCAGGTTAAGTTGGAGACTAGCAACTTATCTTACGACTTTTAGTCAAGGTTTAAGTTTGTGTAAACCCCACTCTTCATTAAGTGCTTAGACTAGTAACGGTTGGTACACGTGTTAACTGAGTGCCTACTGAGCCTCCATATTGCCTTCAAGAGGATGATCATTAGGACAATGAGAGATCCTTTTTTAGTGACCAAGTAGTAAACCTATCATTTGTCTCACATAAAAAGATTAGAGTCTGCCTTTAAGATGTATGCTTCATACACATTGTTTTGCATTTGAGCAAGCCCTTCTTAAAGCATCTTGAATTTAGGACTTACAGGTGATATAATGGTCATCACTCAAGAAATTTCTATTGTAGAGTTTGAGCAAGAATAAAAGTTCTTGTTTCATCATACAAGAGTTACGACCATTTATCACCCCTCGAAGGGCGAGTTCATCATATAGATTACATGCTCATACATTTGTCATGCACGCACTGGGATGAAAAGTAGGTTCCCCCACCTAGGGTCTACTACGCTGGACTGAAAAAAATATGAAAAATGAAGAAAGGGGTTAGATAAAAGCTCGTTGTCAAAAGGAAATTAAGAGCATCACAGATGAAATAGCTAGCTTCACAAATCTGCTTGAACAAATGTCGAGTTTCAAGAATGGAAGGGGAATGTTTTCATAGCCTTCTGTTGGAAACATTATCAATCTACACCCACACACAGGAAAACATAATTGACTTTTCTGCTTAGCGTTCCATCAGCAGAGGCCATAAACATTGAAGTTGCATCGCCTCTCCATCATTTCAGTTGTGAACAGCAATAAGAACGCCTTTTGTCATCAATGAAAGTGCCGCACCCTCGCGACGAAGCGTAACGTCGCGGCAACCCTCGATTTATTTCGGGTTTTTTTTTTTAATTTGTGAATAAGGGAGTCACCACCTAGTATTATGGTTACTAGGAACCCTAACTGGTCTTTTAGAGAATCTAAGGTAAGGGACTGGTTGCGTAAATAGAAGGTATTAGCACCCCTAGTATGCCCTACCTAAGATAAGCTACTTGGTGTTTGGTTTGCCTTATAATTGCTATGGTGTTGGTGTTCTCTTAAATAGGTTTCCTAGAATAGGTTTGCTATGATGAATGGATTTGGGTTCAAAGTCTAAAAGCAAGAACCCTTGGCCTATATGAATCATACCTTTAGATATATCTACAAAGTGCCAAGGAGAACCATTGTAGATCTCTTGAAATCTGTGTTTGATTTAAACTAAATTTATTAGGATAGAAATCCCAGGAGATTCCGTGTGCTTTAAAAGCTCATTTTTCCCTTAGTATTTAAAGAGTTTGCGACTCGTAAATCACAAAGAGGAGGGACAAAAAATTTAGAAATCTAAGGAAATTCAAGGCACTTTAAAAGCCTATTTTTGCCTTAGTGTTTCATACTCTCATGGCTCGTAAACCGTGAAGTCAAAAATTGAAATGTCCTCAATTATAATCCAGGCTTCTTTCAAGGATGTGTGATGACTTATTATTCCTAGAAAATTATTTTGGATATTTACCACTTAGGGTTTCTTTATCCAAATATTAACAATGAATAATAACAAGTTATTCCCAAAAATATTTTGAATATTCATCCTTTTGGGATTTCTTTATTCAAACATTAATGGTGAATAATAGATGAATTCCCCCCAAAATAAGATTTTTGTATTTTTTGGAATATTGGCCAATACCCTTTGGAGTTTTACAAACATGTTGTAAAATCCATAAATGCAAGAAAATAATTTTTTTTTGTTGTGTTTAAAAAATCCATGCGAAAACACATTTTTGAAATTTCAAATATTATTTTTTATAAAAAAAACATTCAAAACATGTTAGGGTATTAGCCGTATGCAACATATAAGAAAAATTTTATTTTTTTTTATCAAAACACAAGCATCACAATTAAATACAAAAATCACAATAAAAGCTAACCAACCGTCTCATATACTCTAATATTTATAAGAAGCTTAAAGCAACTAAAAAAAATTCAAAGCCAACTCATCTTAAAAAAAAACTTTATAACTAGAGAGAAATAAACCATGTGCACGAGGGAGCCAAAATTATGAAGCCAGAATCCAGTGATAGTGTTCATACCTCACAAACCCACTCTTTTATAAACTTAAGACCCGCCTTAGTCATCCCACCGGCGAAAGGAAAAATAAAACTGGAAGAAATCACAAATAAGAAAGACAAAATCATGGTCAGCTAATCTCTCCTCCAACGGGCGTAAGGAATAAACAAAATGAAGGTCCCTAAACGTAAAAGTTCCTAAACATGAAGACAACCCCTTTTACATGGACAACAACTAAACTCAAACATCATGAAAGAATAATGGGCAAGCGTTGGCTTTGTCTAAACAGAAATCAATTATTCAGAGGGAAGAAACAGTTTTACAAATGAATAACCAACGAATGCTTAGTATGAAAATAACAAAGGAGGAGAGATTGGGGCTTATACCTGCAGATCTTGTTTTGCAGAAAATGAAGCCAAAGACCGAAAGACAACTCATACGTGCGTCCTTTAGTTACTGGTAATTGACGGACAAAAACAATGACGTTAAAGCTGTGATGTGCTGGTGGAATTGACGTTCTTCCTTCTATGTTATCTTGCTCTTTCTTGTTTTCTTGTTGCTTGCCTCTCTTTTTCTCCTTCTCTTTTCTTTCTCCCCACTAGGTCATTAGAGGGGGCTTATATATAATCTAATATATCTCTATTTAGGAAAGATTCAATGCATTAATCTAGGATTGCAAATCCCAGCTGACTTGCAGCCAAATAATACAAATGAGGAAACTACAATATTCTCATTGATTATGTGCTGATTCTAGTGATTTCTTCCCAACATTAACACATCATCCCAGCCATCTATGTTAGGGATAAAATCCCAGCCATTAGATGATGGTGAGGTTCTTCTCTTCATGGAATTTTAGCAGCTGTCAACGTTTGTCTCCCTTAGACTAAAAACAGAAACTATGATCTGCAACACACAAAATCGGGCGAGAGAAAGATGGAAACTAAATAGGCAGTTGTGCAGGGAAAAAGAAAAGAATTTGACATGGAGGGGTACTGTTCAAAACACATATGAACAGTACTATACTGCAAAGTCTTATTTCCTTATGTGGCGTGGTGGAATTCCTATCATTTTATGACATGTCATTTTTACCAATGGAATTACTAACGGAATAAATTCCGTCGGTCATTCTGTTGGTAAATCCGTCGGTAAATTGTAAACATTGTTCATCATGTCAATTACAAAGGGAATCACCGATGGAAATTTCCGTCGGTATTTTCCAGAGAGCTCCAGAACTGTTCACTTTCCAATTGCACTGTTAATTGTTGTTCTTTACAGATAAAATCACCGACGGATTGAAAAGTCGTCAGTGTTATTTGGTGATTTTCTGAAAAAATTCAATTAATTTAAAATTTTCATTTAAATATTACAAATGGAATCACTGACGGATTGAAAAGTCGTCGGTGATTGTTGGCGGTTTCTGAAAACTTTTTACAAAATTGAAAATTTAAATTAAATATTACTGATGGAATTACCGACGAAATAATTAAAAAATATTAATATTCAATTATCCGTTGGTAAATCCGTTGCTAACGCGCTCTAATAAAAAGTCTGGATCCCCTTATTTCACAAGAGACAGACTCATTTTTTATAATTCTTCTTCTACTTTTTCTTCTTCTTCTTCACTATATGTAAAAAACATCAATATCTATTTCTTTCTCTTCTTTTCTCTCCTCATCTTTTTCTTTTTTCCTCCATGCTCGGGTATGTCTTCTTCTTCTTTCTTCTTTTATCCTCTTAGTTTTTTTTTTAATTAATATGCTTTACGAAATTTTTTTTCTCTCCTTAGCTTCACTTGCAACTACATTAAGGCAATATTTTTCTTTTTTCTTCCTTTTTCATGATTTTTTTCACTATATTTGTTTTTTATTTTATTTTTAATTGTTTTTGTTCTTAATAATTGTATAAATTTTGTTGTGAGATTTTTTTTTCATATGAGACCAATTTTTATTTGATTTATTTATAGAGATTTTTAAATTTTTAGCAATTGCAACTTCATTTTTTTCATATGAATTTTTTTAGTTGAATTTATTTTTTTCATTTTATTTATTTGTTGCAAATTTGTTTGAGTTGATTTTCTTTCTTTTTTTTTTTCCAAGCATTTTGAGTATATAATATACAGTGTTGATTTATGTTAATTTAATTATTTTATAATTTTATAAAATGAATTTTTTTAAAATGTTTTTATATAATTACCGATGAAATTACCGACGGAAAATCCCTTGGTAATTTCATCGGTATTTTTGTCGGTATTTCCCTCGGTAATTCTGTCGGTAATAAAAAAATTATTACCGACGCGTTTGTTCTGTCAGTAAATCCGTCGGTGATTCTATTACTAACGGATAAAATATTACCGATGAACGATTCACCGACGGATCATTTTCGTCTGTGATTCCGTCGATAATATAATTACTGATGGAATATGTGTCTTAGAACAACAGAAAAATTCCGTCGGTAAAACTGTTAAATCTTGTAGTGAAATGGGAATATCTTGAGTTTCTGATATTGAAATCAGAAGATTCAAAAATCAAAATTCATCCACACATACAAGACTATAACTGTCATAAAGGATCCAAAGTTAGATAAAATCATTTTGAAGATTAGATTTGCAACCAAACTTGGCCGGAAACCTTCTCGCGGCAGGATTCCATGCTTTCACGCTAGATTTCAAACGGGAATATCTTGAGCTTCTGATATTGAAATCAAGTGATTCGAAAGCCCAAATTCATCTACACGTCCAGAACTACAACTTTGATGAAGGATTCAAAGTGAGATAAAATCGTTTTAGAGAACAGAATTTGACAGCAATCTGGTTGGTCAAAAAGGGTCTCCTGGTCTAATTCAGAAACTGACAATGCCGAGCATTCCGATATGACTAAGAATATGACCTAAGAAAAATGACCAACAAAATTGTGATGGAAGCAGAGTCTTTAGTGCAAAACTCGGGTTAGAATCCTTCTCGCGGCAGAATTCTCTACTTTTCAAGTTAGATATTCAAACGAGAATATCATAAGCTTTTGATATCAAAATCAAGCGATTCAAAAGCCTAAATTCATCTATGCATACAAGACTACAACTTTGATGAAGGATTCAAAGTGAGATAATATCGTTTTAGATAACAAAATTTGGCAGCAATCTGGCTGGTCAAAAAGGGTCTCTTGATCTAATTCAGAAACTGACAATGCCGAGCATCCCGATGTGACTGAGAGTATGACCTAAGAATAATGACCAACAAAATTGTGATAGAAACAGATTCTTTAGTGCAAAACCCGGGTCAGAATCTTTCTCGCGGTAGAATTCTCTGTTTTCTCATTAGATATTCACATGGGAATATCTTGAGCTTCTGATATCGAAATCAAGATATTCAAAACCCTAAATTCATTTACATGTATAGGTCTCCAACATTCATGAAGGGTTCAAAGTAAGATAAATTCATTTTGAAGAACAGAACTTAGCCATAACCTGGTTGATCAAAAGGATTTCCTGATCTGACAATGCTGAACATCCCAATCTGACTAAGAGTCTGCCATAAGAACACTGATAAAATGTAGGTGTAGGTCAATTTTTGAACATGTCTGAATGACAAAATATAGTTGGGATGGTCAGATATTGTACGAAATCAAGTCAGAATCAGAGCCTAAGTTGGAACAAAAAATTGCGACAAAAGCAGAATCAGTTTTTTTGTAGTGCAAATTCTGAGGGATTTATCCAACCTTAAAGACCAAATAAAGAAGGAACGAATTTAACATTATGAAGACTCCTAATCAGTCTAAGAAACCTGACGACTTTGGCAGTAAAGGGGGAGGATAAAGAGGGTAGAAAATAGCTTAAACAGGGTTCGAAAAACATTTCTTTCTTTTTTATTTTTGTCAATTTTTCGGCAAATATGAGCTACACTCCTGCACTTGGTTCAAAAGAGGTATACACCGTGAGGAATACAAGAGGGGATGTAGTAGTTTCAAACGCTATGAAAATTTACCCTACCAGTTTCACACCGAGACATTATAGTAGGCAGAAGAGCCAGACCTGGTTTGAAAAACAAGAGCAGACCTATAAATTCTACATAGCATAACTCTCTCTATAGAAATCTGTTTGTGGCTCTACAAAGGGGAAATCTAAGAGGGGATGCAGTAGTTTCAGATCATCTACAATTTTCTCCTACTAGTGTCAGTATTAAAACACATAAGTAGAGAGAAGAGACTGACTTGGACTAAAAAAATAGGATGAAGACTAAAACTTCAACATAGTAGAACTCTCTCGATATGTGTTTGTTTGCTGCACTATTGTGACGAATCAAAGATGAGACAAAGAAGTTTTTGATTCACCAAGTTCTCTTCCAGTTGAGACAACGCGTGATTCCACATGTCGGCAGTGGTAGTGATGCATGTTTCTGTGCGTTACCAAAACTACCTAGCTGGTGGAAGGTTTCTAACAATCCTTAGACAATCACAAAAACATTGAAAGATTGACATGATGTTGTGAGGATTGTTGAAAGAATTGAACAAGCTATCATGATGGGAAATATTAAAGGTTTTGCCAAGGATTCCATAACAATGATGGGAGATGAATCCAAAGATGACTCTCAAGTGAAAAACCTTACATATGAGGTCCAACCAGGTCTCGCTATAACATCAACTGCTTAAATGTCTTTGTTAGAGATTGGCATCCCTCTGCCACTCGATTTTGTCGACCAACATCTGTTAGGCTCCGAACTTATTGCCTCGACTCTATCAAATCCCACACAACCATAGTTTTCTAGGTGGTATAATCCAGACATGAGATATGAATATCATTGTGGAGTCCTGAGCCATTTCAGTTCAACAATTGCAAAAATTTCAAGAATTGAGTTCGGAAGTTGGTGAGCAAGAGGCAAGTTGATTTTGTGAAAGTTGATGTCATCAGCCATATTATCACCATAACATCCTCAGAATAACAAGTGGTCGAAAATGCCTGGCAAAACATAGATATTGCCAGAAATGCTTATCCAAAAAAGGTGTTAAACTGTCAATCATTTTATTATGGATTTTTGTCATTTTGCATTTTTTTTTGGGATCGTATCTCATCCTTTAACGAAACATGTCTTTTCATTGTCTCTTTTTTGTTCTGAAAGCATGAGATGTTTATTTCAAAGGGTATTTTGAAAAAATATTTTGATCAAACCCCAACATGCAAAATTAAGGCTAATCAATCCTAAAGATTAGAAGTGTTTTGATTGAAGAAATGACTCGATGTTCGTTAAAATGGCATGGGGCGACCAAACAAATTTTGAGCCCACACATGAAATTGAACCACACACCATATAGCTAGGTTTTAATAGTATGCATAATGACATGTAGTGGATTCAATAGTTATGGAATTGTGAATCATGACTTTTACAAGTCCAAATTATTACACTGGATGAGGTCAAAATTTATCGGTTCTAACCGACCTTGCTTTGTTGCTTTGTTGTTGCCATTTATAGGCTTGTATCCTTTATTGCAAAGTCATTTGGTTAAATCCGCCTATGGCCTTGTTATGCCCGGGTTCTTCCCCTTCGCGGTGTTCTTTGGTGAATCTTTCAGCAGCTTGCTGTGCCTGGTAGTTGTTGGTTTTTCTCCTAGCTGCTGGCTTTGCTCATCATAGCTGGTTGAGTTGATCTCCTAGCTATTGATGTTGAATCTGGCTAGCTGCTTGGCTAGGCGCTGGATTCCCTGGTGCCCGCCTATTTTGTCAGGGTGTTGTTCTTGACTGCTTGTTATGTCTGGCTGCTGCTTAATGCAACATTTAGATTGTTAGAACTTCTACTGTCTTTCTATAGATCTTCTACTGGTTGTTCTGTTTGGTTTGTTATTGATCGCATCCTTGGATGCTAGAGTTTAATCCATTTTTGAATGGTGTCGGCTTGCAGATTTGTTGCTTATTGGTTTTGTCAATTTGTTCAGGGAGTCTATTCCCTTTTGGTTGTATTTGCTTGTTCAAGAGAGCCTATTCCCTCTGTTCGCTTGTATATTCATGCTTGTATTTCTTGACTTGTTGGTTTCCAGCTCCGTTTCACTTTTGATCTATACAATTTCTTACATTTGATAAAAAAAATGAATTAGTTTTCGTTGAAGATTTATGTGTCACCAGCAACTTTGTTTGTCGATGAACTCCATATAAGAACTAATTTAATGCTTGTGATAGTTTCATTGTTGGTCTAATCTAATCCACTATGAAACTCAAGAGTTAAACTCTAAGACGTCCGTGAGTGACAACATTAAAAATAAAGTGAAGTGTCTTGACATGATGATGTTCGTTGTATGATTGTATAATATATGAAACACTTAAATGTGAACATATGTATTCTTGGAATATGTATGATGACAGTTATATGGTTGTTTGATACGAGTATGTTGATTATGATCATTTGATATGTTAGGAGGTACGACCGGGATCAGACCTTCAACCGGATGAGGGCCTATGTTTTGCCTAGTGTTTTGCCTATGTTTTATATATAAAATGCCTTGATATTCTTTGTTTTTTGTTTTGAAAGCACTTTTGGATGAAAGATGCAAAAAGAAGTAAATTGGAGGTAATTGGTAGATTTGACCTTCAATAGATGTTTTGTGTAGAGTGTGAGTAAATTGGAGGTCAAAATAAAGTGATTCCGGTGGCATTAAAAAGCTAACATTCATACCTATTTGAACATCTAAGGCAAGAAAATAAAATAAGGAAGAGCATGGAAATCGCAACCTTCAAAGTCAAATCTCTTAATCTGCCAGTGTTGACCGTCGACCATTCCAACTTGAATATCTTGAGCTACAGAAGTCCAATTGATGCAAACTCAATTTTTTAGATTCCTGATTCAAATACATTTCAACCAAAAAATGATGTCATATAAGGGAGATATGATTTTTCAAAGATGACAACTGAATTCTGCTAGCAAACAGGTTTCGTGAGAAAACGAGTCCAAATTACGTTCTGAAGCATTTAAACCAACTTCCAAGTTTTTATTTCAGCAATTTATGTCCTCTAAGTCAAAGCTTGAAGATTTCATACAAGGCTATTTCTCTTTTTTAGGAGAATAGTTGTTGAAGTATTTAAATGTAAACTGTTGACTTAAAGGAAGACTATTTTGTAAAATAGAGACTAGGGTTTCTTAGCATATAAAAAGAAAGAGAGAAGGGAAAGAGAACGAGAGGAGGAGGCTACCAGAAGTAAAGAAACAAAAATTATTTCTCCCACAATCCCAAAATCATGCATTCTTCCATCTTGAGGAGTAGTTGTTCAATAGATATGCAAGGCTAAGCTCGTTTTCTTGGTTGCAAGGACACAAAGACCTTCAAATTTCAAGAACTGTGAGATTTATTCTTCCATTTATTTTAAGTTTATTATGAATGAGTATGATTGTTTTCCTATGCATATTTCTTATGAGTGTTCATCATAACTGCTGGAGCAGTCTCTAAGTCGTTATTGTGACAATCTATTGCTAAGTTTGATATCAAAACCGGAGTTGTGGTATATAAACTTACGAAGCAACTAAGATTAATAATTGTGGTGGATCTATGTTATTAACCTTAGAGAGAACATTCGAACAAAGCAACACAAGGGTAATTTCAGAAACTGGAGTTTCATTTCAAGGATCGATTCTGATTTCCGTAGGTGGATGTGTAGGTTTGTTTTCTTGATAAATTTCGGTTTCAATTGATTTTTTCTGCTAGTTTAATTTCTGCCATAGTTTAGATCATCATAAATCAACCCCCCACCCCCAATTGCATAACATACAACATAAAAATCTGATCTAAAACTTCATTGTGGGATTGACCCCTTGCTTGATCTATATTATTTTGTGTGTTTTAAGCTAGGGTAATTAATTTGTGCGACTGCGACATTACAATAAATTTTAGCGTTGTTAGCAGGGAAGTAATTTTAGTTGATTCTTGTGCTGTTATTTTTATTTGTTGTGATTGTTATTTATTTTTCTTAAAAAAAAGAAACATAATTTTTGCTTGCGGCGGTACTGTTCATTTACGACAGCGGTACTGTTCAAAATAGATTTTTTGGTGGAATTAGGTATAGGCTTTTGTTTCCTGAAGGGAAACGACATTTTGAACAAGACTAGTCGCCTTTAGACACTAGCCTCACCCTATCGAGGCCATATTCCGTTGTTTTCTAGGGTTTTTAAAAACTTTTAGTTTTATAGCGTAGGATTTTTGCACAATTTGCATTGTTTTCGATCTCTGGTGTGGTTGGTTTCTTTTGAGTTTTCTAGAAGATATATGCCAGTAACCTGTTCTACTAACCAGAATCAAGTGCAAGTGGATCTCGAAATAGAAAACACTTTATGCAGGTTATGAAAGGAAGCTCACGTCAACACTATGGCTGTTGCACGACAACAAACACTCAAGGAGGTTGCTACTCCTAACATGGAAAATCAACCATTCTGCATAAAACATCAACAATAATGTCAACTTCGAGGTCAAATCTGGTTTTATACATTTGCTACCAACATTCAATGGTCTTGCTGGAGAAGATCCTCATACTCATCTCAAGGAGTTCCATATGGTTTGCATTGGCATGAAACCGAATGGAGTTGACAAATAATAGGTTAAGTTGAAAGCTTTCCTTTTCTCTTTAAAAAGGGCAGCAAATGTATGACTTTTCTCTATTCTCTCAGGTTCTATTGGAACATGGAATTTCATGAAGAAGATCTTTCATGAGAAGTATTTCCTAGCATCTCGAGTTGCTAACATAAGGAAATAAATATATGGGATTCGAAAATCTCATGGCAAAACACTCTCCCAATATTGGGAAAGATTTGAGCAACTATGCATTCAATGCCCTCATCATCAAATACCCGATCAACTGCTTATTCAATATTTTTATGAAGGATTGATGCTTACTGATTGTAGTATCATTGATGCTGCAAGTGGAGGGGCATTAGTAGACAAGACACCCGAGGCTGCACACCAATTAATCTTAAACATGGCAACCAACTCGAAATAGTTCGGCACCCATGAAGACTTCTCAAACAAACGAGTAAATGAGGTAAGTATTTCTAACCTTGAAAATAAAGTTAATGATCTTACTTCTCTTATGTGTTCTTTGGCTTGTGGAAATGTACAATAGGTGAAAGTTTGTAGCATATTGTTCCTTACAAGGACATACCTCAGATATGTGCCCAACAATGCAAAAAGATTACATTGAACAAGTTCATGCAGTTGATGGCGGATTCAACGGACAGCCCCGGAATAAATATGATCCCTTTTCCAACACGTACAATCTCGGATGGAGAGATCATCCAAACTTATGTTATGGGAACTCGCCTCAACAAAGCAATCAAGGCAGACAATTCCATCCCCATGGATTTCAGCCCCAGTAGAATTATCAAGTGAGACAGCCCCCTCCATTCACAAACTCCAATGTTATGGGGTCGTCATCTAGTGATGATCTTTATGGGATGATGAAAAATTTGGCTTCTAACACTATGACCTTGCACCAAAATATCATGTCTTTTCAATAGGTAACAAGGTCAAGTATTCACAATTTAGAGAAGCGAATGAGGCAAGTAGCTTCAAGTGTAGGGAAATTAGAAGCACAAATGAATGAAAAATTGCCCTCCCAAGCATTGAATCCAAAAGAGAATGTTAGTGCGAACATGCTGCGAAGTGGGAAAGAACTTGAAAGGCAAAAGGTCAAAACAAGTTGAGATGGAGGAAGAAGAAGAGATAGAAACCGAATTGAGTACAAAGAAGAAATACCCTCCTCCTCCACAAACTGAAACAATGACCAACACTCCAAAAGTAACTCCTCACTCAATGAATTTCATTTTTAAAACAATTCCACCCTTTCTTGTGAGTTCTTATAGGTCAAAGAAAGAGGACAAAGAAAAGGAAATTTTAGAGGTTTTCAAAAAAGTATAACTCAATATTCCTTTGCTTGATGTTATCAAGCAAATTCCCAAATATGCCAAATTCTTGAAGGAGTTATGTACTACCAAGAGAGCTTTCAAACTGAAAGGTCATGAAATGGTAAGTATGGGTGAAGTTGTATCCGCTGTTGTTCAAAAGAATATGCCTTTGAAGCAAAAAGACCTAGGTGCGTTTACTATCCCATGTGTTATTGGTAATGCTAGATTTAAAAGGGCTTTATGCAATTTAGGAGCATCCATTAGCGTTATGCCTAAACATGTTTATGATTCTCTTAGTCTGGAGCCTTTGAATAAAACTCGTATTGTAATATAACTTGCAGATTGTAGTTTTGTTTACCCACTTGGTGTGATAGAAGATGTCCTAGTCAAAATTGATAGTTTGGTCATTCCATGCGACTTTTATATTCTTGATATGGAATATGATGTTTATAATTCATCAAACAACACTCCTATATTGTTTGGGAGACCAATCTTGAAAACTGTCAATACAAAGATTGATTGTGGTAATGATACTTTGTCTATAGAGGTAAGATATGAAAATTTTGAATTTAATTTTCATGATGCAATGAAATATCCTTATAGCAATGTTAACTCTATCACATGCTATGACCAAGTTGATAAGTATGTACAGCAAGTTTGTGATTTTGATTGTGAGGATGGATTAAGCATAGCTTTAAGCTATGACTATGATTTTACCAAGATGGAAGAGATGGAAAGGCACATATGTGTTCCCCAAAACGTGCACGAATCAGCATTGGCTTTGCAAGTTTTGCAAACCGTTCCCCATGGTAATGTGTTTGTTGATTTAGTACTTTCACTTAAAAAGCTTCTGCCATTTATTTTACAAGCCCTGAGTTAGAATTGAAACCTTTGCCCGATAATTTGAAGTATGTATTCATTGGTGACAACAATACACTTCCCGTTAACATAGCAAAAGATTTGACAAGTGCGCAAGAGGAAAAACTTGTGAAGTTGTTGTGTGATCACAAGACAACCATTCGATGGACTTTAGCCGACATCAAGGGCATTAGTCCCTCCATATGTATGCATCACATATTATTGGACAATGCAAAACCAATGAGGAAAATGCAAAGGAGATTGAATCCGTCTATGATGGAGGTAGTGAAAGCTGAGATTTTGATAGATGCAGGAGTCATTTATCCCATCACAGACAGTAAAGGGGTGGCGCCAATCCATGTGGTGCCTAAAAAGATCGGAATCATATTGGTAAAGAACAAAAATGATGAATTCATTCCTACTCGCATCTCGAGTGGATGGAGAATGTGTGTTGATTATAGAAAGCTTAATCTCTCTACACGCAAAGATCATTTCCCATTACCATTCATAGACCAAATGCTTGAACGCCTGGTAGGTAAGTCTTTTTATTGCTTTCTTGATGGATATATTGGATATAATCAGATTGTTATTAATCCTGAAGATCAAGAAAAGACTACATTTACATATCTATTTGGTACATATACATATAGGAGAATGCCCTTTGGTCTTTGTAATGCACCTATAAATTTTCAAAGATGCATGACGAGTATTTTTTCTAACTATGTTGAAAGAATAATTGAGGTTTTTATAGATGATTTCACAGTGTATGGTGATTCTTTTGATAAATTTCTAGAATCTTTGATCTTGAAAAGGTGCATTGAAACTAACCTTGTCTTGAACTATGAAAAGTGTTATTTTATGGTAGAACAAGGAATAGTTCTTGGGCATGTTGTGTCTTCACATGGATTAGAGGTTGATAAAGCTAAAATAGATGTTATTTCATTATTGCCTTACCCCTTATGTGTGAGGGAAGTTCGTTCTTTTCTAGGCTATGTAGGTTTCTATCGATGCTTTATCAAAGATTTCTCGAAGATTACAGTACCCTTGTGCAAACTATTAGCCAAATAAGTGGATTTTGTGTTTGATCAAGCATGTAAAGATGCCCATGATGAGCTTAAGAGGCGTGTCACATCTGCCCATATTATTCAACCACCAAATTGAGATGAGCCTTTTGAGATAATGTGTGATGCGAGTAATTATGCGGTAGGGGCTGTACTTGGGCAAAGAATTGTTAAGAATTTGCATGTTATAGCCTATGCTTCCCGCATGTTGGACAGAGTGCAACGCAATTACCATACAACTAAAAATGAACCTTTTGCAGTGCTATTTGCTCTAGAAAAATTCAGATCATATTTACTTGGTACAAAAGTTGTTGTTTTTACTAACCATGTAGCTTTGAGGTATTTTTTTGAAGAAAAAGGAGTCCAAACCAAGATTGATTAGGTGGATCTTGTTTTTACAAGAATTTGATCTTGAGATCAAAGATAAAAAAGGTGTCGAGAACCATGTCGCTGATCACTTGAGCCGACTAAGGACCGAGGATATACAAACCGAAACAATAAGAGAGACATTCCCCCAATGAGTAGTTGTATGTGTTACATTCCTATACAAGACCATGGTATGCTGATTTAGTGAACTATTTAGTTAACAAAGAATTCCCTCCATGTTTGTCTAAATCCATAAAAAAACAAGTTACAAGCTGATGTTAAATATTATTTTTGGGGTACCCCTTATCTGTGAAAATTTTCTGTGGATCATGTAGTTAGGAGATGTGTACCACATGATGAATTTCATTACATTCTCACTTTTTATAATTCTCATTCTTGTGGTGGGCATTTTGGAGCAAAAAGAATGGCCCACAAGGTACTTGAAAATGGTTTTTATTTGCCTTCTATTTTAAGGACGCATATCATTTTTGCAAATCATGTGAAAAAATCCAAAGAACAGGTAATATCACTCATAAGAATCAAATGCCTTTAACAAATATTATTGTAAGTGAAATTTTTTATGTTTGGGGTATTGATTTTATGGGTCCTTTTCCTCTCTTTTTTGGCAATCTTTATATCCTTCTTGCTGTTGATTATGTGTCCAAATGGATTAAGGTAAAAGCCACACGAACTAACGATACTAAAGTTGTTTTAGATTTTGTCAAGACTCATAAATTTGACAGGTTTAGAATCCCTAAAGCTATCATTAGTGATCGTGGAACTCATTTTTATAATCGTTCAATGGAAGCAGTATTACACAAATATCACGTGACTCATCGGACTTCCACAGCATATCATCCTCAAACGAATGGCCAAGCTAAAATTTCAAATCGAGAAATCAAGTCCATTTTGGAAAAGACAGTGCAACCCAATCGGCGAGATTGGAGTCTACGACTTGGTTATGCACTTTGGACTTATCGGACTACTTACAAATCACCTACAAGAATGTCACCTTATAGGATGATTTACGAGAAAACATGTTATCTACTGGTGGAGCTTGAACACAAAGCTTTTTGGGCCATTAAAAAATGTAACATGGATTATGATGCTGCTGGGATTGCAAGAAAGTTGCAATTGCAAGAGTTGAAAGAGATTTGAAATGATGCTTATGAGAATGCAAGGATTTACAAAGAAAAGACTAAGAGTCTTCATGACCGAATGATTATGAGAAAATAGTTTTTCCTGGAAAGTTGTGCTCTTATTGGATTGGATCCTTTATTGTTTCTAATGTTTTTTCCTTATGGTATAGTTAAAATTACAAGTTTAAAAACAAATAAAGTGCTCGAGGTCAATGGGCATCGCTTGAAACCTTTCTATGAAGATTGGACAGCAGAACTCACCACTTTTGTGGAGTTAGTTGAACCAATCTATGAAGAATGAGCATGCCACATGATGAGTCAATGACATAAAACAAAAGCACTTACCAGGAGGCAACCCAACACAAAAAGAAAAAAATCAGATTTGCTTTCTTTTTCCCTTATCTTTTACTTTTCACATTTTACTTTATTTTTATCATTCTCTTATATTCCTTTTCTTTTATTTCAATATTGAGGACAATGTTGTGTTTAAAGTGTGGGGGTATTGAGAGAATTTTGGTTTTTTTTGTTGCATAAAAAAAAATCTATGTTTGATCTTTTTGAACTCCTATTGGTTTATAAGAATACGAGTATTATGTATGAGAATTAGTTGAGATAGATGAAGATATAAATCAAATGAATAAGTGTGCATGCAAGTTTTAACATTTAATTGGTTTAGGGATTGACTTTGAATATATGCCATGTTGACTTTATAGTGTTATACCAACGCAAGCTTTTGAGCCTTTAACATTATATTCTTTGATTGTGCATTCTTTCAATGATATGTATCTCTAGAACTTGCTTTATATCTTGTTGAGATTATATTCACATTACATGTGTACATGAAGATGATAAAGGCATTAGGAATTTTAATCACTTGAACCAAAAAGCCAACCTAAAGCATATTATCTTTACTAAGCCCATTTTGAGCTTGTTTATCTTTTCTTTACTTTACCCATATGTAAACCTTAACTTTTTATATGTTTTCTTTTCCCCTAGCCAAGGATTAGTAGAGCATGCACTTGTTGATATCTCATGGGTTATGGTTGGAAATTATGTGAAAAGAAAAAAATGATGCTTGATGAAAAGATGAGCAAAGTTGTCAAAGGTGAAAAAAAAACAAAGTTTAGGAAATACATATCAAAAGCATTCCACACCCCAGTATCCTATTCATCCATCTCAGACATTTGCCTATTTTTACATCACTAACTGCTTTTTACACCTTTGTCAAAAAACTGATAAACATTTACCATTCAAATATCACCAATATCTTTTGAACATCAAGTGTATTACCCTAAGTCCATCGGATCCCATACAACCATTATTCCCTATATGGTATAGTCCAAATGAGAAATGTGAATATCATGATGGGATTTTTGGCCACTCAACTGGAAATCATAAGAATTTCAAAATATCAAGTTTTATAAGTTGATAAGAAAGGGACAAGTTAAGTTTGTGAAAGATAATGTCATCTATAACATTATCAATGGATCATCTTCAGCAATGCAAGTGGTTAGCAAATGTTGTAATCACCGAACAAAAAAAAAGTAAAGCTAGAAATGACTCCACCGTCACTGCCAATTTCTTAGTCGGTAGCAATATAGTTTTCATTGATGATTTTTGAGTTGGCGACGACACAGTTTCGTTGTTGATTGCTGAGTTAGTAGAGGCATCGTTTTCGTTGTTAATTTTTAAGTCAAGGGGGCTGTGTGCACTGACGAGTCCATGCGTCAATTGTGGAAACAGTTTCATTGACGATTTATGAGTCAGCAGCAACTCAATTTTCATTTATGATTTTTTAGTCAACGGGGGCCGTGTGCACTGACGAATCCATGCATCAACTATGGAAGCATTTTCGTTGATGATTTTTGAGTCGACATCGATTTAGTTTTCGTTGATGATTTTTTAGTCAACAGGGGTTGTGTGCACTAAAAAATCCATGCATTAGGTGGGGAAGCAGTTTCATTGATGATTTCGGAGTCAACAGGGGCTGTGTCCGCTGATAAATCCATGCGTCAGCTGGGGAAGCAGTTTCGTTGACGATTTCTGAGTTGGCAGCAACTCAATTTTCATTGATGATGTAAAACCCAACCAAAATTATTGTTGGACAGGCCTATTCTAGGTGAGAATAATAGAGGACATGACTAGCCTTAGAATAACCTAAAAAAGGGATAAGAACAACCTTATCCAGTCTTCCAAACACCCCTTGACATTTAAGAGGGGTATAAATGCAGCAAAGGAGAGAGAATGACCTTTGCTCTCCCTAAAAATAGCCAGCCAGCAGCCTTGGTTGCAGCAACCTCTCTTCCCAAAGCAAACCCAGCTACATGCACCTCCTTGGAACATGGGATAAGAAGGGAGGATTAAAGAAAAATAGAGGTGGTCGAAGCAATGGAAGGAGAAGGAGTCTAGACCTCTCCCTAAAAACCAGCTAGCAAACACCACTACAATCGTTACTCCCCCAAGAAGAAAACCTAGCAACCAGCTATATGTACATTATTTGAGTGTTAGAGAGGAAATGAGAGTTAGAGAAAAACATAAATAGCCAAAAATATGGAAGGATGAGGAGTGTAGGAGGCCGGCTGGTGCAGCTGGAGAAGGGAGGAAGAAAACCAAAAGTATAGGGGAAGAAAAACTATTAAATCCCTTTCTAAAGCTGTTGAAAATGTGAGGTATGAACCAAAACCCTTCTCCCTTTGTTCTTAGGACCTTAGGACCAAAAACGAAGAAGAAAACCCTAAGAAAATGGCCTAGGATTTTACACTAGTTATGAAGGAAACCTAAACTAAAAAGAGGGGTGAAAATGAGGTTGGATGGAAACTTAATTCCAAAACATTAAACAAAAAAATGGGTAATTTTGAAGGGATCATAGTAAAAACTAGACAGTATATGAATTTCCTGTGATGAAATGTATATATTAAAACCATGTTAGAGTCCTGGATTCTGCTGGAGCTAAAACAAAACCTATGCTTGTGTTTTGTGATAGAATTTTTGCATATGTGAATGATGAAATTATGTGAAAATGTGTTAGAAAGTGTTATGAACATAATTGTACTATCATTTGAACCTTAAAAGCATGTGGAAACCAGAACTAAATTCACTCCATGTTGATGCCTTGAGTTTCTTTGTGTAATGGATGAACTTGTTTAATTAGGAAGCATATGATTATATGTATGAGTATGATATGTTGTTCGCTATAATATTGTGTTAAACTTGATGAAACGCATGCGAAAGATTGGATAAAAGAGGCATATATGCTTCGGCCAAGAATAGGAACATTTACGAAATCTCACATGATGAACCACCATAAGTTGATGTGAAATAGCATGAATGTGGGACTTTTTTATGTGTCATTGAATTGTTATAAATTATATTGATGAATTTTAGATAATACCATTGAGGACTTAAAGTGATGTTTAGGGGATTCTTTGGAAGAATATGTATGTTGAGAATTTGTTATGTATTGTTGATGGTCTTGTGATAAAACTTTGAATGCGATTGATTTTTTGTATGTGGTGAAACTTGGTTGGGGATGAGTTATGAAAGGGGAAAAACTAACATAGACCTTTTGTTTTGTCAAGGTAAAGAGAAAAATCAGAAACGGTTTCATCACCACTATTGATTTAAAATCTATCGCGACATGCGTTGCGTTGATGATTTCTGGGTCAGAAGCTACTCTTGAAATAAGTATGGTGATGAATGTGATTTTAAAGATGCAAATGTATTGATTTATGGTCATTGATGTCTTAGGTGGTGTGGCCAGGATCAGACCATCGCCAGGACAAGGACAACCCACAAGTGGAGCAGGTAGGTGGTTTCCACCTTTTTCTCGTATGATTTTATGTTTTGAAATGATTTACTTATGATGTTATTTTATTAAATCCTTGTTGAATGATGAAACGACGATGAAGTGTGTGATTGAATTCTTGATAATTGTCGAATCGACTAGGAAATATCGATCGAGTTCTGGTTGAATGTTGAAACAATGGTGAAAATATTAATGTTCTTAAATGACCTGTTTGAGGTGGATATATTATTATGTTGTGATGAATATTAAACCGACTATGAAATGTTGATTGGGCTATTATGAATTTGGGCTACTGATGAAAGGTAGTATGAGTATTACAAAGGATTTTTTGTTGTATTATATTGAATGTAATTGGGACAAATGGTAGTATGAGTATTACAAAGGATTTACTGTTGTATTTTATTGAATGTAATTGTGACAATTGGTTGTATGAGTAATTACGAAGGGTCTACGGTTGTATTTTATTGAGTGTAATCGTGATGAATGGTTGTATGAGTATTATGAAGGATCTACCGTTTTATTATATTGAATGTAATTATGACGAATGGTTATATGAGTATTACAAAAGATCTACCATTGTATTATACTAAATGTTAATGAACATGAATGGTTGTACGAGGATTACGAGAGATCTATTATTGTATTGTATTGAATATTAAGTGTCATGAATGGTTGGATGAGTAATACGAAGGATGTATTGTTGTGTTACTGAATGTTAAACTGTTATGGAATGTTTGCTTGTGTATTACAAATGATCTAGTATTATGTTTACTGAAATGTTAAACTATTTCGGAACGCCTATACGAGTATCACGAAAGGTCTGCCATTATGTTGCAGTGACTTTTAAATTTTTATGAACTGTTTGAATGAGCAATTCAAAGGATATTACCATGTTATAGTGATTTTAGAAGACGCCTATGGAACATTTGATTGGTTGATGATTAGCTTCGGCTAATGACATCCTAAATGGATGACCAGGATGAACAGATGATTAACTTTGGCTAATGGCATCCAAATGGATGACCGAGACAAGTGATTGATTAGCTTCGGCTAATAGCATCCGAACGGATGACCGGGACAAGTGATTGATTAGCTTCGGCTAATGGCATATGAACGGATGACCATGATGAACAAATGATTAGGTTTGGCTAATGGCATCCGTATGGATGACCGAGACAGATGATTGATTAATTTCGGCTAATGGCATCCGAATGGACGACCGGGAAACATGATAAATTAGCTTCGGCTAATGGCATCCTAAGTGGATGACCAGGATGAATAAATGACTAGCTTCAACTAATAACATTCTAAATGGATGACTGGGATGAACAAATAATTAGCTACAGCTAAGGGCATCCAAAGTGGATGCCCGAGGTGAACAAATGATTAGCTACGGCTAATGGCATCCAAAGTGGATGACCAAGATGAATAAATGAGTATTCTCGGTTAATGACACCCTAACTGGATGACTAGGATAAATAAACGACTAACTTTGGCTAATAGCATCCTAAGTGGATGAATAAATGATTGACTTTGGCTAAGGGCATCATAAGAGGATAGTCAAATTTGAGAGTTATGAGTTAGTTTGAAGAATTGATGCATTCATGTAAACTATGTTTTGTATATACCAAGTATATGAAAGAACTACAATTGTTGTGCTTTAGCAAAGAATAATGTTGGTTCGGCTAACAATATTCAAGATGAATGACCGGGTTTGAGTATTGTAATTAGCCTCAGTACTTGGCAAATTATTAATGGTGGTATTTACATAAGTAAGGAGAAATGAAAGAATTATGCTCTTTTGATTCATGAATGAAATGTAACGTTAATATTCTTTACTATGTTTCTTTTTAATTGCCTATAATGCTGGAAATTATCTTGTGCTATAACAGGGACATCATACCAATATGGCGCATGAGGAAATCTGTTTCACGTCTCACACATTTTGAAAAAGAACTATATATTCATGTTGTCGCACCCTCGCGGCGGAGCTCGGCGACCTTCGTCTGATTTCGGGGTCTTTGTTGTTTGTGTAAAAGGGAGTCGCCACCTAGTGTTTTGGTCACTAGAAACCCTAACTGGTCTTTGAGAGATTCTAAGGCAAGGGACTAGTTGCGTAAACGGAAGATATTAGCACCCCTAGTACGCCCTACCTATGGTAAGCTGCTTGGTGTTTGGTTTGCTTTATAATTGCTATGGTGTTGGTGTTTTCTAATCCCATCAGTTTTTCTAGGTTTGCTTCAAACTAAATTTATTAAGATAGAAATCCAAGGAGATTCCATGTGCTTTGCAAGCTCATTTTTTCCTTGGTATTTCAAGAGTTTGCGACTCGTAAATCGCAAGGAGGAGGGACAAAAATTTATAAATCTAGGGTGCTTTAAAAACCTATTTTTTTTGTCTTGGTGTTTTATACTCTCACGACTCGTAAACCATGGAGTAAAAAATTGAAATGTCCTCGATTATAATCAAGGCTTCTTTCAAGGATGTGTGCGGATTTATTATTCTTAGAAAATTATTTTGGATATTTACCACTCCTGGTTTTTTTATCCAAATATTAACAGTGAATAATAACAAATTATTCCTAATAATATTTTGGATATTCGTCCTTTAAGGATTTCTTTATCCAAACATTAGCGGTGAATAATAGATGAATTCCCCCCAAAATAAGATTTTTATATTTTTTGGAATATTGGGCAATACCCTTTGGAGTTTTACAAACATGTTGTAAAATCCAGAAATGTAAGAAAATAATTTTTGTTGTATTTAAGAAATCCATGCGAGAACACATTTTCAAAACTTTCAATATTTTTTTTTTAAAAAAGAACGTTCAAAACATGTCAGGGTATTGGCCATATGCAACACACAAGAAAACAAAATTTTTTTATCGAAACATAAGCATCATAGTTAATCACAATTAAAGACGACAAACCGTGCATATATATATATAAATTTTGAGAATATATATATATATATATATATATATATATATATATATATTCTCAAAATTTTGCAAAAATGAATAAAATATAACAAAACAAAGATGGCCTTTCAAAACTAACTTTTCTCAAATAAAATTTGATTCTTTCTTAAACCCTAAAAATTAAACTGTCACTGTTTAAGTGAATTATAATTCACTTGAACAGTAACACAAATGCTATCATTTAACAGAATTATAATTCACTTGAACAGTAACACAAATGTTATCATTTAACAGCACATAGGAAAACGCCTCCCCCCTTAGAATCTGCCCAAAACCTTACTACAATTACAAAAGGGGTTTCCCTGCAATTTCAATTTCCTTCCCCGGCCTAAACTTATCAAAGATACCCCATCCCAGATTATAAAGCAGAAAAGGAAAACATCTAAACTGAATAGTGGGCTGATGACAGCCCCCACGGTTCCTTATGCACCAGAGAAAGAAAAAACAAAACAAGGAACCCGCAACTCTAACACAAATAACCATCTCAACTCAAAGCCACGGAAAGAAACAGAAGGCAAGCATTTATTGTATGGAAAAAAGAAAATAGAAAACGAAAGTGCAAAGCCAGAATACAAAACAAGTATTTTTTAAAACATCAAAACAATAAGAGATTTATATGCGGCAAGGGAGGAGAAAGTGGAGACTTATACCTACAGGTCTCACTAGTTTTAGTTGCAGAAGATGAAATACAAAACCTCAAATGAACGTTTCTCTCAATGTTTAGCAGCCAAACTTCCTCTCTATATGCTGCAGATCTCCCCGTTTCTGCAGGTCTCACTGGTTTTGACATATGAAAGTTTCTATCAATATTTAGCAGCAGAGCTTGTGGTGCAGACCAAACGTTTCTTCTCTTCCTCTCTTCCTCTTTCTCTCCTTTTTTCGTCTTTCTGCTCTCTCCATTTCCTGCTTTTTTTCTTCTCTTTCACGTTCCAGTTGCAGGCTTTTTAGTATCAAAGAAAAGCCTCCTTTCTTTCCCCTTGTTTTGCCTCCGTCTCCTCTTTTTTTCCTTCTCTCTCCCCCTCTTTAGGTCAGCCCCTATATTTACGCACCTTTTCCAATTTGGTCCTTGGTTTCGGATTTCCTCAATTAAGTCCCTAATTGGCCATTAAACTTTAATATTTATGCAATTAAGCCCCTGATTTGACCAAATCAACTCTTAAAAATTATAATTTGACCCTAGAACTTTAATTTCTTCCAATTAAAGCTCAAATTGACTTAAAAATCAATTTTTCTTGCAATCAAACCCTTTATAAATTCAATTAAACCTTCAATAAAATCCAATTATCTCCATAAACATCCAATTTTGGACTTTTCTCTTCAAATTAAATTTTCTTTTCCCACAAGGTTCTCATCATTCAAGTATATACTGTAAAAAATTTCAATCCTTGTATTTTTGAACCTCCTTAATCAATTTTTCTGATCCTTTCCTGAGCGCACCAACCTTCTATTATTTTTCTAATTTCTTTCGGCTATATATTTATATATTTATTTTTATTTTTGTGTGGGGACTCAAAAGTAGGTTACAACATGTGGCATGGACTAACATACATTTAGTGTATGTTAGGATCTTGGGTAAGGGGATCACCATGTATTGGCTAACATACATTTAGTATTTATTAGGATCCCGGGTAAGGGGATCACCATGTAACGATTGACATACATTTAGTGTACGTTAAGGTCTTGGTTAAGGGGATCGTTATCCATCGACACCTATGGGGTGGTGATGATATTGGTGAAAATGGTATCAGCAATGTGTTAGGAGAAAATAATTTTGGTTGATTTTATAGAATCTTGAATGGAAATTGAAAATGAAAGATGAAATAATTTTTAGTAATTGAATGAGAAAGAGTTCCAAATGAAATAAAAAGGAGAAAAGTGAATAGAATATGAATATATGTTTGCCTTTCTAAATTGTTGGATTTTTGTGTTACTATACTTATTGTGATATTCATTGTAACGACCCAACTTTTTCAAGGCCAAAATCGCTGGAATCTTTTTTATCATCCAGTTTCTGGGTGTTTTTCACCATATCATTCTTCAGGTTTATCATTGCATTCTGTTCATTAACAAGGCATAATCTATGTAGGATAACGTAAATCAACATTCTTATAGAACAAATTCTCAATACACGTGTTTATAATATTATATTTCCATACTCATAAGTTTACATTACATCATATCGATATACCTATAAATTCACATTCTTGTTCTAATCTCGTTATCATCACGAGTTCATACAAGAGTATCAAACAACAAGTTACATAACTAGTACTTTTGTTATCCTGACCTCATGTCATTTTACAACACGACATCCTCATTAGATGAATGTCTCATATGTATATTCATACACATTATATCAACTTGTTCGTACATTCACATCCGTGTTCCATTTCAACTTTTCATTACTAGACTTTACAAAAGAGGTCGGACGACTTTACAAAAGAGGTCGGACGACTAATTGAGTGATTGACACGTTCATTCATGCAAAACTCATATCTCCCATAACACATGTGTTGTTACTTATTTTTGGACCCCATGTTTGCTGGAAGATTGACAAAAGCAGATGAAAGAAATATTTTTTTGAAACCCTGTTTGAGCTGTTTTTTGTTCTCTTTATCCTTCCCCTTTGCTGCCAAAATCATCAGATTTTCTTAGATTGATCAGAAGTCTTCATAATTCCAAATTCATTCCTTTTTTATCTGATCTTTAAGGTTGAAAAAATCCCTCAGAATTTGCATAAAAAAATGGTTCTGCTGTTGTCGCAATTTTTTGTTCTAGCTTAGGCTTTGATTCTGACTCGGTTTCGTACGATATCTGACCATCCTAGGTATATTCTGTCACTCATGATATGTTAAAAAATTGATGTACACCTTTATTAGGTCCTAGGGATCATTGTTTTTAGGGCAAATTCTCAGTCAGATTCGGATGCTCAGCATCGTCAGATCAAGAACCTTTTTGACCAACTAGATTACTAGCAGATTCTGTTCTCTAAAATGATTTTATCTCACTTTAACTCCTTCATCAAATTTTTTTTCCGGGACACGTAGATGAATTTGAGCTTTTAAATTGCTTGATTCCGATAACAGAAACTCAAGATATTCCTGTTTGAAATCTAGTGTGAAAACATAGAATCTTGTCGCGAGAAGGTTTCCAGTCGAGTTTGGTTGCAATTCTGTTATTCAAAACGAATTTATCTCACTTTGAATCCTTCATCAAAGTTGTAGTCTGGGACGCGTAGATGAATTTGGGCTTTTGAATCGCTTGATTTCAATATCAAAAGCTTAAGATATTCTCATTTGAATATCTAGTGTTGAAAGCAGGGATTCCTGACCGCGAGAAGGATTTTTGCCCAAGTTCGCTGGACTGATTCGAAGGATTTTTTTTGGACCAAGGACTGAATTGAAATGTGCTAAATTGAGGGATTGAATTGAAGAAGGACATTGAAAGCTGGAGAGGGGGGCTGGATCATCATAAATGACAGGATTTTTACCACACCGAATAAGGAAAATAGGACTTTGCAGCTGCACCCTCCATCTGATTTCTTTCCTTTTTTTCTCTGCTGTTTTCCTTTCTCATCACGCCTGGATTTTGGAGCTGAAGACCATGTTTTTGTTGCCTCATTTCAAAGGGAGCAGCTAGCCCTATGGAAGGAAAGAAAAGAGCCACACTATCCTCTAACTAGGAAAGAAATCACTGCTGATCACAAAATCAATTGAAGAAATTGAAGGTTTATTGATCAATTGAGGGTCCAATTGCATAAATCAGAGGCCAAGGACTGAAGTGAAAAGCGTGGCCAACTATAAGGGCGGAGACTGAAATTGGCAGGAATGCAATTGAATTAATTCTTAAAATCCAAATTACATTGTGAGGACTTAAAAGAACAAAGGATAAATTAAGGACTGAGTTGGGAAAAATATGATGGCACCACATTAAATGAAACGGCGCGTTTTGTATAAAACGACGTCGTTTCATCGTTAAAAAAAAAGGGAAACAGAACGGTGTCATTTTGGGCGACACTATTCCCCTTTCTTCTTCCCCTGGACGTGCAGCAGGGGAAGAGAAAACATTTTTTTCTTCTTGTTCTTTCCTCATTAACTCCCTCGTGCCGCGCGCTCTACCAACACCCGAAGCCCCACGCACCCTCATGATGAGAGACCAGGGGAGTCGCACCCTTCAGCCACGCCCATTGGCCAGCCAACCCGGCAGCCCTGCTCCCCATGCACTGAGATAGGGTGGCAATAGGGACGCCCCCGCTCCCTTTTGCCCTATAAATACCACCCTAACACCAACACGCGAGAGGGGAGGGAGAGGAGAAAAAAGGGGAGATGCAGAGAAATAAAAAAGGAAAAGAGAGAAGGGAATGAACCAAAGAGAGGAAAACGGACCAAAAAAGGAAAGAAAACCGGGAAAGCCATAAATAGGAGAGGGAAAATGAACCGAAAGGAGAAAAAAAAGAACTGAACAAGAGGGATAGTGAGAGGTAAAGGAGAGTGGACCGTGAGGGTAAAGGAAAAGCGGTACTGACGAGGTCGGGTCTTGGAAAGAAACATCACCTAAACCAGAACAAATAGAAAAGGAAACGCAACAGAAGAAGAGGAGGAGAACGAAGGAGAAGGGAAGAACAAGAGCCTCTTTCTCCACCGCTTGAAACAGTAACGTTATTGCTTGGAGCCGCCGTTTGTGAGCAACGACACCGCCACCGGCCTCCACTACAGCGTCGCCAGCGAAGCAGTCCGACCAGCAGGGCACTGCCACCTCCGCACCAAGTACACTTTGCTTCCCCCTTTATTTCTTTTGGTTGTCTACACTTTCTTCCAGCATGCAGAACGTTCGTTCTGCATGCAGGAGGATAGGGGGAAAATAATTCCCCCCTGGTTGGTTTTCCAATGCTAGGCCATGCCGGTTTTGGTCCAGCACTGATGGGTTCCTTTCACTGGGCCAGGCTGGTTCTGGCCCAGTTCTGATGTGTTTGTGGACCAGACTGATTCTGGCCCAGCCCTGCTGTCTGGGCCGGGTTTGGCTTGGACTAAAAAAGAGAACTGTTGGGCTGAGATCGGCCCAACCCTTTTGGGGCTAAGTCCGGCTCAGTTAGTTGGGTCGGCCCAGCCTAGCCCACTTAATATTATATTATATATTATAATGTATTTATATTATTTATATATATTTAGAGATATATAAAAAAAATTTTAAAAAGAAATTCTGAGAAATCCTTAAAAAAATTTTGTTGATTTTCCTACATATTTTTATCAAATTTTTTTAATACTGGTTTGTATTTTTATACTGTAAAGATACAAATCCAGTATTAAAATACCCGGTTTTCGTTGAGACATCAAAAAAATAAAATATAAAAAAAATGTTTTGTTTTCATGCATACGGCCTAGTCTCTCCAAAATAAAGAAAAAAAAATCATCACATCATATTTTCATACAACAAAGAAAATTTCAAAAAAATATATATGTATTAAGTATGCACTTTGGCTGTAACAACATGTTTGTTAGAGTTATGAGAACTAGGCCAATATTTCAAAAATTCTCAAAAAATCTTTTTGTCTTCTTTTAGTATCTAGATTACGAATTTATACGTAAAATGTATTCCTAATATTAAAAATATATTTTTCATGTAGACAGTAGAACGGTTAGGTTTTACCCGATAAGATAAGGATCTCCTTACTAAGGAGGACTTTTCTTAAACCATAGACAGACCAACAACTAGAGACACGATAACACCTTAGCTTTTTATCAGACAATCAAATAATGCAGCTTACCTTAGGTAAGGCGTATTTGGGGTGCTAATACCTTCCCTTTACGCAATCAGTCCCCGTACCCAATCTCTGAGACCAATTAGGGTTCCTAGTGACCAAAATACTAGGTGGCGACTCCCATTCCATTTTTCACTGATAAAAGACAAGAATTTCTTGTCTCCCTATATTTGCTAGATACAGATATTACACATTTTAGATTTAAAGTGGAAATATTCGCCTTCACCCCGCACACGTGCGACACCACATATCACACTGCTTATATTTTCTAAGTCAGTGACACTTTCATCCCTTGGTAATTCACATAGAAGACCATTCACCTTGAACACATATACATTCAGGATACTATCTAAAATGACATCATTATGCAAATTTTCATTCTTTCATATGATATCCAACATTCACTGATTCACATTTCACATCAATAACATATTAAATCATGTAATTTAACTAGAAAGCATAGGTATGGATTACCTACCTACAGTAGAAGCTCTACTCATGCTCCCCTACTACTACTACTACACCATGTATGTGGTCCCTCTTGTAATCACAGGCATATCTCATAAATTATCCTCATTCAAGGATACATTCAATAATAACCATATTAAGAGTCAATATAGATCTTTCTTTCAATTATTATTTTCTTTATATTTTACGTTTTTCTCATTTCACTCATTAATATCGTAATTCTTTGTCTGACCATAGTTATCATTACAAATTTCCATTTCGAGCATGGCTAGTTAATTTTGGAAGCTAAGATATAATATCACATGTTCCTAGAAAGGGAAGGACCCAATGTTTCACCCTTAATGTGTCTAGATAGTCGCTTTAGCGACTTTTCAAATCTACCAGCAGAGATCGCATTTCGACCTCTTCTCAAATTTTTGACTATATCTGGAGTTCAATAACTCCGTGTCAAGTGAAGTTAGTCTTGTTGGAAATATAAGACATGGGGATACAAGTCTGATGAAGGGAGGAGAACCTAGTTCTACCCCCAAGACACTCGAAATGTCTCATCAACCTACTGCCCTATAAGGTCTTTCATGACCCAATCTCGGTTGGTGACCCATAACTAGAGTTCTATAGCTCCTAATTGAGTAAGACCAATTTCTTTAATTATTCAACACCCAGAACAACAATTTCTATGAAGTAACCAGATCCTAATTCCCTCATTCTCCCACTTGAATTCTCTCTGAAAATCAGGAGACGAATCTGTCTAGATTCGTCAACCTTCTCACTTACACACAACATCCACAATTCAACTTTCCATCTTATATCTCAACCCCTAGCAATCTCGCATACCATATAAGAGTGTCAAAAATATCTTTTAAGAGTCAATTTACTCTATTTATTTTGATCTTCCCTCTTAACGTCAAAATAAAACATTTTTATCGATTTTACTCACTTTTCAAACAATATTTTTCTAAACACAATCCTTGCTATTTCCATATATATTTTTTCTCATTTCAATATAATTAAACACACATCATCAAGCTAGATATGTCAAATTAAACATCCCCCTTTTTGATGCATAAGTGGCCGAAAGCATGGCCTTAAGGAACCAAGAGTTTCTTCATTCCTTTCATGCTAATTTCATTCAATTCACACACACATTCACATAAAAAACAACCTATTATAATAAATTAAATAAAGAAAATCATAATTTCCCCCTTTTCCTTTTTGCTTTTCATATGGCCAACCACCCATAACTCCATTACCCATACATTTTCTTTGATGAATAAAATCATGATTTCATGCCTTCAATCATATACAACACATGAATTAACTTAATTTTAACAATTAATATATTTCCCCCAATTCAAGTCTAAGAACTCTAATTAAAATTCAACAATAAGGCATCAATTCGTAATCAAATTCGAAACGACTTATAAAACCATGTTTAGAACTCCTTACCTAGTAAGAATCAAGGTCTTGATCCTCAACCGGTCAAAAAAGTTTTACTCCCCCTTTTCTAATGACAGCCGACCCTACCTTCTCTAATGACAGCCGACCCTACCTTCTCTCTCTACCTTAAAAATTTCTTGTTAATCCCTTGCTCACAAGTGTTTATTCTACCTATAAACTTTTAATCTTAGATGAGTTTTTGGAATTTTTGATGTTTCTCTATTGATTTGGAAAAAATAGAATAAAAAAATTTCTCCCTCTCTTTTAAATAGTTGTTGCCGGTTTGTATTGGGCAAGTGAGGGGTATTTATACCCTATAATTTCTCTTATTTGCACTTAGGCTCCATTTCCTTTAAGTGTCTTATTTCACCCCTCCCACATCGTTTCTTTTTATAATCAAGCTATACCTTTTTTCATTTCTTATAATTCCACCCCTAAACTTTGTAATTTAGTTCTTTTTAAAAAAATTTAATCAAACCCTCAATATTTCCAGGTTAAATTTATAATATCTCAAAAAATTTCATCCAAAAATTTCTAAATTCCTGTTTTATTTAAATCTATAAATAAATTTCTTCACTTTTATTTTCCATTTATTTAGTTTACAATTTACGCAAACATTTATTTCTTGGGGTTTACAGGACGAATCCATGTCGACACCTATACTTAGAGAAATTGCTAAGGGGCAGAAAGGACAAACCTATATAAGGTGATGTTATTGCTCCAGAGAAACCAAGTTCATTCTTTGGAGAGTGGTCACATTGAAGTTTGAGAGATATGTGACCTCTTTAAGATGACATGAGGGCATGAGAGCCCTTAATAGGAGAAAGATATCACCGAAGAGTGGGAGGTTTGTGGCCTATTTGGTGATTGCATGGGGGCTTGGGAGCCCCCTAATTGAAGAGTATGCCATTTGACTTTCCTAGCATTATCATGGGGGATGGGAACCTCACTAGACAGTCATTCCAATTCAAGTTTGCATTGGAGAGGCGGGAGATCCAAGATCAATCCCTGACAAATTGGTGAGAAGAACTTTGACATCATTTGCAGAACATTCTTATTCAAAACTATACTAGAGAATGGGATATCCGAGTGAGAGGCCCTAAGGCATCACGTGGAGAATGTGATAGTCTAAGACTGCACTAGAGAATTGGGGATTCAAGATCAACCCTTAACAAATTGGTGAGAAGCCCATGGGCATCACTTGGAGAATGATGTTATTGCAATAGAGAGAGATCTATAAAAAAAAAATGGTTGCCAAAGTTACATTATTTTTATTTCAAAAATAAACTTACATTCCTCTTAAGGAATATGTATCTTAAGGTGATCTGAGTGATAGGTGTGGGGGAGGTTTTTAGGAGGACCATGTTTTGAAGGTGACACCAAAGTGTTTACTTTGATTTCCCTAATAACTTGGAATGAGTGATCATATTCATGAGAGTTATAAATCCTTAGAACACACTACATATCTATGGGTTGATCCCTCATTGTTCTTCCTTAAGCTTTCATTTCTATTAGGAGAATGATTTCACTTGAAAGGTTCCTAATGCTAGTTGCCTTTGTAAGATAAAGGAGGCTTATGTTGTAGCAAATCAGCCTTTTCCACCTATATATGATTTTTCATGACTTGCTTCACCTTGAGCAAGCTTCTATCTAGTAAGACATAAAATTTTCTCTAGAGGACATATTCTCTTACCCCTCTTATCAAGGCTTTTAAGGCTACTAGTTAGAGCAATTCTTCCACCTTGAGCATCTTCTCATTAAACCTCTTCAAATATGCCCGTGTATTCTCGTCTTCTTATTGGGTAACACCAAATAGCTTTGTAAATCTTTTGTTGACGGGTATGCTAGTGCTGAAGTGAGCCACTAGTTTGGCACAAAGATCACTAAACCTTTCAATGGAGTTTTGCTCAAAATTATTGTTCTAACCATGCACAAACCCTTAAAAAGGTTGTGATAAGATTTTCCACATTAAGTCATTCTATACATACTCCCTCGAGTCGATCAAGCCATCATAGTTGTTTAGACTTATTTTTATGAAAATATAGTCTTTAAGGAGTTAAGTGTTTAATACTTGTTTGGATAAGGGAGATCCCCTTTATTTGTTAGGCTCTTGGAAGCCTGAAGTATTTAGCATGGAACGATGATTATGGCAATTAGTGTCTATCTCATGGTAGCTAGGGGAAGGATGTTCGGAGTATCAGCTATGTACATGTGTATCGCAATGGCACGAATGACCCCTTGAAAGACTCTCAGGATTGTCATTATATTTAGTCTTTTTTGGGTAGTGTCGCACGTGTGCGGCGTCGCGGCGAAAATTCCACTTCAATCTAAAATGTATCTATCTATATCTATCTGGCAAATATGGAGGACAAGAAATTCTTGTCTTTTATCAGTGAAAAATGGAATGGGAGTCGCCACCTAATATTTTAGTCACTAGGAACCCTAACTGGTCTCAGAGATCAGGTATGGGGACTGGTTACGTAAAGGGAAGGTATTAGCACCCCAAATACGCCTTACCTAAGGTAAGATGCATTGTTTGATAGTCTGATAAAAAGCTAAGGTGTTATTTAACTATTGGTCTGTTTAGGGTTCAAGAAAAGTCCTCCTCAAGAAGGAGGTTCTTATCTTATTGGGTAAAATCCTAACTGTTCTAACATCTATACAAAAAAACTATATTTTTAATATCATGAATATGTTTTTCGTATAAATTCGTAATCCCAGATACTAAAGGAGACAAAAATATATTTTTAGAATTTTTGAAATATTGGCCAAGTTCTCATGGCTCTAACAAACTTGTTATTAAAGCCAAATTGCATGCTAAAACCTTTTTTGAATGTTTTTGTTTTATGTGTAAAAAAAACAATATCATTTTTTGTTATAGGCCGGACCCGGCCCAAACCTAAATGCTGGGCCAAATCAGCCTGGCCCAAGAAGGTAAAAACGAGGAGGGGAATTATTTTCCCCTCCCATCCCTTGTATGGAGAACGATATTTCGTTCTGCATGCAGGAGGAAATGAAGCCGAGAATTAAATATAGGCGGCAGGGAAAGAAGAGTTACCTGGCACGGAGAAGGTGGCGTTGCTGGCCTAGCTGCTTCACTGGTGGTGCTGCAGTGGAGGCCGGTGGCGGTGTCGTGGCTCACGGACGGCGGCTCTCTAGCGGTCTTCTTTGTTCAAGCAATGGAGAGAGATTTCTTCCTCTTCCCTTCTCCTCTGGTTTTTTTGTTTTTTTCTTTCTCTGTTTTGTTTATCCATGGTTATCCCTTTGTCCTCTCGGTTTTGTTTTTAAAAAAACTTCCCTCCCCGGTTTCAAGCTTCCCCTTACTCTTTCCTTTCTCTCTCTATTTCATTTCTCTCTTTGGCTCGTTCTCTCCTCCCCTTGATTCGTTCCGTTTTCCAGCGGTCTTTGTTGTCGGCGGGGAAGACGAGTGACCAATGGTGATGATGAAGTGCTCTGTTCCTGGTGGTGTTGCTGCGGGTGGGAAGAAGATGGTGAGCTGTCCTCGGTGGCGGGCAGTGTTTTGCTGCTGTTTTCTTCCTCTGCGTGGAGGTGCAGGTTCCTTTTTTTTTTTCAATGGTGGCGCGACGTGTGGCTGTGGTCGCTCTTCCTCTTCTTTGCTGCTTCTGCTTTTCTTCTTCCAAGCGGTGGTGTTGTTGTTGTTGGTAGTGTTGATGGTGGCGGAATGGCAGTGGTTACGGGAGTGAGGCACGGTTCTTCTTCTTTTCCTTGCAGAGGCGCAGGTTGCTGCCTTTTCTCCAGTGGTGTGTTTGTATTTTCCTCCATCTATTTCAGTTTCAAAAGAGCCCTCTCTCGTCCAAAAAAAGCACCTCTCTTACTGCTGGTGTTGAGAGCAGTATTTATAGGCTAGAGGGGAACGAGCTGTTATTGCGCGTGGGTAGCAGGGCAGCGCCGAGGTTGGTTAGGCAGTGGGTGCAGCTGGTAAGGCGCGACTCCCCTGGTTTCTCATCATCCAAAGGCGTGGGGCTTCATGTCTTGGCAGAGCACGCGGGGCGCCAGAATTAATGAAGAATGAAGAATGCCTACCTTCCCCTGCTGCACGTCCAGGGGAAGGAGAAAGAAGAATAGTGTCGTTCAAAACGATACTGTTCTGTTCTGCTCAAAACAGTGGGCCTCTTTTTTTTTACATATATATATATATATTGTTTTTACTTATTTTATTTGTAGGGATACCCAAAAATGGATTACAACAGATGCCCCCTTTTTATAATGCTTATGGAGCAGGGGTTTTGCATAGTAAGTTTTATAAAGATAAGCAAAACTGAACTTCCAAAATTGATCTTGTCAAGGCTTGATGGATCTGAAACTTTGTCTTTACAGCAATCCTCTTCAACCCAAAACTACGATCAAAACTTAGTCATCTTGAGATCCCAATCTGGCGATCCTCTGACTTCTAACTTCGATTAGACTAACTTGGAATTCCATCTGAGATCCCATCTGGCAACCTCTTTTAACCAAAAAAACCTATATTTGTAGCTTGGCCAACTTGAAATCGTATCTGGCGATTTCCTTTAGCCAAGGCTAATATCTGTGTTATGGTTGGGTTAACCTGAGATCCTTTTTGGCGACCTCCTTTAACCAAAACCAAAATAATATGTGTAACTCGGTCAACCTGAAATCCCATCTAGCGATTCCTTTTAACCAAAGCCACCTAAGATCCCATCTGGCGATCTCCTCTAACTAGAACCAAAATAATATATGTAACTCAGTCAACCTGAAATCCCATCTGGCGATTCCCTTTAACCAAAGCCACCTGAGATCCCATCTGGCGATCTCCTCTCACTAGAACCAAAATAATATGTGTAGCTCGGTCAACCTGAAATCTCATCGGCGATTCCCTATAACCAAAGCAACTTAAGATCCCATCTGGCGATCCCTTTTAACCAAAACCAAAGAATATGTGTAACTCGGTCAACCTGAAATCTCATCTGGCGATTCCCTTTAACCAAAGCCACCTGAGATCCCACCTGGCGATCTCATCTAACTAGAACCAAAATAATATGTGTAACTCGGTCAATCTGGAATCCCATCTGGCGATTCCCAAAGCTAAAATATGAGATCCCTTCTGGCGACCTCCTTTGACCAAAGCTGAAATATAAGATCCCTTCTGGCGACCTCTTTTAACCAAAGCTGATATCGGTATTGCGGTTGGGTTAACCTGAGATCCCCTCTGGCGATCTCCTTTAACCAAAACCAAAAAATCTATTTTTGCAGCTTGGTCAACCTGGAATCCCATCTGGCAATTCCCTTTAACCAAAGATGAAATATGAGATCCCTTCTGGCGACCTCCTTTAACCAAAACTGAAATACGAGATCCCTTCTGGCGACCTCCTTTAAGCAAAACCAAAAAACTATATTTGTAGCTCGGTCAACCTGGAATCCCATCTGGCGATTCCCTTTAACCAAAGCTGAAATATGAGATCCCTTCTGGCGACCTCCTTTGACCAAAGCTGAAACATGAGATCCCTTCTGGCGACCTCCTTTCACCAAACCAGATATCGATGTCATTCTTCCTGATGGCAGGGTTTGAACCTTTCATTTTCTTTTAAAAATTTCCTAATATGTTCTTCTCACTTTATTGTTGTTCCAGAATCAAAACCGTGATTCTTTGCTATCATTAACCCAATGATTCTTTCTTCATCTATAATCTTGTTGGATTACGTTAAGGATTCCTCCTGTAACGATTCAAAAAAACATGTATGCAATGATTTATGATTAGATGTCATGCATGCATTCTTACCTAGTTTTGAAACATAGGTCCCATCATCTTCTTCTATTTCATAAAACTCTCTCTTAACATGAGCTTGCTTTTGAAGTCGTATGCTGGATTCATTTCTCGTGCTGCCTCTTTTTACCTATCATATCTTTGAGAAGAAGTTTTCGACTTTTTACAAGTAGCTTTTGTTTTTTAATGTATGACTTGTCATTGCCTTCTTTTTCATGCTTTTGTCAAATGCTTTAACTTATCTTTTTCAAATCTATGGGCTCTCATCCCGTTTTAAAATTACGTAAAACTTTTCATGAAATATCTTTTATTGCCCTAGTATGAGGGTGGGTCCTAGTCCAGGCTTTTATAAAGAAGAAATTCATTCTGGCTCAAAAAGGGACCACCCACGATAAACTCTTTAGAGAGTGAAGGGATAATGAATTTTTCTCATTTCAAAATGTATATTGTTAGGATTGATAAACTTCATTCTTATCTTGAAAGAAATTTATAGGTGATTATAGAGTGACCACCTAATCATTTATCTATGCAATTCATTATGCTATCCAGGAGGTAGGGTTGTATTTCATTTTTTGACCATTTTATGATACCTTCCTTGTAGCCACTCAACCTTGTTTAAAAAACGTATAATCTCATCATTTGTTTAAAGAAAAGGTGGGCTCAAAGACAAACACAAAATCTAGCTGACATCATGAGCCTTGGTTGTCAACTAAAGAAAATAAAAGCAATGACAAAAGCATGCTAAGGCAAACAAAGTTGGTGTACGTTTTAAAAACTACAGGAGCTTCTTGGGTCACCCCGTTTTGAAACTTCTCACTCCGAGCCAACTTGCGCACAAGGTCTTGACGGAGGATTCTTCTAATGTGTGGATAGTCAGTCGTGGCAGTGCTTCATTTTCCTTCCCCACCTGTGTTTTCTTGTCATCTCCCTCGATCTCACCTTCTTTCTTATTGACAATTCTTGACCAAGGTTTTCCAACCCTTTATCCACTATTACTTGCGTCATGACCAGGTAATGGATTTGAATTGATGTTGGGTGTGTCTTCAAATGACACACATCCTATCTTGATGAGCTCCAACAACCTTTTCTTGAAAGCGTAGCACGTTTCAAGACCATGCTAGGGAATACCAGTATGGTACTCGCAAGTCAACTCAGGCTTGTACCAGATGGGGAATGGTGGTTGTAGTGGTAATGTGGGGATAGAAGCTATTTGTCCAATGCTCAGTAGTTTGGCATACATGTCCTTCAAAGGCATAGGTAATGGCGGTAGTTGTTTTGAAATGTATCTTGTGTTTGGTCTTTAGTGGTTGTGTGACTGGTTATTTGCTCGATTAGAGGAAAAAGGTTTGTTAAAGTTTATGTGGGCAACATGAGAGGTAGGTATTTGTGGGTTATGTGCATACACTATCTTGCCCTTGGACCCACCTTTGAAGTTGTTAACGTGACCTTCCATTTTTCTTCCAATAAAACCCTTCGTCTGCGATGGCTCAGCTATGCGTCCAGCTTTAATCCCTTGCTCTATTCCTTCCGCTATGCGTACACCATCATAGAAATGCTGAGATGAGCTACCCATTAAATGTTCATAATATGGTGCCTTGAAGGTATTAGCAAACAAAGTCAACATTTCTGTTTCTATTAAAGGGGGGTGGACATGCATTGCCTCATCCCTCCACCTTTGCGCATATGCCTTTATTGACTCTTGGCTTCTTTTCTCCATTGACATTAGACTTGTTCGATCTGGAGCAATTTTCAGGTTAAACTTGTACTGCTTAAAGAACGCCTCTACCAAATCTCTCCAGCTCTTGATCCTAACACTGTCTAACCTCATGTACCAGCTCAAAGCAGATCCTGCGAGGCTATCTTGGAAGAAATAGATGAGCAATTTATCATCACGAATTACTTCTGCCATTTTGTTCATTCTGCTTCTTCTGGTTTGGGCCGGACTCGGCCCAGACCTAAAGGCTGGGCCAGAATCAGCCTGGCCCAGGAAGGTAAAAATAAGGAGGGGAATTATTTTCCCTTCCCATTCCCTCCATGCAGAATGATATTTTGTTTTGCATGCAGGAGGAAATGAAGCCGAGAATTAAATACAGGCAGCAGGGAAAGAAGAGTTACCTGGCGCGGAGAAGGCGGTGCGTTCGTCTGGCCGCTTCACCGGCGATCTTGTGGTGGAGGCCGGTGGCGGTGTCGTGGCTCACGGACGGCGGCTCCAAGCGCTGTGTTCTTTGTTCAAGCGCGAGAGAGAGAGATTTCTTCCTCTTCCCCTCTCCTCTGGTTTTTTTGTTTTTTTCTTTCTCTGTTTCGTTTATCCGTGGTTATCCCTTTGTCCTCTTAGTTTTGTTTTTAAAAAAAACTTCCCTCCCCGGTTTCAAGCTTCCCCTTACTCTTTCCTTTCTCTCTCTATTTCATTTCTCTCTTTGGCTCGTTCTCTCCTCCCTTCGGTTCGTTCTATTTTCCTTGGTCTTGTTGTTGGCCGGGGAAAAGGCGATGTGGCCGGTGGTGATGATGAAGTGCTCTGTTCCTGGTGGTGTTGCTGCAGGTGGGAAGAAGATGGTGAGCTGTCCTCGGTGGCGGGCAGTGTTTTGCTGCTGTTTTCTTCCTCTGCGTAGAGGTGCAGGTTCCTTTTTTTTTTCAATGGTGGCGCGACGTGTGGCTGTGGGTGCTCTTCCTCTTCTCTGTTGCTTCTGCGTTACTTCTTCCAAGCGGTGGTGCTGTTGTTGTTGGCAGTGTTGATGGTGGCGGAATGGTAGTGGTTACAGAGTGAGGCACGGTTCTTCTTCTTCTCCTTGCAGAGGCGCAGTTTGCTGCCTTTTCTCCAGTGGTGTGTTTATATTTTCCTCCCTCTATTTCAGTTTCAAAATAGCCCTCTCTCATCCAAAAAAAGCCCCCCCTTTGCTGCTGGTGTTGAGAACAGTATTTATAGGCTAGAGAGGAGCGGGTTGCTGTTGCACGTGGGGAGCAGGGCAGAGCTGAGGTTAGTTGGGTAGTGGGCGCGGCTGGTAAGGCGCGACTCCCCTGGTTTCTCGTCATCCAAGGGCGTGGGGCTTCGGGTCTTGGCAGAGCACGCGGGGCGCCAGAATTAATGAAGAATGAAGAATGCCTACCTTCCCCTGCTGCACGTCCAAGGGAAGGAGAAAGAAGAATAGTGTCATTCAAAACGACACTGTTCTGTTCTGCTCAAAACAGTAGGCCTCTTTTTTTTTACATATATACATATATATATATATATATGTATATATTGTTTTTACTTATTTTATTTGTAGGGATACCCAAAAATGGGTTACAACAGGTAGTGTTATCGTCTACTGGTGCCTGGTATGGCTGGTGGCCATGATGCTAGGGCATTGTGTGTTGCTGAGGGTGTCAAACATTGTTAGGGTGGGAAGGTCTAATTTTACCATTGGGTTACCAATACGGTCTGAATGAGGAGTTGTACCTGACTGGTAGGTTGTTGAAGGTCCGGTTGGGTAGAAATGTTCGTGGTAACTAGTAGATTTGTCTTACATCCTAACCCATGTATATCTTGGTTGTGTGTAATGAAATGACCTAGAAATATCAAAAACAAGTTTTAGAAACTGATGGCTTATCAGTTTCCCACATACAACACCAATTGATAATGTTCTAAAACCAGATATACTTATAGTATAAGTTTGATGTGTTGGATAATTGATTAATTTATTAGTTCAAGCAATATGATTCATTCTCCCTAGCCAAGGTGTTTGATGACTTGATATGGAAAGCTCAGGTCGTTGGAAGCTGGCAGTAGGTGGTGCTTAGTAAGCCAAGGTGGCTGGTAGCTGGTACCTATAAATGGTCTCTTTTGATACATGTAGGGACTCTTAAATGCTTAAGTCAGTAACTTTACCGAGAGAGAAACTACAATGATATCTTAGAGAGATAGACTCTGAAAATATGTATATTAAAAGTGTTAAGAATGAAGAGATTGTGAACCTTGAGTTTGAAGGATTCATAGTGTATTTATAGCCCATGAGTTTTGCCATTTTATGGAGAATAGGGACTGAAGTGTAATTTCATCATTGTGATATTTTGAGCTTATTTTACTCAAAATAATACGTATTAGATCAATATAAAATACTAAGAGACTTGCGTGGGGTGCTAAATAAAATTTTCAAATGAGTGTTAGGCTCGGACAAGGTGTCTGAACCCATTAGATGTGAGAAATGAATCTAAGTGCACTAGTTGAACTTGAACACATTGAGTTTAGATGTGAGAGCCTGAGCCCACGAGGGTATTAGGCAGCTTGCCCAGCAAGGTTGAGCATGCCACACCCTACCTAAGGGTACGCCTTGCATGGAAAGTTGGGCGCACACCCAGTGTATGGGCATATACCCATCTTAGGTGTGCGCCCATATTGGGTACATAAGCTCGAGATTCTTGTTCAATCCCATACCTTTGAAAACTAGGCTTGGGCTACCACGGATCCATCAACGTGCATTTGCAAATGCAAAGCCAAATAATTGAAAACTCAAATGTTTCTCTTTTGTAGAGTAAAAAAGAAATTAGAATTAAGTATGGAACATAATTGAACATGAAAAACAATGTTTAGAAGAACTTTAATAGAAAATAATCCTTTTATTTTTATGTCATTTGGAACTTGGAAACAAAAAAATCAATGAACTAATTATTAGAGCTAATGCAATCTTTTTCATAGGTCTATTAGTTATTATCAAATTGATCGAAGACAAGTATGTTTTTTTTTTTTTCATTTTAAAAGTATAGTAAAATAATTAAATTACTATTGAAAACACATTTTTATTTAACTTGTGTCCATGAGCTTTTCCAAATTTTAATTTTTGTTTTTTTAGTTATAATCAAGATGTTTAGGGAGAATTTGGTATTTTAATAAACATAAAATATATTTTAAAAAACCAAAATTGGTTGGCGTGCATTACACACACCATCATGTTAGAGACACTTGCGGTGTTCAAGTGGCGCCTCTTGGTAGCCAAAAGGTAGCTTCTGTAGTGGTTTTTGAAGCCTCTCGTCGCGCTCTTTCCTATGGTTCAATGCATGGTAGTAGTGATGTCTCAATTGGGCTCTTATGCGCTTTTCTCTCTTTCCTTGGGAATCGTGCTGCGTTACCAAAATTAAGTGGTGTCGTGTAATTTGTTTTTTTATCAAATTTAATTTTGATTCTTTTAATTGTTATTTATTTTGTTTTGGATCCTTTCTTTCATTGATTTTTTTATTTAATTTGGTCTCTTAATATTTGATCTTATTTGATTTTTATATCAGATTTAGTTCTTGCTCTTTTAATTGCTATTTATTTTTTATTTTTTTAATTGTTTATTTATTTATTTATTATTTTTTAGAATTTTTGTTTGATATTGAAAGGAGATGCTTGAAGTGACAAGAGATGTACAGTCATGTAAGGGGAATGGTCGCGTGTCCCCCTTTGGACTGGTCCTATGTCGTCAAATTACGTGGGGCCCAGTGAACAGTAAATTAATTTTTTTCTTAATCAAATAGCTGCGAATTACGTTTTAAATAAAACGCAACCACAGCCGCAGAGAAAGTCTTAGTTTGTCTTGGACCAAAATCTTGAAAGTCTAATTGAAAAAATTCATTGAAAATATTATATCTTTAGCAATACAAAACTACGTGGAGTACAAGAGGGGTACTTGAGTCGCAACCTCACATCAAAAAACCAAAAAGTTGTAACGATCTTATCCTTTGTCAACTTATAAATAGCAAAAGATGATAAATCTCTTAGCTAGTATGATCACACAAGTAGAGTATACTAATCAAATTTTCATTCTCACAAATATCAGTCATTAAATTTAGTAATTCTGGTTGAGATCGATTGCCTTTGGAAGGGAAAGGGGAGTCACACCAAATTGTATATAGCAAATTAGTTTGTTTTTCAGCTCATAATAGTTAAATGGTAAAAAGTCAACTAGAAAGAAAGAATATTAATGTTTTGAATTCTACTATTTTTATTTCTCAATCTACATATATTTAAATGTGTGATTAATTAAGAATCTCGAGTTAGTGAACACTCGATCTGCTATGGTTTGGTTTTTGGAAGTGGTCTCATCAATGAATGTTGACTTATCCATTTGGAATTTTGACATTTCCATTGGCCTATATATTCCCTCCACAACGAATTTTACAAAATCCTAAATATTATGCTTAATATTCATGTGAGATGAGGAATTATTTTTGTCAGGCGCAAGCTTTTTCGCAAGTTTCTGAGAAAATGATATATGCCTAAAGCCATACAAGGCGAAGCAACTATTCGTGTGGGAGTCTGTATCGGGCACCTTGGCATCCAACGTTATCATATATCCTCGAAAGCTGACATTCCCCTACCTCACTCATGCAACTTTGACATTGTTGCATGCACAAGCCACGTGCAACCATTGCCATTTCTGTCCACGAAAAGCTAGTGTACCTTTTGTTACTAATTGATATACCTTTCCCCTCCTTGCTTTCGGCATCATTCGGCTTATCCATAGAGTGTTTTGATTCTGGCCCAATAAGGTTAAATATTTTGTAGCAAGCCACACATGTCCCTATCAAATCAAGGTTACTTTTGGGGTATCAATCCAAATATCTGAAGGAACCTTTTCTAATTACTTTGCGTTAAACAATGCAAATATTAAATGCACTCCTCTCGCTGCCTAGCCTTTATATAGGCTCACAAGAGCTCCAAGCATACCATCAAATATCAACAAAACTAGCATACAACTTATAAAGCTTTACAAATAACCGACACTAACATTCTTCTTTCATTTTCATATCGATTTCTTAGACTTTAAATCTTATTTAGCTCCTTGTTCAACTACTGACATAGCATATTTTCTTTTGAGTGTGAAAAAAAAGGAAGATATATTTTTGGTTGCGATATGGATCGAGTAGCAAAATTGGCATCCCAAAAGGCAGTGGTGATTTTCAGCAAGAGCTCATGCTGTATGTGCCATGCAATCAAGAGACTGTTTTATGATCAAGGGGTAAGCCCTGCAATTTATGAGCTCGATGAAGACTCCAGAGGGAAGGAAATGGAGTGGGCACTTATGAGGCTAGGATGCAACCCCTCCGTGCCAGCAGTGTTCATTGGGGGCAAATTTGTAGGCTCTGCAAACACAGTGATGACGCTTCAGCTTAATGGCTCTTTGAAGAAACTGCTCAAAGAAGCTGGAGCTCTATGGCTTTAGTAGCAATGAAGTCATTTCAGCATGCATGTTAATGGCTCTTTGAAGAAACTGCTCAAAGAAGCTGGAGCTCTATGGCTTTAGTAGCAATGAAGTCATTTCAGCATGCATGTTATATTAAGCTTAAAAGGGATAACTCAGCTGTATATTAATTAATTTTCCTAAATTTCCCTGTTTTTTTTCCCACCTCTTGCGGCTGCAAAGAGTATCATATATACTATATGGAAAATAATCTATTGAGAGATCTGTTGCTAGTCATATAATTAAGTATTAATCATATGTTTTTGAATGCACACTTGAATCAATCCTTCAGAGAAAGTTAACATAAAACTATTTCTAAGATACCATTTTGAATTGAAATAGTGAATATCATAACTTTAATTTAATGATCAAGCAATCAAGAATGTAAATTTCATCATCTTTATTTTTTTAATTAAATTAAAAATTTCCACGTTAAGAAGTTAATACAAAATTTTATCTAAACGTTTATTTAATAACTTAAACTTTTAATTAAATTTAAATGGTTTTTTAACCCTCCATGAATGTGCAGTTAGCAGATACCATTAGCTAGCTAGTCTTCTCACGCCTTCCTTTTCTGTGCTTCACGCACTAATTTTTCGACGAAATGAAGGGAACATGTAGGAGCATGAGATCCTAGCACAAGGCAAAATGCAAAATAGATATGATTATATATGTGCACCATACATTGTCACCTCTAGGGTCAACTATATATATGCTAGCTATCAACTTGATAAATATACAGTTGGCAACCATAGAAATGGTTGCTTTTAAAGATTCTGAAAACAAAGAAAAAAAAAAAGATTTGAATATTCTGAAATTACATGTAGGTAAACGTCACAAATTAACAATTCAAAGTAAACTCTGAAATTCCCATCACCTGAGGATGACATTACAATGAATGGATATATTCTTTCGTTGCTTAATCAAATATGCATTTTACAGTGAGGAGCCATATTATTCTTGTTGTTAGTGCTGTTTCATTAGGGTGACACTTCGATGTTCGTGGGGTTAATTCATCTTAGGGCCCAGAGAGAGAGAGATAGAGTAATTAGATTTTTAAATATGCACTATCAATTTCTATACCTTAAATATTATCACATCATCTTTAGTTGGAATTTTCACTTGAGAATATTTTGGGTAAAGTTTGGTACTGTCATGATATGACTATGCTTCTCTCTCTCTCTCTCTCTCTCTCTCTCTCTCTCTCTCTCTCTCTCTCTCTCTCTCTCTCTCTCTCTCTCTCTCTCTCTCTCTCACACACACACACACACACACACACACACACACACACATGTTCGAATCACCTTTTTGTTTTTGCATCAATTGAATGGCCAGTGTCACTTTTTTTTTTTTTTTTGAAAGTGATTCTATTTTTGTATTACCGTTTGTTATATTGAATTTTATAGTTGATTGCGTGTGTCATTTAAAAGACTAGATTGTCTATTCACAACTTTATTTATTATTCTTGTAGAGTTTATTTATTCTATGAAATATGTTATTATTTTGTGATGAGATCAATATATCATATTTATATATTGCTCTAAATTCAAAAAACTAAATATTCATACAATTCCTATAAAATCTACAAGAAATCTCAACACTTATTTTTTAAGTTGGTGCATAAATGTTACAATTGTCTAGCTTCTTAGTTTTTTTTTTTTCCTCAGAACTTCTTCATAGGAAACATGTCTACCTCTACATGTGTTTATATTATTACGTTAAATTAGATTACAGGCAATATTACATGCTACCATAATATAGTTGAATCGATTTTCTTGATGTATAAATCGAAGTTTGCAATTAAAATATTAACCATAATGCTTTATAGAGTCCAAAATTCATACCTTTAAATTCAAGTTTTGTATTTGAGTGAGCAACAACACCTTGTTTTCTATTTTTTTTCATGTAACAAGATTACTATCAACAAAGGTAAAGTAATAAAAAATAAATCATCTATCATCTATTACTTTAGCCAATCAACATAAGTATATGTATTTATGCTTTGGAAATATGCATTTTTAGTTAAAAAAATTCTTTTTCTACGTGCAACCTTCAAATACCTCAACTGTACTCATATGTTGCTCTCCTGAATTATCCATAAACTACATAACAATCTTGATGCATAAGCCAAATCTAGGCTCATGTGTGCTAAGTACATCAATTTTTCTACAAATGATATCTTTCTTTATTGATCGGTGTCTGATTGGACTCAATATATCACTTTAGACATTCTTCTACTAGTATATCAAGTGGTTAATATACTAACATATCGGTCTCTTAGATCTACGATATATTTTTTCTAAGATAAAAAGATTATTTTATGATGTTGAGACACTTCAACTCTAAAAAAACATTTTAAAAAGACCTTGGTCTTCCATTTCACATTATTTAATCAAGTAATCTTTTATGGCCTTTCTTTTTTAAAAGATCATTTCTTATAATCACCATATCATTTACATATCTAGAGTGATAACCTTACCCTACTATTTTTCGGGGATAATATATGATCTGAATTGTTTTGATAACAGATAAAGGTTATCATATATTTTATAAACTTTCCAAATCTTATCTTGAAGATTGTTTCACTCAACACAATAATTTCTTCGATCTACATACCTTCAAATTATGCCTTTCAAGTATCATATATATAGGTGGGAGATCCATGTAGACTTTTTTTAACAACTTATCATATAAAAATGTATTTTTCATATTGAATAATTATAATGGCTAATCTAAGTTCATAGATAAAGACAAGAAAACTGGAACTATATTGATGTTAGTTACAAATGCAAATATCTTTATATAATTGATTCCTAGGTTTAAATGTAACTTTTCTTCACCTGTATTGCTTTAAAGAGTTTAATTATACTATTAGACTTATACTTTATCATGTAAATCCATCAAAATCTAATTAATTTCTTTCTTGGTAAAGGATTAATGAATTCTTGATTTTTACTTTTTTAGTTGAGACTTCTTGCACATTATTAGGAATAGATACAATAAATATTTAATTTATGAATGACAGATTTGATTCTAATGAATGATGGTTACTCACATAATGACTTATTAGATATTTAACTTTAATTGAAAGTTATGGTTTGTATGTCTTGTTTGATGAGTTGATAATTTTCTAACTACCTCAAATATAATCTCAATAATTTATTGGTTTGGTATGTTAGTTGTAAGAGATTCCAACTCAAAAAAAAACATTTATTAGATTCATATCTTCAGTTTCTAAGTTTTCATCACCACTTTGATCCAAAATTATACCACTAAAAACCAACTCATCTTTTTCTTTATTGTCTAATCTAACTTATAAATGAACACTACTAGAATTCAAATTTATGTTTAGAAAAGCATAATTTAAAGTTTGAATTTTCTTCTGATGCTTCCTTTGAAATTTAGGTTTTTTTAAGAAAAATATTAATGTTTTCATGAAAAACAACATCTATTATGACCAATATTTATCAATTCAAAGGATGATATCATCAATACACCTTTTGATGATCAACATACATGATAAAAACACATCACAATGCTTTAGAAATCAACTTGTTGCATTAGTGTGTATAAAGGTGTACAAATGCTATTTAATAAAAATATAGGATAACAAATTTAAGACTATTAGGACAAAAACTATGTTAATATGAGCTTGTAGTGATGTCTAGAAATCAATGGAACTTGAGGGTACCTAATTCATTAAATATGTTGCAAAGGCAAGTGTTTTTTTCCTAATAAGATAACGACATGTGAATTTCTATCAATGAAGTATGACTAATCTCTAATATGTTTTAAATTTTGCACCCAGCAACCTCGTCCTATTAGGGTGTATTGAAATAAGTAGTTTGATAAATAATTTCACATGCTTCTAATTATTGTTGAAGCTCAAAACTATGATATTCTCCCTTATTATCACTGCAACGAACTTGAACTTGTGTCTTGTATTAAAATTCAATCATTTTATGAAACTTTTGAAATAGAAAATTTACTTCATCTTTGGACTTCATCAAGCACACCTTGGTAATCCTGGTATAATCATCAACAAAGGTAAAAACCAACATAATCCACCCAAAGTAGCGACTTTGGGTGGATCCTGAATATTGTAATGTATAATTATAAATTAATGTGAGATTTTATTTAAACTTAATAAAAATGAAGCACGATGGCTCTTTTCTAGTTTGCAAACATCACATTAAAAAAAATATCAATTTTTTCAAATAAACTTAGAAATAATTTTCTTAGATAACCAAAGGAATCATGTCTCATATGTAGATTCCCTAACTAGATTTCAGCTAACTTCTTCCCTTCAATTAAAATAGCCTGGCATAACCTCTCAGAACTTTTTGACACTAATTTCAATTATAATAGCTTGTATCACTTAATACCACAACCAATCTTCTTTCTGATTTTGATTTTTTTAGACATAAAAAAAATCAAATTAGAAAATTATCATACAATATTAAGGTGAGGTTGTTTTGAAAATTGATAATATGTTATAATCTAATGATGAAATAAGGTTGTTTGGAAAATCGATAATATGTTATAATCTAACGGTGAAATAACTAGAACAAAATCTAAATTCAAGTATCAGTAAAGGTTAAAGATTAATATTTTTCAATAAATAAGGCCGAAGTACCATTGGTAGCAAAAAAAATAAATTTTACAAGGACGAATTAAGAAATATGATATGTCTAAAATCAAATCTCATATGATATATAGCACCAAAATCAATTATCCATGCAATATTAGAAACAAGTGCAGCAATATTTAAAACCTTACAACCATTATTTGTAGCTACTATTAATGCTGAGGTTCTTTCAACAACATTATTTTTTTAATCTTTGTTTCAACAAATATTTCAATAAATATCTTTTTTAAATTCTTCTTTTGTTAATCGAGTGTATGATCCTGCTATTCTAGATATCCCATAAGTTTAAAAGATCGACTTTTGATATGACTCATGTGATTGTAATGATTGTATTTGTAAATAGACTTGTCAACATCATTATTGTTTCTTAGGTTCGTTGGGCCTAGTTCAGTCTTGTCAATTTTGATTTGGTCAATTTCGAGCCACCAAGACTAAAGTATTAGAATATTCAAGTTTTTTTTAGAGTTGTATGATGCACTGTTTCTCATATAACTAAATAGTAGAATCCTTCTAAGTATGGAACTAGATCTTTACATAAAATCTCTCACCAAACTTGTTTAAAGTCACCATCTAATCTAACAACTTTAGACATTTGATGGACTTTTAATATGTTACAATGTCATAAGGATCTTTTATAAAAAATTTGTCACAATGGTCTAGCTTTGAAAAAACCTTGGGTTGGCTCTCTATATTATTCAAATAGGGACATTTCATGTTGTTTGGCTTTAAAAGTATTTCATTTTAGGATAAAAACTTGCAACTCATCATTTCCATCATAGAAGGTTATTGATAGAGCATTCTACGTTTCATAACCAACACTAAACTTAAATAATGCCTTATAATTTTTGGAGTTATAGGCATCTAACTTAGTAAAAAATAAAGGATAACGAGGTTTGTTATAAGTCAAAACTCTTAAAGAATAAGAACACAACAATAATAGGGAGACGTCAAAATATTTAGTTCTTATTTGTCCAAGTCTACTTGCTAAAAAACTATTACAAATATTTATATAGAAAAAATTAGAAAATACTAATAATAATGTTGAATAGGAAAGAAAATATAAAAAAGAAAATATAAAAGCCTAATAATACTAAATAGAAAAGTAAAAAAAAATTATTCTCTTTAAATAGAAAAAGTAGAAAAGCCTATTAATATTGAATGAGAAAAAATAAGATTTCTAAACCGAATAAAGAAGAAATAACAATACCTTAAGGAAAATATTTATATTCTCAAAAAATTTCTCCATCAACATCAATAGCCACCTATTCACTTTTTGATTCTTTGCTTACCACTTTTCAAACTTATCATCTAATTTTATAAGTGACTTGATTTTGACCATTAGGAGAGTTTCTTTGTTTTACCAATAAGTGCATTAAAAACATTATAAGTTTAAACAATAATAGGGCATGATTTTGTTCCACATGATTCAACATTTTTTCACTCATTTTTTTTTTCTGATAATCATTATTGTTGTTGTAGAAATTTATTATTGTTGTGCAGCTGTTGCTATTGTTGTGTGTGGTTATTGCAAGGTGTGGTTATTGTTTCAAGTTCTCTATTATTGTTTCATGGTTCTACCAGTTATTGTTCTATTTCTATTCACCTGTTGCTAATTGATGAACTAAGTTTTTATTAGTATATCTTTACTAAGAAACACCAGATTAAGAAAGATTTACAGGTATAAATTTTTAGAAAAACAAGCACACCCTAGTGAAAGCCCGCTAGGTTGGATAGTGTGCCAAACCCTAGGAATGCCAAACCTAGACTCCATTGGGCTTGGCAGTGTGTCGAGCCCTAGGACGCTAGGCTTGGCAGTGTGGCGAGCCCCAAGACATTGGCTTGGCAATGTGTCGAGCCTTGGGACACTATGCTTGGTAGTGTGTCAAGCCTAGGAAACGATGGGCTTTGGCAGTGTGCTAAGCCCCAGGAATGCTGGGTCTGGCGCTAGATAGACCAAAACACGATCACTGTCAAGCCCTAAGCACGCCCAAGGGAATGAGAATCTTTCTTGGGGCACACCCAAGTTATGACCATCCTCCCCAAGCATGCCCAAGGGAATGACGAGATCATCCTCCCTAGGCAAGCTCAAGGAGACGATCCTCCTCCTTTGGACTCACCCAAAAGACGAAGCAAGTCTCCTTTAGGCTCAACAAGAAAAGGACTCACCTCCCTTGGGTCTAGCCTAGGGAAAACGCTCAGCCTTCATTCGGTTTACTACATTTGATGTCTTATACCCTAATCTCCTTATACATTTTAAGCGTATAAAAGTCCTCTAGGGACCCACATATTTCAATCAAACTTTAATATAGATGTAATGAATATTTATCCCTTATTAAATACTATTAGGGTAAAATTAAATTTCAGACCTTTCTCTTTATAAAAGAAAAAAACTCATGGGCTATAAATACACCATAAGACCTTCAGAACAAAGGTTCACAATCTTTATTCTCTATTGCATATATATTTTCAGAGTATCTTTCTCTAAAATATTATTGTATTTTCTCTTTCTAAAAAGATACTTATTTAAGCATCAAAGAGTTCACACCTCTACCAAAGGGAATCTTTTGCAGGTACTAGTCACAAGCCACCTTGGCCTACCAAGCACTAAGTATAAGCCATTAACCACCTTAGTTAGGAAGAATGAATGAGATTGTTAGGACTAATTGATTAACTGATTATCCAATAGGGGAACCTTATTCCTAGACTATTTGGATTTTTTTGGACCTCATCACTATTCTTGTTGCTACAATGAATTAAGGGTTCAACCCACTGTTTACTAAAGCATTTAATAGACTAATATTAGAGGTTGAAATGAAAAACAAGATTGGGAAGATAAAATCAAGGGCTCAAAAAGATTTAAAGATTCATCTAGTTTAGTTAAATCAAGATGAAGATTAAAAAAAAAAATCAAGCATCGAAGGGTTAAAGGATTTTAGAAACCTTAATTTAATACCAAGTTTTTAAGTAGAAAGAAAATAATCTTTTAATATTTTTATTGAGAAAATGAGAAAGAAACAATATTTGTGTGTGTGTATATCAAGCTAACTTAAAAGTTAATTATACAGAAAATCAGGAAATTAATTACCACAAAATTTGCTCTAAATCTAAAAACTAAATATTCAATTTTAACTGGACAATCCCTATAAAATTTACAAGAAATCTCAACATCTTCTATCATTGAAGCTGCTGAGCGTGTACCTTTTTTCCATTATGACTCATGGTATCAAGTATTTTTCTATAATTTTTTTATATAAAAAATATTCAGACCAAGCTCATCTTGGTAGATAGAGTGACGACAGCCATTAAACTGATAATATATATTATTTACAGTGTCAACTGCTTTTTTAGCAACTTTGATGCCAAATAAGAAGTGGCATCCCTTATCATCGAATGCTCTCTCTCTCTCTCTCTCTCTCTCTCTCATACGTATATAATCTCAATTATGTGAGGAATGCAAAGAAGATGGGGGAGGAATGTGACCTCCATTTGAGAATTTTCCATCTTTTAGAAGTATCTCATACCAATGAACTGTCCGTATCATGATATATGGCTCCAGCCAGGATCTGCTGACATAAGTTTTTGCATTAATTATAATTAAGTTTCTGCTCCCGTTTTTGTTCTTCCAGGCCGCTATTGTTGAATAAAGTCCAAAAAATAATTTCGTATCACACTCTAATACTTAGATTTAAGGCTTTATTGATTTATAATAGAATTTGAACTCGCCACTATTTAATATTTAATTATTAAGACTATGATATATTATATATATAAAAAATATCTCAGCGCTAAAACTCAAATTACTGAATAACATCTAAGAATAACTTTATACTATTAAGCAATACCATCAAGCACTTTTCCCTCGGTGCTTCCTCGATAATAAGATTTGTGGTTTAGTTGGATGCTTAACTCTCTATCGATTACTCCACATGCATTCTTTGGCTCGACAATCTCAGTCCCTTTTCATGATACATATGTAGTTGGCATGCTCGCAATTGTTTTTAGTAATTTTCAACAGAAAAATTTAATTGGATATTCCATTCTTTTTTTTTAAGTTCAATATTAGATTTAATAGACGTTGGACTACATATGATAAAAAATAGATATTCAATATAGTAGAGAAGAACTCTCGGTCTTCGCTTAGAAGAGCATGAATGGTGGTTTTTCAGTGGTCAATCAGTCATTTACAATTACAATCATTTTCTGCCTCTCCAATCAATAATATTTAATGATTGTTAAGAGAATTCTTAGAGCTTGTTTAGGTATATGGGTACAGCTGCCGCTATCACAATCACATCTGTTTACAATCACATCTGTTTTTTCAAGCAAGCACTAAGTTGTTTCCAAGTTTCTAGAAACTTTAAAGTAATTCAAATTAACATAAAAGAAATGTGAACATAAAAGAGAAGGAGGTTGAAATTCTCATTAATTTGTTTATTAATTTGTTTATTCTAAAGTGCTTATATTAACCAAAATACAAAGAGATTATATATAGGTTAAACTAAAAATATTATTCTACTCTTAATAAATAAAATAAAATAAATGTATTATTTAACATTTCCCTTCAAACTCACGATGCGGAAGCTACAAGTATCAAGAGTTTGCCAACAAGGAAACGAAAACAAGAAATTGAATGCGACTTGGTAAAGAAATCTGCAATCTGCAAGGAAAAAGAAATAAAGGCAAAGTAATGGTGACATGCTTGAGATGATGATGAGTAAGATGACAATTGCTCTCAATGTGCTTAGTTCGCTCATGAAAAACCAAGTTGTAAGCAATCTGAATAGAACTTTGGTTGTCACAATACATAGGAGTAGGATGAGAAAGGGAAACTCTCATATCAGCAAGTAACCAGCGTAACCAAACAATCTCTTTAGTAGTAGATGTCATAACACAACATTCTACTTCTGTTGAAGATTGAGAAACAATATATTGTTTCTTGCTATTTTACACGACTAAAGAGTTGATGTCTTCTCCCAAGCGTAGGAGTGTCAAAGTAATAAATAACCCGACAAGACCGAGGTCGAACCACAAGGAGGTTAACTGTATAAACTACAAATAAAGAAATAGATAATAATAGAAAAGGAGTTGAAGAGAGCTTTGAGATGTCATATTGATGTAAGGATTAAACAAGGATAAAATAAATGTCAAGGTTAGAGGATCCATTAATGTTATTTCAAACAAGTATAGTATAAACTCTTTTTATTACTCAACTGAAAACCACACAAAAAAGAGGTTACAATCGGATTATAAATTATTAACATGATTACATTAGTTATCTTATTCGAATAATGCTAATACTTGTAAATGTTGTCAAGTATTCATGATTATATTTTATGTTAACAACAAATCAAGTTCCTTACATAGCACAGGTGTCAATTATACCATACGGTTGGGCTATGAAAGTGCCAAGTATTTGTTGTACCAAGGGTTATACAACATAAATCTATATTAATCATTTAACAAGCAAAGTATTAAGAGTGAATAAGATAACAAATACAAAACATGTTAGTATTAAACATTAAGGTCCATGTTGAGTTTATACTATACTTATTCTTACACCATTAGTGTAACCTTTTCACCTTGACCTAATAAACTTAACTAAATATAATGAAAGAGAGAAATATAAATAAACAAGATAATAACATAAATAAGATATAAGTTAACTAAGTAAAGAAAATGAAATGAAAGGCATAAACAAGAAATTAATGATAGCAAAACTTAAGCATTACAAAAATATAAAAAGAGAGAGCAAGAACATGATCTTGATCTAAAAACCAAGATACCTAAATGCATGGCAAATACCTCCTTTTATAGGCCAAAATTTGAAACTATTGATTTGATGACTAATTGTTGAGTGGGTGGCCACATCTTGACTTGGTGACAATCCTTATCTTCTTGTCTGAACAAAACGACATTGCTAATGTCAAAATTTAAATAGATTGTCCCCATGAAAGTTCTAGAAAATTGTCTCAGCTTTCCAACAAAAAAAGAATCGGTTCATTTGGACTTCTAGAACTCGAGATATGGGCTGAACATTAAATAGTGTCTGGGCTGCAGGACAAATTCTGACTTCTCCATTGTTACTAAGATTTGGACTTCCAAACAGCAGAATTAGTCTTGGACTTTCATGAATGTTTTAGGCCTATGTCTTAGCTTTCTATCCATATAAACTAGATTGAAATCCAAGATCTACATCTCCAGATATGACCCAATGACTGAACAGTGTTCCAATTTGGACTGAACCAGCATCTCTTTTCTAAGCTTAACCCTTTCTTTGTCTTCTCAATTTCAGTAGTTGAACTCATCAATCAATCATTTGATTTATGTGATATGCCTGCATTTAAGATGAAAATTTTACCATAAATTAAGGGTATCTTATATTATTAGACATGTTATTATAAAACATGCTCTAGTTAAGGAGTTATTGATACTTCAAGTGCAAAATGATGATAAAAAACTTTGATAAAAATGCATTTTTAAGTACTAATCACACCCCCAACCAGCTTATTACTAGTCCCTAGTAATTAAAGCATTAAAATAGAAAAACAATTTACAAGTTCCACAAAGTAAGACATTCATCATTAAAGTTCCATTAATCTATTCAGATAAACATACTCTCATTAAATTTATATATCTGCTCAATACCTCTTCAACAAGAAATTAATAAACCTTTCTTTTTATGTGCTCAATGTATGAAAACATAGATGATATGGCTTTTATTAGAAGAAAATAATATTCTGTTATAATGTTGAAGGTTAGCTTCCTTGGGTTGGGATTAGGTGTTGAGACACCCCGACGAGCTTAGTAACTCGGGTTGCAGATATTGATACGTAGATAATGCAATGTTTGATTCCCTTAAGCTTTTTTTCCTAACCAATGTAACAAGCTTTGGGCCAATAGCTCTCAAGTCAATTGACTTTAGGGTATTAGATGTTAAAACACCCCTTCAGGCTTCATTGCTTAGGTTAGGGAGGTTACGAAACCAAACATATCTACGTTTTTATTATCATCGATATTATCAATTTGTTTTTTTTTTTTTTGCAAATTATATATTATCCCTTTCCCTTAATACCTTTAACAAAAGAACATAAATAATGTAATAATCTAATGTGCAACTCACAATCATATGTTAAAGTGTGTATGTGTGAAAATGAAGGCTTAAGAATACTTGTAAATGAGTATATGAGCAGAATCAAGTGATAACAATGCGAGAGTTTTTAAATCTAAATATTTCAAGAAATATTCTGATAGACCTTATGAATATTGCAAATAACCTATCGCACCCTCGCGGCGGAGCGCGGCGACCCTCGATTAATTTCGGGGTTTTTGTTTCATGTAAAGGAGTCGCCACCTAGTATTTTGGTCACTAGGAACCCTAAGTGGTCTTTCAGAGATTCTAAGGCAAGGGATTGGTTGCGTAAATGGAAGATATTACCACCCCTAGTACGCCTTACCTAAGGTAAGCTGCTTGGTGTTTGGTTTGCTTTATAATTGCTATGGTATTGTTGTTTTCTAATCTCATCAGTTTTTCTAGGTTTGATTCAAACTAAATTTATTAAGATAGAAATCCAAGGAGATTCCATGTGTTTTAAAAGCTCATTTTTCCCTTAGTATTTCTAGAGTTTGCGACTCGTAAATCGTAAGGAGGGACAAAAAATTTAGAAATCTAAGGCGCTTTAAATGTCTATTTTTGCCTTAGCGTTTTATACTCTCACAGCTCGTAAACCATGGAGTAAAAAAAATTAAAATTTCCTCGATTATAATCAAGGCTTATTTCAAGGGTGTGTAATTACTTATTATCCCTAGAAAATTATTTTGGATATTTACCACTTAGGGTTTCTTTATCCAAATATTAATAGTGAATAATAAAAAATTATTCCCATTAAATATTTTAGATATTCATCCCTTTGAGATTTCTTTATCTAAACATTAACGGTGAATAATAGATGAATTTCCCCCAAAATAAGATTTTTTTATTTTTTGGATATTGGCCAATACCCTTTGGAGTTTTACAAACATGTTGTAAAATCCAGAAGTGTAAGAAAATAATTTTAGTTGTGTTTAAGAAATCCATGCAAAAACAAATTTTTGAAACTTCCAATATTTGTTTTTTTTAAAAGAAACGTTCAAAACATATTAGGGTATTGGCCGTAAGCAAAACACAAAAAATATTTTTTATATTTTTTGTCAAAAAAACATAAGCATCACAGTTAATCGTACTTAAAGACAACAAACCATGCACATATATTCTCAAAGTTTGCAAGAAAACTGGACAATCTAGATAAAAAAATCAAGGATGGCCCTTAAAACCCAACCTGGTTACTAGCTCAAACCAGTAACTGGTTTTGCCATAGTTGCATGCATATGCATTCCATATTGGCAGGGTAATTAATTTGGCAAAAACAAGGAAATAAGGACTTACCTGCGAGGCAGCGGCTAGAGGCAAAGTGGGAGACGACTGGTTGCTGCTCATGTCTTATTTTCCCCTTGTATGCTTAATTTATCCTCGAGGCTTAGATGAGGCGTTGCCATGCCAAATCATCCCAACTACGACTATAATCATGCCTAGAACCACATGTAGATTAAGACCATCTTTTCCAAAGAAAAAGAATCCCATGATCAGCACAAGGATCGTCTTCATATGACCAAGTACTTGAAAGGACACAACTGTGAGTCCTTCAGCCTCCAAAAATAACCCAATCCATGTCACAATGACAAGCCAGCAACACGCTCCTCGTAGTAGCTCAAGAAGAGTGAAACGGAGAGATGGAATTATGGAGGAGAGGAGGGCGTTATGACGTGTCAAATGAGGTGCGTTTGAAGCAATTTGCAGTTACTCTGTCTTTACTTTGCTTTGCTTTGAAAGTTACGGTACTGTCTTTTATTTGTTCAAAAGAGTACTGAAGATTCCGAGAGAGAGGGGGGATAGTGTGTGGTTGTTGTGGTTTAGAGGTTAGCTCTTGATCTGTTTGGTTGGCAGCAGGGAAAAGAGAGTGCAGGGGAGCTCTGGTCGGCTGAAAGGAGAAGGAAGAGGGCTTCCTGGGGCGGCGGCTGCTTTTTTTGTCCCTGGAGGGTGGGCAGCCAACTCTTGTGTCAAAAGGGAGAGGTTTAGGGTTTTTCGTGGTTTAGAGTTTTTTGTTGTTCTCTTAAATTGTGCAAAACCCCCTGTAAATTTTCTCCTCCACTCCCCATATGATTAGAGGTTCACTTATATATAAATCTATGCACGTGCTATTCAAGGAAATATTGCAATAATTATTGCAGAGATTGTTTTCTATAACCAGCACCAACAAATCCTATATATATAGTATTTTATATTGCAGTCATTATTTTTCATAACCAGGATGAATTAAATCATATATCTATGGTATTTTATATCGTAGTAATTATATATGATTCAATAATTATCTCCTTACATATTGCTTCCTTAATATTAGCCCTGATGCTCTATGTTATCGTCATATGTAAACCCTTATTTTTTTATTATTTTTGAAAATTTATCAAAACATGGGTCAAAAATTGGGTAGCAATATAACCATTGGAAAATATTTACTAAGATGCGTCTCAAGAGTCAATAAAATTCTCCCTTACTCTGTCATCCTAGTAATAACAGTTTTGTCAAATGATGTTATTAAAAACAGAAGCAGTTAGTTTTTTTTAAATGTCAACTACTACCCTCTCCCCCCAACCAAAACGAGACATTATCCTCAATGTCCTAAGGTAGAAAGATAAAGTATAGAAGATATCACCTGAAACAACGACTACTGACAGTCTTGAAACACACTTAAACAAATATAAGAAACAACAAAACACAATAATAAAACCAAAAGACACAAAGTTTTACAAACGAAGGCTTAAATTGTAGTTGTGATTGTGGCTCTCATCTTCCCTTGTTTTACATCTAAGAACGGCTTAAACGCCCTCTATGGGTCGAGGATAGGCTTCCCATCTAGTTTTCTTAAAAACTGGCAAACATGGTCTTTTATAATCAGATTCCTAAGACTATATCGAGAATGTTCTTTATGAGAATTGGGTTATAAATCATGAATTGCACAATGCATATCTCCACCAGGATACATCTCAAAAGTCAATAGAAGATTATCTAAAGATTCCTTATGTTTTGAAATAAATCCTGAGTTTTGACAATTTTCACAAGCTTTGCAGAACATGTGTGTCTTTGAGCATGGTGGGCCAATAGAATCCATATTGTAAGATTTTTTCAATTGTCTTTCTTGATGAAAAATGACTCCCACATGCCTTAGAATGACAAAATTTAATGACACTACTTACCTCATTGTCTGAAATGCATCTTTGAAATATTTGATCAGGACAATATTTGAATAAGTAAGGGTCATCCCAATAAAAGTTTTTCACTTCGTTCAAAAACTGTCCTTTGTCTTTGATACTCAAGTGAGTTGGCAAATCTCCTGTTTTAAGAGAATTGATATGATTAGCAAACCAAGGCATTGGACTAAGAGAAAATAAGGATTCGTCAGGAAAGTAATTATTGATTGGTGTGATGTCGGATGTCCAATCTATTGTCAATCTTGACAAAATATCTGTATCAACATTTTCGGTGCCTTTCTTATCCTCAATTTCTTTTTGAGAATAAATCATTTGCAAATCTGCATATTCATGAAACTTTGTCTTACTCACGGTGAATTCAAATTGATCATAAACTAATTCTTCAATAACATCTACTTCCTGTGAATCATTATCATCTCCACGTTGCTTGCAAATGTTAAAAATATTCATCTCCAATGTCATGTTTCTAAATGATAGCTTCATCAGTCCATTCCTACAATTAATCAATGTATTAGAAGTTTCAAGAAACAGACGTCCTAAAATAACAGGAAATGAATTACATGCTTCAATAGGTTGTGTATCCAAGAAAATAAAATCCACAGGATAAATGAATTTGTCAACTTGTACTAACACATCTTCAACTATTCCATTAGGCACTTTTACAGATCTATCCGCAAGTAAAAGAGTTACAGAAGTTGGTTTTAACTCACCTAGATTGAGACTTTAAAAAACTGAATATGGAATTAAATTCACACTAGCTCCAAGATCAAGTAAAGCTTTTTCAATTCTATGCTCTCCAATAAAGCATGAAATTGTAGGACAACCAAGGTCTTTATATTTCAAAGCATTATTGTTTTGAAGAATAGCACTTACTTGTTCAGCTAAAAAGGCTTTCTTTTTCACATTCAGTTTTCTCTTCACGGTGCACAAGTCTTTCAAAAATTTAGCATAAGAAGGTATCTGTTTAATAGCATACAACAAAGCTACATTGATCCTTACCTGCTTGAAAGTTTCAAAGATTTCAGAATTGTGATTGACTTCCTTTTGTTTGGTCATAACATGAGGAAATGGAAGTGCTAGCGGAGAATCAGTCTTTTCTTTGCAATGTTCAGATTCAACCCCTTCCTTACTATCATAGATTAACTCATCATTTTTCTCACAAGGTTCAAAAATGGGTTTTTCATTAACCTTACCACTGCGAAGAGTGGTGACTGATTTGACTTGATCCATTTATTGGTTTCCGGAGCTACTTGCATTGTATTACCCCTTGGGATTTTGCTGTGGTTGAGATGGAAAGCTGATACAGATTCCTACAACTTTCATGAAGACTACTTTGCCAAATTCTGATTATGGAAATGTCATTTCATCTAGAAAACAAATTCATACCTAAACCACCAAGTCCACTAAGTCATTAGTTGGCCATTAATTCAATAGTTAATTACCAAATGAAGAGTTCTTTTTGGCCTATAAAAAGAGGCATTTGTCATTCATTTAGGCATCTTGGTTTCAGATCAAGATCATTTTCTTGCTTTCTCTCTATTATAACCCAATTCTGGTTATTCCCCAAAATTCACTTTTTTTCTTAGAAATAAAAACAAAAACAATTAAATAAAGGCCGGCAACGATGAAAAAGCAAACCGAGGAATCAAACTGCAATTTTGAAGGAAATTTTGAGGCTTAATTGTACCCCATTATGCCAAAAAATAAAAAAAAGTGCAAATTCAAGGTCGAATTAAATGATTATTGGATGAATTTGCATAAAGATTAAGTCCAAGAACATAATTAAATTTTTAATAGGCCAATTTGATTTAATCATGGGCCAAATTGAATTTTAATTATGTTTAAGAAATAATTTGGGTCCAATTGAAGGATTTAATTAAGTGCAAGGACTTAATTATACTTTAAATGGGTCAAATTAATTTTATTTGGGGCTTAATTGGAGAAACATTAAGTTTGGGAGCCTGATTTAGGCTTAATTGAGAAGATTGGAATTTTAAGAGATCAAATTTAATTTTGACTAAATTAATTGATTGAAATCAGGGGTCAAATTGCAAGAAAATTAAAGTTTTGGGGTCAATTAGGGTAAAATTGACTTCCTTGTTTTACCCGAAAGAAATGGGTTCCTACTTTTCAAGTGCATTTAATGCTTCATTTCTCCATCAAATCTAACAAAATATGCACACAAATGGTCACCAGCAATTTCTCTACAACATCATGTGAACAGATCAGGTTGAATAACAATGAGACGGCGCCAGCGCCGGCCTAAATAGGCCAACTTGGGCAGCCTTTTCCTGCAGATTTGACAACTCACGATGCACACTTTGAGCCAACGGTTGGGATCGTTCCTAACCGAATCAAGGGTTGAAATTTTTTTCCTGTGTAGACAAGATTACTCTCTTCGATCCCCTATAAATATGAGTGGATTTCATGCCCTGAGGGAGGAGAAAATCGAACTCAAAGTTGGCCAAAAACCAGCCTTCCCGGATCAGTTTTCCTACAACCAGTCCTTTCTCTTATTTCTCTATTCGCCGTGGCCTTTAGCCACCACCACCCTCATCACCGGTCTTCCCACCATCATCTCCACCACCAGAAGCCATCAAACCATCTCACGTGTTGGTTGCACCACTTCTCTCTCTCCTCTGTAAAACTCTTATTCTTTGCCACCGTAACCCCAACAGCAGCAGCAGCAACCATCTCACCGAGAAGCTTTTGTCCTTCCCAACGGCAACTAGGGCAACAACTCTCTCCTGAGCCACTCCAACAGTTCCAACCGCGAGCTTCCTCTTTCCTTTGCAAGCCTCTTCTTCTTCTTCTTCTTCCAGCTGCAACCAGAGCCAGCCGCCGGCCTCACCACCTCCAGTTGCACCGTGCGCCACCAGTTAGGTTGCCAGCTCCCTCAACAATAGGTAAGCCTCCCTCATCTCTTCTTCTTCTTCCTCCCTTCTCTGCTACCGATATATGTGAGTAGTGCAAGCACTATTTCGTGCAACTTAGTTAGTGGGTTATGCCAGTGACTAAGTTACTTTGGGCTGGACCTGTCTTAGCCTAGCCCAGTTGGCTGGGCCAGGTCCTGCCCGTCCCCTAAATAAAAAGAAGAAAAATGTTGGGTCAAGTTCGGGCCAACCATTTTGGGTCGATATTAGCCCACCTGTTTCTGGGTCTGTGCTTGGCCGAGTTATTTGGGTTGGCCCAGCCCACATGTTTTAATAATAATTAATTAATTAATATATATGTATACATAAAATTAAAACAAAAAAAACAAAAAATTTCCAAATTTTTTTTCAGAAATCCTTTAAAAAAATTTATGATTTTCTCAAATGTTTTTCTACCAATTTTGCTTAATATTGGATTGTATTCTTACACTGTAAGATATAAATCTGGTATTAAAATACCTGGTTTTCTCTAAAATATTTTTAAAAAAAACAAAATAAAATAAAAAATTTGTTTTTATGCATATGGCCAAATCCTAAAAATTTTCAAAGCTTTTCTCCAATTTTTTATAGAGTCCAGATGTAGACTTTAATATTTGTGGGTGTAAAATTACACGATAAAGTATACCCTCAGGTATTAAAGATACAAGGTGCAAATAAATGTGATGCTAAAATTCAGACTTTAGAACAGTTTGACTTTAACCCGATAAGGTAGAGACTCTCTCATAAAGAGAGATCTGCCTTGAACCTTAGAAAAGACCAACGAATAGAAACCTGACCTAGAAAAACAATCAAACAACATGCAGCCTACCCTAGGTAGGGTGCCCTGGGGGTGACGCGTCTTTCCTTTCACAACCAATCCCTTACCCAAACTCTCGCAGACCATAGGTTCTTAGTGACTATAATACTAGGTGGCGACTCTTAAACATTAATAATAATTTATGATTAAATCCAAAAACTCTTCCCAATACATAACACCTCACACAAGAGGCATGGCAAAAGTCTCCGCTGTCGCCAGACGACGTTGCGTCGGCTCGCACCCTCGTGACACTCTCTTCGTAATGTTCAAGTTTTATTTTATTAATCTCTTGTTTATGCTTTTCATATCCTTCACTACTCTTAGTTAACTTATATCATAATTATATTCTTATCTTGTTTATTTATGTTCTTCTCCTGTTTATTTATGTTCTTTTCCTTCATTATGTCTAGCTAAATTAATTATGTCAAGGTGAAAAAGTTTCACTAATGGTGTTATAATAAGTATAATATGAACCCAACATGGACTTCAATATTTATATACAAGAAAGTTTATTATTAATATGTCTTATCTTTTTATCTTACTAATTCTTAATACTTTGCTTGTTAAATGATTAATCTAGATTTGTGTTGTATAACACTTGGTACAATAAATGCTTGATCCTTCATTGTCTTCGACCGACATCGTTGTTATGAGAGGAACTTGATTTGTTGTTAATATAAGTTAGCATCATGCATTCCTGACAATATTTAAAAGTATGGTGTTACTAAAATAAGATAATTAATAAGTTCATGTTAAAAGTTTATAATGAACTATTAAAGATAAATCATCCGATTGGAATCTCCTTTGTGTGTGGTTTCCAGTAGAGTAATAAAAAAAGTTTATACTATACTTATTTCTAATAAGTGTGTCGCACCCGACATCGCGGCGGCTCTAAAAATAATCCTCGATTATTATGGAAAAAGAACATATTTCTGGCATCTGGTTTTTGTTTTTTTAGGGTAAAAGGTCTTGTTTTAAGAGTCGCCACCTAGTATTATAGTCACTAGGAACCCTAACTGGTCAACAGAGATTCTATGGTTCGGGACTGGTTACGTAAAAGAGAAGATATTATCACCCCTTAAACATTCTGTCTAAGGCAAACTGCATTGCTGTTTTTGTCTTAAATTGCTAAATTTTATTAGTTATGCTCTAATGTTTTATTCACAATATTCCTTTGTGTGTGGTTTCCAGTTGAGTAATAAAAAGAGTTTATACTAGACTTATTTCTAATAAGTGTGTCGCACCCGACATCGCGGCGGCCCTAAAAATAATCCTCGATTATTATGGAAAAAGAACATATTTCTGGCATCTGGTTTTTTTAGGGGAAAAGGTCTTGTTTTAGGAGTCATCACCTAGTATTATAGTCATTAGGAACCCTAACTGGTCAATAAAGATTCTATGGTTCGGGATTGGTTACGTAAAAGGGAAGATATTATCACCCCTTAAACGTTCTGCCTAAGGCAAACTACATTACTGTTTTTGTCTTAAATTGCTAAATTTTATTGGTTATGCTCTAATGTTTTATTCACAATATTCCTTTGTGTGTAGTTTCTAGTTGAGTAATAAAAATAGTTTATACTACACTTATTTCTAATAAGTGTGTCGCACCCAATATCACGGCAGCCCGAAAAATAATCCTCGATTATTATGGAAAAAGAACATATTTCTGGCATCTGGTTTTTTTAGGGGAAAAGGTCTTGTTTTAGGAGTCGCCACCTAGTATTATGGTCACTAGGAACCCTAACTGGTCAACAGAGATTCTATGGTTCGGGACTGGTTACGTAAAAGGGAAGATATTACCACCCCTTAAACGTTCTGCCTAAGGCAAACTGCATTGCTGTTTTTGTCTTAAATTGCTAAATTTTATTGGTTTATGCTCTAATGTTTTATTCACAATATTCCTAACTCTGGCGTCAGTGAATATTCAACCACGGATAATTCCAACTCTAGCGTTGGTAACTATTACGTAGCTCTAAAATAAATTTAGATCAATATTTTTATTCTAACTCTAACGCTAGTGAATAAACAAATAAAATAAATTTATTGTTACGTATGCACATATTTTTTATCTTTCTAGCTAAAAAAAATAAAATACAATGAATAAAAATAATATAAATTTAAACCGGTATTTTTATTCCTAACTCTAACATGAGTGAATAAACCAATAAATTTATATTATTTTTATTTATGCATACAAAATTTTTTATTTTTTATTTTTTCTAAATTTTTTTATTTTTTCTATTTTTTTTGTTTTGGGCCCGACTCATTACATGGGTGGGCTAGACCGGCCAGTGTCGCCCATCATCGGCCCAAGCTAGTGACTCGGTGGCCAAAGCACTCGTGTGCGATGTCGAAGGCAATTAAATTGCCTTCGCGCAGTGTTCTTGCAAATTTAAAGAATGCAAAAATGAAGAAACGAGCGTACCTGCTTCTGGAGACGGAAGATGCTTGCAGCGCTGATAGATTCTCACCAACTGCTTCCCTTTATCTTCCTTCTGCGCTCACTTGCCTGCGTGTTCCTTTTGTTTTCTCAGCAGCTTTTGAAGCCGAGAAGGTGATGAAGAGGCCGACCTGCTTTGAATTGGTTTTGATTCTGGATCTTTCTCTGTCTGCAGGGATGAAGGCAATGGCAAATCAAATCCTCCTCTCCGTGTTGCTCCTTTACTTTTCCTTCTTTTTTTTGTGTTTTTTTCTACTTTATCCTCTGGTTTTTCTGCCCGTTCGTCCTCTGTTTTCTGGCTTTTTTTGTTCCTTGTTCTTGCTTGCGTTCCTCTCTTCCTGCCTTTCTTTTCTTCGTTTTTCCTCTGGGTTTTTTTTACTTGATTTCCCCCCCCCAGCTTTTCGTCCAATCCCCCTTGGGTCTGTTTCTTCCTCCCTGCTTCCCTGGTTTTTTTCGTGTCTGGGTTTAGCCTCTGTTTTCCCCCTATCTACTGGGTTTTTTCCGTTTGGGATTTTTAGCCTCTGGTTTTCGGGTTTTTTTTTCAATCTTCCCCTCTCCCGAGGTTGCATTTTGCCCAGCTTTTATAAGGCCAGAGGTCGACCAGCGTTGTAACGGTCGGTAGTAATGGCGCGGGGCGCTGCATTCAATGGACAAAAACGTCTCTGCCTTTAATGGCGGAGCCGTTGCAGAGGAAGAAGACGAGCGAACAGTCGCCTCCCAAAACGACTCTGTTTTCCCATTCCAAAGGCTTCTTTCAATTTGGTCCTCGGAATTATGTACTTTTGCAATCAAGCCCCTGGTTAAAATGTAATTGAATCCTTGCCTTTTCGCGCCATTTTCAAGCTGGTCCTTGGATTTTAATTTTTGCAATTTAGACCCCAATTAAACCCCAAACTTTGATATTTCTTCAATTAAGTCCATGATTTCATTAATTAAATTAATTCCAAGCCAATTAAGTCCAAAAACTTATCAATTCTCCAATTAAACCCTTGATTGGATTAATTAAATTAATTCCAAGCTCAATTAAGTCTCAAACCTTATCAATTCTCCAATTAAAACCTTGATTGGATTAATTAAATTAATTTCAAGCTTAATTAAGTCTCAAAACTTATCAATTCTCCAATTAAACCCTTCATTGGATTAATTAGATTAATTTCAAAGTTTAATTAAACCCCAAAACTTCCAATCATGTTGCCCTTAACCCAAATTTTAATTTATTCTTCATTTATTTCATTTTTACTTGTTTTTCATCATTATTTTTTTATCATCATTTTTTATCCTTTTCTGTAAATAAAATAATAATAATAATAATAAAAATAATAAAAAAAATAAAAATTGGGTTATGACAAAGTGGATCCTCTAACCTTGACTATTGTTTTTATCATTGTTTAATCCTCACATTAATCTCACATCTCAAAGTTCTATTTAAATCTTTGTTTTATTATATATATATATATATATATATATTATTTGTAATTTATATAATCGACCTCCTTGTGGATCGACCGTAGTCTTGCCGAGTTATTTATTACTTTGACAGTCCTGCACTTAGGATAAGACATCAACTCTTTGATCGTGTCAGCAACCAACCTAGTTTTGTATCACTCAATAGACCCATCAGAATTAATCTTGATCCTATATACCCAATGACAACCAACAACACTCTTACCAGGAGATAGAGGAACCAAATCTCAAGTATATGTTTTATACAAAGTAGAAAGTTCCTCATCCATAACTTGCTGCCAAAGAGGATCTAAAATTGCCTCTTTATAGAAAAAGGGCTCAGAAAGACAATGAATAAAAACTAAAAAGGAAGTAAATGATGAAGAGTAACAAGAATAAGCAAAATCTGGTAGCCTTATGGACTTATGAATGCATATGGATTGACATAGAGGTGGATACACAATCTTAGATGAAGCTTGAGGGGTTGTAGATGAGAATAAAGCTTCAAGTGTGCTAGAGAGTAAATTGTTAGTACCTGCAGAATGATGAGTACAAATTGATCGAACATGAGGAGGGGTATATGAGGTACTAAGAACCTGAGATGATAAACTATCAGAATCCTCAGAAAAGTGATTTATACAAATAAGATCTGGTTTAGTCAGACTGTGAGTAGTGGATGTAATAGAAAAGAAAGATATATGCTTAAGAAAGACAACATGACAATACACATAAAGTTACTGAGTTATTGGATCAAAATAACAATACCCTTTTTTACCTTCACCATAACCCAAAAAGACACAAATAGTGGATCAAGAGGATAACTTATTGCGTTCTACATGAGGACGAAGAACGAAACAAGTACAACCAAAAACTCTTAATAAGGAATAATCAGGGACATACTTATATAACTTTTCAAAATGAGATAGACCCGAACTTTGAGAAGATAGAATTGTATTAATCAAACCTATAGCAGTAAGGACAACTTATCCCTAAAACTCACTAGGAATATAAGCAGACAACAAGAGAGAACGAGTAGTTTTGACAATATGTCTATGTTTTCTTTCAGCAACACCATTTTGCTTAGGAGTGTTTGTACATAAAGTTTGGTGAATGGTTCCATCTAAGGCAAGCAACTGACAAAATCTATTAGATGTATATTCCCCACCTAAATCACACCTAAAACATTTGATAATAGTAGAATGTTGTGTTTTGACAAGAGCTCGAAATGTTGTATATATCTAATAGAATTCAGAATAATGTTTTATTAAATAAACCCAATAATAATGAGTATGATCATTAATAAAAGAAACATAATATCGAGACCCTTTTTTATTGGCAATAGGAGAAGATCCTCATACATCAAAATAAACAAGTCAAATGGGGAGGAAGAAACAAAAATACTTTGATTAAAAGGTAAAGTGAAATTTCGCCAGTTTACATCCACTACAATCGAAAATGTCACAAGTTTGTAAATTTCCTAAAGCTCCTATGGATGCCAAAAATCTCAAGCGAGAAGACGAAACATGACCTAAACGAGAATGTCATAAATAAAAACTAGAAGAGGAAGGACTTAAACAAAAAGAAGACAAATCAATAGTAGTAGTATCAACAATCATCTAAAATATATAGTCTATTCTCCCTACGGCCTATCCCAATCAACTTCTAAGACTACAGATCTTGTACATAACAAAAAAAAAAAGAAGGAAACAATGATTAAATAATCACCAAAATCACATAACTGACCTACAAAAGCAAGATTCAATATAAGTTTCGGAATAAGATAAACATTAAGGAGAGACAAGTAAGGTGTGACAACAGAACCAAAACCTGCTAAGGGTATGAGAGTGCCATCAGCAGTCATAACAGGAATGGAGGGTGAAGGGGACACAGAGAAAAAAGATGAAAAATTTGGAGATATATGAAGTGAAACATCAGAATCCAAGATCCATTCAGAATGTGACATACCTGAGCAACTATGAGGCAACTGACCTACGAAAAGAGAAGCAAACATTGCTTGTGGCTGCAAGGAAATAAATTTCTAAAATTGCTAGGCTAAAGTACTAGGATTGGTGATAGAGCTTGATGAAGCGACTGTTGTAGTATTGTGGTGTGGTAGTTTATAACCTTGAAGTGGTATATGAGCATTAGAATGTAACTGACTGACTAGCTTCCAAGCTTGATTCTGTTGTTTCAACTTAGGACACTGAGCCTTCCAGTGATCATTTTACTTACAGAAATTGCACTCGTCAAAGGTAACCCTTATGTAAGGCTTATTCTGATGATTAGAGAATGACTTAGATGATACTGCTAGTATAGAGGGACTGAAAGCAGATAGGATTCCCTTTCTAGAATAAGACTGAAGATGTATTTCTTGAGCCAATAGCTCACTGACAACAGAATCAATAGAAGCCGGTAGAGAACGATGCAAAATTGAATCTCTAAGTCCTTTAAAATCACTGCGAAGTGCTGTTGAAAAATATACCAATCATTGTTGCTTTTTACGATCAATATAGATGTCACATGCCTTTAATTCTGCTGATTCTATATGAGCCAATTGATCCCAAAAATCTATCATAACAAAATAAAACTCCTAAATACTCATATTCTTCTTATGAAGAGTTCATATGTCATTCTCTAATTGATACTGCTTTGCAAAATTTGATTGCGTGAACAACTTTTGTAGATGATCTCAAACCTCCTTTGCTATCTCATAATTCGCCAACTGCGTACCTATTGAATGCTCAACAAAATTGTTGATCCAGGTAATAATCTTTTCATTGTTTGCTTCCCATGTATCTATCAAAGCAACATCTCTCTCTTTAATATTCTTAGGTATCACATAAGTTCCACTAACATATCCCCACATCTTTTTATCCTTAAGGAAATTTTTTATTACATAACTCCAATGCAAATAATTTTTTCCATTCAAACTCACACTCACAAACTGAAGCTAATCATCTCTTTCAACAGCCATAATCAACAAATAAAGAAAACCAGAACGCAAAAGCAACAAAAGAAAAAATACCAGATTGCAGAAACTGAACAGATATTTCATAAACCAAATAAATATCTTCTCGAGGTTATACGATTACTCCAAAAAAAATTACAGAAAATGAATGAAATAACAAATTGTAGAAACTGAACGAAATAACAAAAAGTTGGATTTGTGGAAGCTGTGTTTGAGATTAAACCTAATTTCATAAAATCAGTTTTGATATCATGTTAAAGTAATCCAAATTAACACAAAAAAATACGAACATAAAAGAAAAGGAGGTTGAAATCGTCATTAATTTGTTTATTCTAAAGTGTTTGTGTTGACCTAAATACAAAGAGATTATATAGGTTAAACTGAAAATATTATTCTACTTTTAATAAATAAAACAAAATAAATATGTTATTTAACAAATATCAATAAGTCAAATTGGTCTCAAAAGATTTATGTGATGAAATGGCTGAATTTTTAAGAAGCAGAGTTGATAGGTCTCAACATTAGAGAAGATTTATGTGATGAAATGGCTGAATTTTTAAGAAGCAGAGTTGACACGCTGCCTTTCAAATACATGGGGTTACCTCTGGGATCTAGCCCAAAGCATATGTCAACATGGAAGCCAGTTATACTAAAGATACGGAATAGATTACTGCCATGGAAGACGAAATTGCTATCATTTGGAGGAAGAATGTCTTATTAAAACAGTCCTCTCCAGTCTCCCAATCTATTTTATGTCCATGTTCATGTTTAAGATAATGTTTCCTTGGAGCGTCAATTTCTGTGGGCGAAAAACTCCATGCAAGGTTGCTTGGAATTTGGTAGCAAGGCCAAAGCATAGCTGTGGGATCGGTTTTGGTTCCTTATAGGGAAAGAACAGAGAACTGCTTTTTAATTAGATTTGGAGGTTAGCTGGGAATGATTCTACCTGTTGGAGGAACATCACACGGTAGAAATATCGATATCAGTTCAAGAATGGCTTGCCTTATTGTACTGGAAAACTATCGACTCATTGGCAGGACATTTGTTCTTCACGTAAGGGCACTAGTGTGGTATCAACTAGCATTAGATGTTGAATCAGGTTTTCAGTTGGTTTTGGTAACAGAGTAAGATTTTGGACTGACGCATGGATAGGTGATATGGCTTTAAAAGTTGCCAATCCTCAGCCGTACATTCCGGCTGTTAACAAGAACTGCGCGGTTGCTGCTGCTAGAATTTGGACCAACGCTGGTTGGAATTGGCAGCTCGAGTGGAGAAGGGAGTTGCGTAAGTGGGAGCAGATTCAAGGGATGGAATTATTAGATTTAACTTCTTTCTTTCGAAATATGTGAAGATGGATCAGATAGATTGATATGGAGACACGACAGGAGAGGTGCTTACTCGGTTAAATCATGCAGTGATGTTCTGGACTTGGTGTTACTAGCTGAGAATTCACCAATCCAATCTTATGTGTGGAAGGTTTTAGCCCCACAAAAAGTAGAGGGGTTCTTATGGTTGGTGGTACTAAATAAGCTAAATACTAAAGATTCTATATGTAGAAAGGGAATTACTGATGCTGCTACAAATGTTTGTCCCTTTTCTCACTCTTCAACTGAAACAGCGGCTCATTTGTTTCTTCACTGTCTGAAAGTCTGGAAGCTTTGGTGCTGGATTTATAGCTGGTGGGAATGTGAGCGGGTTGTTCCGCGATCAGTTTATGACTTGTTCACTAATTGGAACTACTAAGCACATAGCACTATGCAAAGGAAGATGTGATTCCTCATTCCTTACAGCATTCTTTGGTCTATCTGGTTGGTTCGCCATAAACTTGTTTACAGTGGTTAGTGGACTGGTATGGTGTTCGTTCACTGATGTTCCATAGAGAGGCATAATGGGCAGGAAGTTTGGATGAACACTTCTGCTACACTGGCAATGACTTGCTGCAGTGTTCGGCTGGTATCAAGATGTGGCATAATTCAGCAATTATGTGGAATTGTGATGCTGATGGTTCTGATTAGTCAGCTTTATATAAATATTTAATTATAGGCCGATTAGATAAAGTTAAGTCTAATAAGAGATTTGAGTTATGCAAAGTGATCTCGGCCTAATAAAAAAAAATTCATGACTTTCGATCCGATTATTGAACCGTCCACAAATTTTCTTATGCGATCCTACAAGCTCAATTATATAGAGGGATCTACTCATTGTAACCAAATGAAGTCCAAAAGACCTCTAACTTAGGCTAAAAGGTGTTATTCGGGCCACTTTTATTATTTTCCCTATATTTTTGGATTTCTTAATTTGTTGAGGAGTTTTATTACTTTTCCTTTATTTTAAGATTTTCTTAGGTCAGTTTTTTAAGTTAATTTAAGGATTTGTAAACCTTTTAAAAAAATAAAAAGAAAAAATATTCAATAATAAAATTTTAAATTAGAGTTTTTGTGTGGTGACTTTATTTTACAAAATTATGTGTTGCTTGTACTTATTGTATTTCTTGTGTTTTTTTTAATTGTGTTCAAAGTAGATTGACAAGCAACCACTAATAGGAGAAAATTAGAAGTAGAACACAAATAGATCTTATTGTACATAAATTTTAAACGAATGCGAAAAGTCCAACTTGCAATAGAGTCACCACTTAATTTATAGAAGGGTTAAAACTAAAAGAAAATAAAAATTACATTAATCCTAGAAATTTGACTAAGGTGTAGCTTACATTAAAAGAAAAGGTCAAAATCATCATAAAAATACCTCACATTGAGTTACTACAACTTCTAATCTATTGATGCCCTTCAGGGTTATTAAAATCATAAATTGATTTATAAAATCATATGATTTTATTAGTCAAGATATTTATTGTGCAAAATCACTTTAAAAACTCAAAAACTAATAAAATCAAACTAAAATCATTCTAACTTGATAAGATCAGTAAACTCATGATTTTAATATTGGTTTTACATTTTCATTGGAAATATAATACTGATGTTTCACAGTAAAACTTTAGTAACAATAAGTACAAGCAATATTGGTTTTTTTAATATTGGTTTTATATCAACTAGGATTTAGGCTAATATGATTTAAAGCTTGTAAGAATTTTAATATTATCTAAAGGAGGAATCCTAGTTAATATAAGAATCCTTGATTAAGAAGGATTTGTAATAGACTAGTTTATTAGAACCTTTGTTTAATTAGAATGTTAGATTTCTTATTAGATTATGATTTTCTTTGGGTAGTTTAATTCCTTGATTAACTAGTACTTGAGGCCTATAAATAAGCTTATAATCAAAAGCATAATAAACAAGTATAGAGAGTTATAGAGAAGAGCTAAAAATGTGTATTTTTTTAGAAAACTCTTAATAAAAAAACATTATTCCTCTCTTTTTTCTTCTTATTCTTTAGCTTTGTTCTTATGTTTGTTCTTATAAATTGGCTACTACACCATATCCTTCTTTTCCAATAACTGGTATCAGAGCTCAGGTTTGATTATTTAACATGGTCAATTCAAACTTTCTACTTCAATGACATAGGTTGACAAATAACAACTATAAAACTTGATGTATTCGAGTAAAAACTTAGTTAGGTTTATAAGATGTATGAGAGATGGTAGAAAAAGGCTTTGAGGAGCCTATAAATAGGGCAACGTTGATTTCAGCCCAAAGGGAGGCCGTGCAAAAGGCACGAAGGAAGGATCAACAAACATTAACAATCATCCACCAATATCTAGATGATGCCACTTTTAAGATAGTGGCCAACACAACCACCACCAAATAAGTATGGGAAGTTTTGCAAGAATCAAACCAAGGAGCTAACAATATAAGAAAGGTATATCTATAAAAACTATGGTGATTTTGAAAAGTTACATATGCTTGAATCAAAGAATATTTCAAAATACTTTGCAAGAGTATTGGCAATACTCAATCAAATGAAAATATATGGGGAAAAGATGGAAGAGACACATGTGGTAGAGAAGATCCTACACTCGCTACAAAAAAAAAAGTTCCATCATGTGGTAGTCGTGATAGAAGAGTCTCAAAATATGGATTTTCTTTCAATACAAGGTCTCATGGGAAAATTACAAACCCATGAGAAAAGAGTCAATGAGATTCAAGAGGATGTGGCACAATCACTTTTTTCAAAGCAAGATAGTTCTAGATATTCCTATGGAAGAGGAAGATTTGGAAGAGGAGATTGAGGAAGCCTCAACAAATCAAACGATTGACCGAATGAAAGGCACTGGTCGACTAGTTCAACTAGCAGTAGCAATCCAAGATCCAAATTTGATAGTAGGTTTGACAAATCAAAAGTTAAATGATATAATTGTCAAAAGACAGGTCCTTATGCTAAGGATTGCTGGAGTCCAATCAAAAAGGTTGAAGAAAATGCAAAACTTGTGATAGAAAAAGAGAAGGAAGCAATCTACTACTAGTGCTTAATAAGAGAATGCAAGACAAAGAGAACTTGTGGTACCTAGACAATGGAGCCAATAACCACATGTGTGGAGACAAAGATAAATTCATGGAGCTTGATGAAGTAATTAGAGGCAATGTCATATTTGCAGATCATTCAAAGGTTTCCATTAAAGAAAATTGTATGATTTTGATTAAATTGAAAGATGGAATAAGCAATTTATTGGTGATGCTATTATATACTAATAGTGAAAAACAATATATTGAGCTTAGGATAATTATTGGAGAAGGGGTATGAGATTAAGATGAAAGATTGTACTTTGACATTACTTGACACGAAAAAAGATATGATTGCAAAGGTAGCTATGATAAAGAATAAAATGTTCTTGCTAAACATAGAGACAGATGTGCCTAAATGCTTAAATGCATGTGTGAAAGATGAAACTTGACTTTGGCATATGAGACTTGGGTATGTAAACTTTAATAGTTTAAAGATGATGGTACGAAAGGAGATGTTTAAAGGGTCTACAATCCATTATACATCCAAATCAGTTGTGTGAAGGAAGTTTAGTGGGCAAGCAATTTTGCAGGGGTTTTTTAAAGGAGTCTAAATCAAGAGCAAACCAACCCCTACAAGAAATATATGCTGATATTTTTTGTCCTATCAAACTATGTTCGTTTGATAAAAATGCAAACCATGAGTTTTTCGAAGGAGTCTACTTTTTATTGATGATTTTAGTAAAAAGACTTAGGCATACTTCTTAAAAAAAAAGACTAATGTTTTTAGTTGTTTTAAGAAGTTTAAGGCATTAGTTGAAAAAGATAGTAGTTATTCTATAAAATTACTTAGGACAGATAGGAGGGGTGAATTTTGATTTAATTATTTTAATTAGTTTTGTGAAGATAATGGTATAAAGAGACTCTTAATGGTGCTTAGATCCCCATAACAAAATAGCATGGTAGAGAAAAAGAATAAAAACATCCTCGACATGGCCAGAAGTATGCTCAAAACTAAGAAGATGTCTAAAGAGTTTTGGGTTGAAGCTGTAAATTATGCTATCTACTTGTGAAATTGATGTCATACTAAAAGCTTGAATGACATTACTCCACAAGAAGCATGGAGTAGAAGAAAACCAAGTGTCTCTCACTTGAAAGTTTTTGGGAGCATTGATTATGTACATGTAGATGATCAAGTAAGGATCAAGCTAGATGACAAAAGCAAAAGGATGATCTTTGTGAGTTAAGACCAAAAGTCCAAAATATACAAGCTTTACAACCCTAATGAAGGAAAGATAGTAATTAGTAGAAACGTTGAGTTCAATAAAGAAGAAGCATGAGATTGAGAAGTAAATGATTGTGAGAAATATGACTTCTTACTAATTCTTGATGAAGATGAAGAAAGATATAAAGATCATTAAGAACCTATAGTCCCACCTCTACAAGCACCAAAGGAAACTCTGTCAAAATTTCAGTAGAATTCTTTACAAATAATAAATAAAAAATTACCCTTAAATTAAGAGTATATGTTGGGATCTTTTAGCGTTGATAGAAACAAATAGTCAGGATTGTTACAGTTGGTATTAGAGCCCTGGTATGGATTTTGGGAAGAATTAAAAAAAAAGGGTAATGATGTTTATTAATCTATTATAGGATGATATGTATCACCCAAGAGGTTAGAACAGATATATCCTCTATAGGGAGGGGGAACTAAGATATAGATTTTTATGAGGGGCGAGAAGAGAGCCCTTTGGATGATACTACTTCACCTACACCAGCAATATCGACTCAAGCGGGCATGAAGAATCGACGGGGCCTCAAGTCAGACAAGCACATAAGCAAACTAGGGATGTACAACCGACCGTGTCAGCCTCATGAGAATGAGCAAAGGAGCCTCCTCAAACTACACCTACAAGGCCATCTGTTTCTTATGTTGATCCGATGCTCCTGATCTAGCTAGTCAAAGCAGAAATGGAAGGTATGACTAGTGCTGCCACTCCCATTCCATCACCCCCACCTACACCCATCGCTCAAACCATTTCAAAAGCATCTACAACTACAGCTACAACTACTAATAATGTGGTACATCTAGTTCGATTGGTGAAAATTATGAGAGAAATGGGTTATGAACCCTACTTAGGTGAACAGGATGCTGAAGTGGTGGGAAGGTGGATTGGAAAGGTAGAGAAAACTATGATTCAAATTAAGATACCAAATGATCTGCGGGTAGATTGTGCTACAAAACTACTGTCAGACGGTGTTATGACTTGGTGGGAGATAGTTTAGTTGAAGAGGGCTACAAAAACCCTATCCTGGGATGATTTCAAGACAAAGTTTGAGAATCAAGATTACTCCAAATATCATCGAAAGATGAAAGAACATGAATTCCTAGCCTTGAAACAGGAGGGGATATTAGTACTCGAGTACAAGAGGCGATTCTATGACCTCTTACTATTCACACCATATTATGTCCCATCAGAACAACACATGATAGAAAAGTTGAGGGATGGCTTCAGAGAAGAATTGAAGCAGGGGTAGATTGCTTTACAATTTAAGACAGTAAGGGAACTGATTGAAGCAACATATACGTTAGAGGCTTGTATGGAAGAAGGCCAACAGAGTCACGGGGTGCATGAAAATGAAAGGATATGAAATTTTCAGGCAAGCCACCACTTCTAAAGAAGGGTAAAGGCGGACAGTTCTTTCAATTCAAGAAAAAAAAAAGGGGACATCAGCTAGTTCTCGACAGAATATCAATGAGAAGTTAGGAAGTGGTTAGGCCCGCTTTAAGACTATTGCTGGGGGGGTCTAACTATCAGATAGACATTGTCTTCCCTTTCTGTGCATAGTGTGAACAAAGATACCTTGGGAATTACTTGGTTTCTCTTGACCGCTTTTATACATGCCGAGGAGAAGGTCATAGATGGAGAGCGTGGTAGTACTTGGGAAGAGGATGTCATCATTATGGTGAGAAGGGTCACTCTAAAAGAGAATGCCCCCGGTTAAATACTGAACAACCTAAGAATCAAAGGTAACAAAGTCAAAGTCACGAGCAGTCTTTCACGGTAAACAGACTAGGAAAGTCGACTCAGTCATAAGTCAACTTTAATAATAGACGACCTAGAATGCAAAATGACAAGGGTCAGGGAAGAGTTTTCATACAACCCAGGAGTATGTCAGAGCAACATCAGATGTGGTGGCAGGTATGTTGCAAATGAATACCTATCAAATGCATGTTTTGTTTGATTCTGGTTCCACCGACTCCTTTAGAGCTAATAAAAATATAGCCAAACTGAATAAGGGAACAAAAATGGTAGAAAAGGATTTATTATTGGGACACCTTTGGGTGAAACCGTGGAAACAGATGTTGTATTAGAAGGGGTGAGAATTAACATTAATGAGTGTGAACTACAAGTAGATTTAATACCCCTAAAATTAAGTGATTTTGATATAATCCTAGGCATGAATTGGTTGGGTAAAAATAAGGCTCAGTTAGACTCTTTTACAAATCAGTAACCTTCTAAGGGGCTAAGGGTGAAACAATGGTCTTAAAAAGGGAGAGAATTTCAAACCTTACAAACATAATCTTAGTTATAGCTACGAGGAAACTACTAAAGAAAGGTTATACAACATACCTTGCCTATGTGATAAATTCAGAAAATGGTAAAATAAGATTGTTTGACATTTTAATTGTGAGGGAATTTCCGGATGTATTTCTAGAAGAACTACCGGGACTACCCCTAAAAAGAGAAGTTGAAGTCATCATCAACATATTGCTTGGGTGTCTCTTATAGCCCAACAGCCGTATAGAATGGCCCCTAAGGAATTGGATGAGTTGAAAATTCAATTGCAGGAGCTCTCAGACAAAGGGTTCATACGACTAAGCAACTCACCTTGAGGGGCACCTGTATTATTTGTGAAGAAGAAAGATAGAATGTTAAGGCTTTGCATAGATTACCGCCAGCTAAATAAAATGACGATAAAGAACAGATATCTGCTTCCATGGATAGATGATTTATTCGATCAGTTGAAGGGTGCTAAAGTGTTCTCAAAGATTGATTTAAGATCAGAATACTACCATATGCAAATCAAAGCGTAAGATGTGTCGAAAACTGCCTTCAGAACTCGCTACAGACACTTTAAGTTTTTAGGGCTACCATTCAGATTAACTAATGCTCCAATACTTTTTATGGATTTAATGAACTGAGTATTCCAATCGTACCATGATAAGTTTGTTGTCATATTGATTGATAACATTTTGGTTTACTCTAAATCTCATACGAGGAGTATGAACAGCATCTGAGATAGACATTACAGACTCTAAAGAGTCGCAAGTTGTATGCCAAGTTGAACAAATGTGACTTCTGGTTGAAAGAAGTAACCTTTTTAGGGTATGTAGTATCTTTGGAAGGCATTTTTGTGGACCCTCAGAAAGTGAAAGCAATTCTAAGATGGAAAAGGCCCATTATAATAACTGAAATCCATAATTTTCTTAGATTGGCAAGATATTATAGAAGGTTTATTGAAGGGTTTTCAATAATAGCAACTCTATTGACATGACTCACTAGGAAGAATATAAGATGAGAGTGGTCAAAGAAGTGCGAAGAAAATTTTCAAGAATTGAAGAGAAGGCTTACTACTATCCCCATACTAACCCTTCCATCCGAAACAAAAAGCTTTGTGGTTTACAGTGATGCCTTAAGGAAAGGATTGGGTTGTGTCTTAATACAGCATGGAAGAGGGGTTGCCTATGCATCAAGACAACTAAAGATTCATGAAATCAATTACCTAGTTCATGACCTAGAATTGGTAGCGGTGGTTTTTGCCTTTCGAGTGTGGGGACACTACTTATATGGATCCCGGGAGCAAATTTTTACAGATCACAAAAGTCTGAAGTATTTGATGTCACAGAAGGAGTTGAACATGCGACAACAAAGATGGATAAAACTAATTAAAGATTACAACTGTATTGTAGATTATCATTCGGGAAAATCAAATGTAGCTGCAAATGCCCTCAATCATAAAAGCAAGGCTATTATGGATGAGCCAACTACCTGGGATAAGAAAACCTTAATTGAGTTGAAGAGATTGCGGGTAATACTAAATGTGAATCTGGAAGGATCCTTAGTGGCCCAACTAAGACTGACGTCAGGGTATCGGGAACAAATATTAGAGGCACATCAAATTGATAATGAAGCGTCAAAGGTAAGAAATAAGCTAGAATCAGGAAGTGAAACTCCTTTCCAAGTGGTAGATGATGGGATGATAATGTTGGGATGACACATATATGTGTCCAACAACAAAGCCCTTAAACGAAAGCTATTACAAGAGGCTCACGAGTCGAAACTCACAGTGCATCCGGGTAGCACAAAGATGTACCAGGATCTAAAACAATACAACTGGTGGTTAAATATGAGAACAGAAGAGGTTGATTTTGTGGAAAAATATAGTATTTGCCAACAAGTAAAAGTGGAGTACCGAAAGCCGGCAGGGTTGTTACAACCATAACCAAACCCTGAGTGGAAGTGGGAGATGATCATAATGGACTTTGTGTCGGGACTACCCAAGGGGAAGAGGGGAAATGATGCAATCTGAGTCATTGTGGATCGACTAACCAAGTTTGCCCTTTTTCTACCGGTAAAAATGACGGATCCAATTGACAAGTGGACCAAGATTTATGTGAATGAAGTTGTGAGGCTTCATGGAGTCCTAGTATCAATTGTTTTAGACTGAGAACCAAGGTTTACTTCACGTCTCTGGCCAAACATACAGCATGCCTTGGGAACAAATTTGAATATCAATATTGCCTTCCATCCGTAGACTGATGGCCAATCTGAGAGAGTTATTCAAATCCTGAAGGATTTATTAAGAGCATGTGCTTTGAAATTTGGTGGAAACTAGGAGGAGCACCTATCGCTAGTAGAATTCACATACAATAACAATTATCAAACAACAATTGGAAAGGCTATATTTGAAGCTCTTTATGACGGAAAGTGTAGGACACCCTTGTATTGGGAAGAAGTCAAGGATATAAAGTTGTATGGGGTAGAGTTGGTGCAAGTTACCACTGAAAAGTGAGGATCATTAAGGATCGAATGAATGCAGCATAGGATAGACAAAAGAAATAAACAAACATTTGAAGGAGACCCTCGAGTTTAGCCCCTGGGATAAAGTATTTTTGAAGGTAACTCCGTAGAAGCATATATTAAGATTTAGGATGAAGGGGAAGTTAAGACGCATCAGACCCGTAGCATATGAAATAAACTTACCCTTAGAGTTGGCCAGGGTTCATAATGTATTTCATGTTTCCTTGCTACAAAAAGTCGACATTGAACCTTCATGAGTGTTACCTCAAGTTCTAGTAGAGGTTAAAGAAGATCTAACATTTGAGGTGAAACTAATAAAAATTTCTTGACTGGGGCAAGAAAGAACTTCGCAATAAGAAAATTCTCATCGTTAGAGTTTTGTGGCGAAGCTCACAAATCAACAAAGAAACATGGGAAAAAGATTCAAAGATTAAGTAAAAATATCCCGACTTATTTATAAATTGAGGTATATTACTCGAATTTCGAGGAAGAAATTTCTCATTATAAGGGGAGAATGTAAACCACAAGTTGAAATTTATTAAAAAAACAAAAAAAAATCAATATTTATTAAGTTCAAAATAAGTAAATAAATTATGAAGTCAATCTAACTATTAAAGTGTGGGAATGAAAAATTACAAGATAGAGGATTTAAGTGTATGAAAGTTGTAGAGGAAGAAATATTAGGAATTAATAGGACAATAGCCAAACAAAGCCTAGTCCCAATTAGGGAGGGGTATGAATACATGTGAGAGAGTAAGATGGAGACTTTTCCTCTCCATAAAGCTGGCTGAAACTATAGAGAACAACCCCTCCCCCATTTCAATTTTCAAACAAGAAATCCTTTGCATGTTTCCCTTACAATGTGCTTGAGTGAAAAAAGAATAATTGTAAGGTGAAAAATCAAGAATTTAAAGCAGAGAAAAAGAGAGAGAACCGATTAAAACAAAAAAAAAAGAGAAGAAGAAAAATTGAAAGGAAGGAGGAGAAAATCACCCAAGTACTCCCTCAAATTTCTTCTAAATTCGTGAGGTAAAAGTAACCTTTTACCCTTGGAACTTGATATTTGAGGTGTGAGGTTGTATGAGAAGAAAAGGCCAAATGAAGTGATTTAGGGTTCTTGAATTGAGAAGAAAAGGCCAAATGAAGTGATTTAGGGTTCTTGAATTAAATTAGAGTAAATGAAAAATTAATACAAATACATACTCCAGAGCATAAATAGTCAAGGAACACATATTGTTTTAACTAGGATTGATGAAGGTGGGAGTTGTAGGAAACCCCCACCATTCGGCCAAAAGAAAAAATATGAGGGGGGCGGGAGTTTTCTATGGTATTATAATAATATAATGATATTCTATGTTCAATGATAAGGATTGATGAAATGTGCAGTAAGTGAAATATTTTTTAACTTCTTTTTATATTTCTTGATTTGCACTTATACACTTTATGTTGGTGCTTCAAGTTGTATGAGTCATGTTATCATGAAATAAAAATAAAGAAGAAGAAGAAGAAAGATTTGATGTCTTGATGAGGAATGAACTTCAATTGCTAGTTCCTAATAGATTTTATACGTAATGGAATCTTAAGATGTTAAAAAGATGCATAGGAAATGTTTGATTAGTGTCTAAATCCATGAATTCAAGTCTGGATAGTTTGGTAATGGAAATTCCAACAAAACTTTGACATAGAAGATGATAGAAATTGCTGTAAATTTTCATATAAAAGTCTTAGAGAAATGAGTTATCTCACATGTGGCACTGATCTTGCTTTAATTGGAGTTATAGAACTCTAGATATGGGCACAATATCATTAAGAGGTCAAGTTGTTCGTAACAAGACAGTTTAGTTATCAGAATTAAAACTATTGTTAGACATAGAAGATGATAGACATTACTGTAACTTTTCATATAAAAGTTGTAGAGAAATGAGTTAGCTAACATGTGGAATTGGTCTTGCCTGAATTAGAGTTATAGGACTCTAGATATAGACAAAATACCATTAAGAGGTCAAGTTGTTTGTAACAAGACACTTTAGTTATCAGAATTAAAACTATTGTTATATAAAAAATGATAGAAATTTTCGTAACTTTTCATATAAAAGTTGAAGATGAATGAGCTAACTAACATTTGGAATTATCCTTGCCTTAATTGGAGTTATAGAACTTCAGATATGGACAAAATACTATTGAGTGGACAAGTTGTTTGTAACAGGATAAATTTCACTACCTGACTTCTAACTAATTTTAGAATAGATGAATAATAGAATTTTGGGCAACCTTATACATGAAAGTTGTACTTAATGATGTTAAATTTCACTAGGATTTGTCCCCACCTGAAGTGAAGCTCTAGAATTCCATTTAGAGACCAAAAATTACATATTGGTCATGTTGTAAATTGATGGACAAATTTAAATGTGTAAAAGACGAGTTATTTTGGGCATGCTAATGATTCATGTTGAAATGAATTCTTCCAAATCATGGGAGATGTATATGTCAACATTCAAAAGAAACATATAAAAGGGTCTAGATGGAAATAGACGTTGAAATTTTGTTGACGCAAACCCAAGTCATAAATACTGAAATCTTGTTTATGCAAAACTGAGTCGTGCAAACACTTGAACGTTATATGCTAACTCTAAAAATACACTTGATATGTATATGTACATTATGATGAGTAACAAAACAAGCATAGAAAGTATCATATGTATAATGAATGAATATGAATTGCCTATAACATTTGCTTGAAGGAATCATAACCAAAGATTTCTTTGTGATTCAAGAGGAGCGACTAGGATTGGATCTTCTGTTGGAGGAAGTCATGAGATAGGCGGAGCAGGTGCGTGGTTTTCCCTCTCCTTTACACTTATGCAATTTAAAGTCTTCCTAAATGAATTACAAGATTAGCTTCGACTAATGGCATCCGTAATAAGATTGCCGGGAAATGAATTTCAAGATTAGTTTTGGCTAATGGCATCCGTGATAGGATTGCCGAGAAATGAATTACAAGATTAGTTTCAGCTAATGATGTCCACATTGGGACGCTTGGGAATGATCGACAAGGCTCGATTCGTAAAGGGTATCCATGTTTGGATGACCTAAGAAAATTGATAAGTATAATTTCCTGAAATGTCCAGGTTGGACTATGCGAAATTGAAGATTTAATAAAACCAATTAAACAAAGTTACTAGGCTCATGTAAGAAAATAAGAGTATTCAATTAAGATTACGTAAATGATGTCGAATTGAGTTTTAAATGATTCTTAAGAAATTTTTAAGTTGATTATTAGAATTCCTAGGAAACTAATAGAAAACTTATGCTTTATTTGTATTCATTATATGATCATTTTTATTTCTGTTGTCAATATAATTGTATACTTATTAAGTTGTTTTTGTAACAGGTTCATCTAATACACAGGGAGCTCATTAGTTTTTAGGACTCTACTTTGCTAAACTTATGTAAAACTTTAGCTCAAGCGTAATAATATTAGCTAGATTATGCAGTATGCTTTTTGTGTAAACTTTGATGTATATAAGAATCTTAGCTCAGCATGTAGTGTGTTAGTTATGTAAACTCTGATATAATGTATGAATCAAAACTTAATTATCCTGTAATTAATCCTTTTGAAATTTTTTATAATACTTATGTTATATTTTTAATTCTCTTATTACATGTTAGTATCCCTTTTCCTTTTATAAGTTATTGTATGATATGTGAGTTATGTTTATATTGATCTTGTTTGTAGGGTATATATATATATATATATATATATATAAATTGTGTGGATGAATTTTTGAGCTGTCGAGTATTGATGATGGAATTAAAGTTCAGAACCGTGGGACCTTGTTGTGATGGATTGAATAGGTAATTTGAAAGTAGTCTTTAACTTGGGATATTCTATATACAAAGGAAATTTTGCTGAAATTTTGATAGAATTCTTTATAAATTATCAAAAAAAAATTACCCTCAAATTAAGAGTATATGTTGGGATCTTTTAGCATTGATAAAAACGAATAGCTAGGACTGTTACAGGTGATGATAACATATACTTAAAGAGATGTTTCAACTAAAGACAACTTCGTGGATGATTGACAATTTAGGATGATGTCGACACTAAAAAACCTTTTGATGATTGTTGGCAGGATGCACACAACTAATCAAAGAACAATTCTTAAGAGAATCTAGGAAATAAATGATTTATTAAGCTCTTTCATGATGAATCAAGCAACATCACACTTGGGGTATGGTCAAGCTTGACGAACAATGAAAGAAATAATCATCATGAATAGTCCAGGATGGGCATTGCTCTTACATTTGAGTGGAGGGTTGGCATACAAGTAATTCGAATGAGCTGGTGAATTAGAAAAATAAAGAAGTCTTTGGATAACAAACAAAGAAACCCTATGATGATGGAGGATCGAAGAGGGGGGCTTATATTCCAAACTAGGTAAGAATGCATGCATGTCATCTAACCCTAAAGCATTGCATAAATGTTTTTGAATTTTATAGGAGAAATCCTTAATGAAATCCAACAAGATTTTGATGAATCTGTGTGAACAAAGAAGGAATCATTGAGTTAATGATAGTAAAGAATCATAGTTTTGACCCTGGAACGAGAAGAAGATGAGATAAAACCTTACCAATAGGAAATTCTAAAGAAAATAAGAAGATCAATCCTGTCATTAGAAAGAGTCTTTAGGGTAACCCAGAAATCAGGAAGTATCAAGTTTTCAAACCCTATGATTGGGAAGTATTAGGTCAACCCTGCAATCAGAAAGCAACAAGTTTTCAACCTTGTCATTAGGAAATCTTTATAAATTCTGTTATCAGAAAGATAAGATGTCAACCCTGCAATTATTAATCACCAGGAAAGTTCAAGGAGAACTTGATCAAGCTCTATCATCAAGAAAAAAAAAGGAAGAACCCTATCATCAGGAATCCTAGTTTCAAACCCTACAATCAAGAAGAAAAGTAAGAAGAATCCTACTATTAGAAAATTCTCAAAGAAAGAAGAAAGTTCAAACCCAGTCATTAAGAAGAACAAGAGAAAAGCCTACTATCAAGAATTTAAGTTTTGGGAACTCTGCCATTAAGAACCTCAATTTTTAATTCTATCAATTAAAATGTTTTGGATTCAATCAAAATAATTAAAAACACCTTAGAAAAGTTCTAGTTGAAAGGAATTGTTGAGATTCAGGATTTCAGGTCAACTGAGCTGGAAAAAAAATAGTTATGTAGGAGAATAGTTGAGCATACGGTTCTCTTAGTGTTTCATATTTTGGTTCTAATTAAAGGGGGTCGTTAGATTGGGATTTTAGGTTAGCCAAATTGTTTTAAAAAATTTTATTCTGGTTAAATAGGGTCTCTAGATTGAGATTTCAGATTAACCCAATGAATATAGAGATGCAGGTTCTTGTTAAAGAGAATCAATATATTAGGATTTCAGGTTAACCGAGTTGTAAATAGAGATATTGGTTCTGGTTAAATAAAATCACTAGATTTGGATTTTAGGTTGGCCAAGCTATTTTTCAGAGACTTTGGTTCTAGTTAAAGGGGATTGCCATATTAGAATCTTAGGTTAGCTTAATTGTTTTTTAGATTTTTGTTCTGGTTATAAAGGATTGTCAGATGGGATCTTAGTCTGACCGAACTATTTTGTTTCTAGTTAAAGTGAATCACCAGATTGAGATTTTAGGTTAGCTAAGCTATTTCAGATTTTTGTTCTAGTTAAAGAAAATCATCAGATTGGGATTTCAAGTTTGCCGAGCTATTTTAGATTTTGGTTTTGGTTAAAAGAAATCACTAGATTGGGATTTCAAGTTGATCGAAATACAAGCATAGATTTTGGTTATGGTTAAAGGGAATCACCGGATTGAGATTTTAGTTTAACTCAACCTAAGATAGAGATTTAGTTTTTTGTTAAAAGGGATCCCCAAATTGGGATTTTAGGTTAACTAGAGACAGATTCTGATTCTAGTTAAAGATGATCACTAGATTGGGATCTCAAATTAGTAGAAATGTCTTTGAGATTTTGGTTATGGTTAAAGGAAATTGCTAGATTGGGATCTCAGGTTATCCGAGTTGAAGGCAAAGATTTTGGTTCTAGTTAAAAGGAGTCATCAGATTGGGATTTTAGATTGACCGAGCTGCAAACAAAGATTTGAGTTTTGGTTAAATGGATTTGCTAGATTGAGATTTCAGGTTAACCGAGTTATAAATAGTTTGATCATAGTCTTGGTTGAAAGGGATTGTTGTGAAGACAAAGTTTTGGGTCAACTAAACTAAAAGCTTTGAGATTATTGGTTTTGGAAGAATAGTTCATTTATCTTTACAAACTTACTACGTAATGCACTCAGCAAGTTTTTGCTCTATAAGTATTGTAAAGAGGAGGCATTTGTTGCTATCTAATTTTTACCCCATTTTTGAAACATTTTCGAGAAAAAAACAAATAATAGAAAAAATAACAAAGAAACCAAAAATTATGTTCTTAACATATTTGCCTTGTTTTCGACCTTTTTTTTTTCAAAGAATTTAAAATCAAAGAAAAAAGAGAAAGAGAAAGAAAAAATGAAATGAAATGAAAAAATGCATTTTATTTTTAGTGATCTATTTATAATTGTGGAAATGAGAGGACCAATTTGAAAATTGAAAACCTTTTCACCAAGCAACCTATTTTTTAAAATCAAATGGTTTACAATCATTCTCTTAATCCAATGGTCCATTTTTTCTTTGCTTTATCTCCAAGTTATCAAATGAATGGTTAAGATTCATTATTGAAATCTAATAGTTGATCTTGGTTTGCCTTGCCTTCAAACAACATAATTTTATTTACCTATAAATATGTGGTTATACCACATACAAAGGGGGGAGAAATTTTAGGAGAGAAAAAAATAAAAAAAATATTAATACATACTCTCCCCACACCCACATAACACAAAAACCTTAAACCTATTATACCTAGATTGGCCGCTAGCCAGACGAGAGGCAAAGAAAAGGTAAAAAACTAGCAAAAAACAACCATACCCTCCCTAGCCTTAGATCATCCACCATTGTCAATAACCTCAACCAACCATAACAACCACTAAACTAACCACCATCTTCCCCAACAACCCGCAACCATTCTAGCCGACCAATACCCTTGAACCACCACATCTTTAACTGAAAGGTATACCCACAACCTTCTACCCCATCGAGAACCAGACCAGCCCTCTATCCTAGAAGCCCCCATCACCAGCCACCCTCACTCCATACTAGCCTTCCAAATGACAGCCTTTTGTCCCTCTCTCAGCCTCAACACCATAAGTGGTGGTAGGTTTCCCTAAGTTAGCCCACCAATCCACCCTCAAACCTCATAAAACAACCTTGAAGCACCCCTTATCTCCTGTCCATAGCCTTCAACCTTCCACCCGTAAAGCCAACAAGCCACCACGACAGATCAGCTCTCCTTCCTCGATTAAACCCCATGGTAGCAGATCTGAACCGAGACCTAACCGAAATCGCAAAGCCAGGTTGACTCTCATAATCTAGCCTATCAATTAAACGACAACTAACAAACTGAAAGGAAGAAAGAACCACATCTAAAAAAGAGAAGAAAAAAAACAATTGTTGTGTTTTTTTCTTATGTTTGCAGGTGATGGTGATTCTAACAAATGGCATATGTAAAAACCAAAATAAGTAGGTGGTGTAGGTCGATCTGTTCTAAGTAGAAATTGAGGGTGGAAAAACCAACCTACCTTAGGTGGGGATTGTGGGGGATAAAACCAGCCCTAAGATAACCCAAGAGAGGGATAAGAACAAGGATGACTAGCACCCAAACACCTTTATCTCATTTAAGATGAGTATAAATGTTGGGAAGGAAAAAGAGGACTTTTCCTCTCCCCCATAACCGATTGTAGCCCTAGCTGCAACTACTCCTCTCTCTAAGAGAAAAACTCACCTAAACCCAATTGCATGCTACCTTTCTTAAGTGTTTGAGGGAAGGGAGAGTTAGAGAAGAGAAAGATGGTCAAAGCCATGGAAGAAGGAAGAGCATAGGGGGCTGACTGGTGCAACAAGAGAAGAAGAGAAAAAGAAAACCGAGAGGGAAAGAAGAACAAAATCACCAAAGACCTTTCCTAAGATTTGTTAAAATCATGAAGTAAGAGTAGTATCACTTCCTTGAATGGTTGTTACCTCAAAATTTCAAACAAAGAAGAAGGAGAAAACTCAAAATGGAAGGTTAGGTTTCTTACATTTTAACTCAAGATTAAGGAACTAAATGAGAAGAACCTAAGTAGAATAATAAACGAATGAACACATGTGCAGACTCTTACAAAAGAAACATGAATGATTTTGAATGTATAAACCTAAAGGAGGGTCGACCAAGTTGAAGGGATGGATAGATTGTGAAATGAAATGATGAAATGCATGAATTGTGATCTCGTTAAACTCCTAGGAACATACTTGAACCAAAATAGAATTCATGCTTATGTTAATGTCTTGATTTTTGCATATATGATTTGAAGAACATGGGTGAAAGTGAAATGAAGTGATAGTATGTGCAGAATTGTGATGTTGTTAAGCCTTTATAGGCATGCTGGAGTTAAAATAAAAATTATATCATGTTAATGCTTTGATTTTTTTATGTTATGAATGAACTTGTATGATTATTAACCAAGTGAATGAATGTATGATTATAACATGTTGGGAACATAATTGTGTTAGAAATGATAATATACAGGTGAAAATTTTAAAGAAATGGACTACTATATTCGGCCAAGAAGATGAAACATAGAGGAAACCTTGCATGATGAGCACCCCTAGAGAAACAAGACATAGGTTGGAAATGGAACTCTTGTGTAATGTGAATTGACTATTAAATTGTGTTTATGGATTGGCATGATGAAATTAAAGACATAGAGTGCATAATTGTGGCAACATTAGGTTTTAGTCTTGAAGTGATAGTTAGAAACCTTTGAAAAATATACATGTTGAGACATGGTTGCGTATTGCTTGATGACTTTATGATAAATTGGATGTGATTTGGTGACGTTCTATGTCCAACTAGGTAGGGTTATGTTGGAAGGGGGAAAGCTTAGCGTGGACCTTACACTTAGCCTAGGGAGAAAGTAAAACCAGAAATAATTCAATCGTTGCTAATGATTTCTGGATCAATAGCGACTCAATTTTCGTTGATGATTTCTGAGTCAACTGTGGATTGTGTTCATTGACGATTCCATGTGTTAGCCGTGGAATTTGTTTTTGTCAATGATTTCTAGGTCGGCAGTGACTTAGTTTTCGTTGACGACTTCTAAGTCAACATTGGATTGTGTTCGTTGACGATTCCATGTGTTAGTTGTGGAATTTGTTTTCGTTGACAATTTCTAGGTCGTCAGCGACTTAGTTTTCGTTGATGATTTCTAAGTCAACCATGGATGATGATTGCTGATGATTTCATGCATCAGCCGTCGAATTTGTTTTCGTCGATGATTTTTGGGTCACTAATGACTCAGTTTTCATTGACGATTTCTGAGTCAACAGTGGATTGTGTTCGCTGATGATTCCATACTTCAGTCGTGAAATTTGTTTTTGTCAATGATTTTTGGGTCAGCAGCGACTTAATTTTTCACTGATGATCTATGTGTCACCAATGACGATTCCTGTGTAGCTAGCGACTCAGTTTTTCACGGTCGCCTATGTCGCTAGCGATCTAGTTTTTGCTGACGATTTATCTTTTCATTTTCATTATATAATCTATTTGGTAATTCATTTATATATGTATTTGAGCGAACTTTTGGGTTATGAAAAAAAAAATGGAGAATTTTGCTAAACATGTTGGTGTTTCCGTATAAGACACAGGTGCGTATTGTTGTTGCATAAATACCTCTTCATAACTACATAAGAAGGAAGTCTATACAAGATGTTGTTTTTAATGAATTTGAACATCATCTTGATTTCGTGCCTCAAGATTTTTTATGTGATGTTGTTCCATGATCACAAACATATGAAGGTAATAGTACTTTGCATATGGATCATGTTCAAGATAGAATTGCTTCAAGTTTGATGGGAGAACTGTAGGATTTTTAACCCTAGTAGTAGTTAATCATAATTATGTATTAATTGTTCATTATCATGTATTGAAAAAATTAATATTCTATTTGGTCATTTTATGTCTAACCATAATTTCAATCACAATTTTAATCAAACACAATGATATGTTTTTGATGAAAAGCAATTTGAACCACAATTTTAACTAAACACATAATTTACATAAAGCAACCATACAAAAGGGTGATATTTCAAAAATCACTTTTCTTAAACCATAACCATATTTTCTACCACAAAAACAAACATAATTAAACACCAACTTGTTACTCCTCAAAAGTCCCCGATGATCTACAACCTCGAGACATCATGAACTAAGAAATGACCAACCACACTTCCATTAAAATGGTGAAAAAGCAAAATGAAATCAATAACAAATAACTGGAAAAAAAAATAAAGAAAAAAAATGCATGATATAGCTTTCCAGACAATTTAGATGGCAAACGTGATTGGTGTTGTGTATATATTGATTGTTGCAGTAAATAAAAATAGCTCCTTTAATTTATTTTTAGAGTTCTTTTATATTAATCTTGACTTTTCAACTCATCATGATTAAAATGAAAATTTCATTAATCACGCACAAAAATAAAAATATTGTATTTATAAAAGAACATAAGTTTATTTGTTAAAACAAAAAGGAAAACGCCTGATTGTTATATATATATATATATATATATATATATATATATATATATATATATATATATATATATATATATATATATATAATTTGCTTCTGATGATGCTCTTGAAAGAGCTTTAAATATATGTGCATATATTTTTAGGCACCAGACTATAAAAAATGGCCGACACCAAGTTTCTAAATGCATAGACTAGCTAACTAGTAGTTCTTGCCTAATGATTCTACAGGCAACACGAGATGCCACAAAGAAGGGATAAAAAGACCAACTTATACTTCAACTTTTTGTGGAGGAGCTCTAGTATTGCTTCATTTTTCTTGAAAAAGTTAGATAGGCAAATATTCATCCTGTCTAAGGCGTGTGTGGTGGAATTTATTCCACTTTACCTTGAAATAGAAAGAGAAGAAGCAGTGAGATTAACTCCTTCCACAAATCTCAAATTCATTTATATTTCTTTTCGTGGTTGGCCTATAAGTTTAAACTTCAATACTGTGAAATGTGACTGAGAAAAAAAGGGGGAAAACTTCATTGTTACGCTTCGAATAGTAGCTACTAATATTAATTGTTATCAATATCATTTATCTTTATTTTTGAAGATTAACACCATCATCATCTTTCATTTAAATAATAAAGTATAGTTTTAAATTAATTCTTAGTTAGTTCTTTTTTATGATGAATTTAAATAATAATTGAGAAAGAATGTGATGTAGAATAAAATAAGAGGTAATATGTTAAAATGAAAGTGATGAAGGGAAGAATTAAATAAAGTTTAAGAAATAAATGGAAAGAAAATAAGTTGATGTAAAAAGAGATTGAAGAGAAAACGTGTTTGAGTGATGGATGTTGGAATTGATTTATAAAACATGTAAACGCAAGTGTAAAATCAATATATTTAACAATTTTATTCTAGGTCTCGGCTTGGCCTTCAAGCCCATAAGATAAAATCGGATCTCATCAAAGATACTGTCTGTGGAAACATGATCAAAAAGTCATTGATGGCTCTTCTAGGAGCTATGCCATTATCATTCCTAATCACCATTGGATTGGGAGCCTCAAAGTTTTGAAAGATTTTCAATATGTACCGGCGAGATGTTGGTTTAAATCGTTTAACTTTAGGAGTTATGGCAAACCAAGAGTTTCATTGCCATTATCACCCTTAATTAATATTAGAGTTGGGACTTCAAGGTTTCAGAAAGCCTTCAATGGCTACCAATAAAGTGTTGGTTCAATCCGTGCAACTTCAAGAGTCATTGCTAACCAAGTTAGCGGACTTGACATGGTAGAGAATCCCCAAGTAGGGGATTACCTTCTCTTCCACCGGTCATTTTTCACTATAACCAAAGGAACCATGTTTATCTGGGAATAGTACTTTTGACGATTACATAGAAAACCTTCATCGGAGAAATGTTATTCCCTCTCATCTTTAAAACTAAAAAATTAACTAATTATTTAAGAAATAAGTCTTGCTTCCAAGCTACTTGAATTTTTAATTGTTGGATGTTAATGTGAATAGTTAATTAGTATGTGTAATAGAAATTAGAATGAGAAGTCGTGGTTGAATGAAACATGAAGTCTTACATTTTGATTTTTTGTTACAAGATTTGAATTGTAAGGATTGATTTTGTTGAATTTGGGAATTTTTTGTGGTAATTTGTTTTAATCAATTATGTCTCATAGATAAATTAATTTTAATATTTTTAATTTTAGATCTTTGTAATTTTTTTTTCATGTGTAGCCCCAATTAAGCCTTGACCAGTCGATTATTGACTCGAGACAATAAAATTAGTCAGAAGGTGGAAACCTTAACAGAACATCCAATGCAAGTGCAAAATCAATAAAAATATTTTGTATTAGAATATAATCCATAAGAAACAATATAAAGACATTATCCCAAGGTATGTGGCACAAATACTTCAAAATAGTTTTAGTATCTATCTCGGGCCATATGAAAATATGGAATTGCTATGTATAGGATATGGAAAAATAATTAAATAAATTAAGAAAAATAAATGAATTTTTAAGTATGTTATGATTATGTGTTGGTATGGAAAAATACATGGCGATATGGCTGAATATATTTTAAAGGTGATAATTTTTTTTATCAGTTATTATATGGTTATAAAATTAATATGTAAAAACTATCACTAACTCTTTTATAATGGATTATATATATATGTAGCACAACATTATAATTTATAGATCTCGAATTTAATAATTTAATATATACCTTAAGATATTTATAACATGATAGTCATATAAATTTCAATGGGTTATTTTTTATTTTTTTTATTGTTATGTTTTATTATTTTCTAATGTATTGTCAAATTTAAAATGTCAGATTAATAATTTAAAAAATTTCATGTCTGCATATCCTATCCTTTTTTTAATTTTCAAATTGCTGCATTCTCATGTTCTTATCATACACTTTTGTCTAAAATTCATGTCCATATTTCCTAGTTGAAGAGTATCAAAACGGTGGGAAGGTCTTTCGTATCCTATATTTCACATATTTGTCAAATCCGGGCTGGAAATTTATTTCTTTTATATATGATACATGAAACCTATGCTTTCCTTTTCAATTTCTTTTTTCTTAATCTAAAGAAATTAAAATAAAAACTAAAAAAACTCAGTCTTTTATTGTGCACATACTCACATTTCAGTATGGATTTTTACAGTTAAATTACCATTTTATCCTTAACAATTTAAGTCTTATAGCATGCTTTTAAAGATAATATGGTACTTTCCAGAGAAACATTTGCTATTACAAGATTGAACTGGGGGTGGAGAAATCTTTTAACCTTTTATTTGCACAATATAATGTCAAAAAACCCTTAAAAGTTGAATTTTCTTAACTGCTAGGGTAGGGGTGTATTTGGTTTTTTCTCCTTCTTGGCACAATGTAATTACTAAAGTACCATTTGAATTAAATAATCTATAGCTTAGACTGAGGAGGGTTTTGGTCTTTTGGTTATGGTTTTTTTGTTAATATTGTGTGGAGTCATAGGAACTTAGGTATTTGCATAAATTAAATTAAAAGAGAGATGGAGAGAGAGAGAGAAGCTGTTAGCGTGTGCATTACACTCACCAACGTGTGGGAGGTATCCACGTTTTTTGAGAGACACGTGCGATGCCTTTCAATGGCAGAAAACCCCATTTCAGGGTGGCGCTCAATGCGTCTTGTCACCCGTTTCATTATGGTGAGGCATGTGCAACCGCCTCGTAAATTATGGAGCTACCACAAAGTTTTTTCCTTTCCCCCTCTTTTCTCTCTCTTCAACCTTGAAAAAACTAGGAGTGTTATTTTTTAGTTTTATCATGTTCAGTCTTCATTATTTTAATTTATCAAATTTGATTAATTTATTTTTCAATTTCATCCTTTGACATTTGATTTTTATATCAAATTTGTCCTTTTATTTTATGATATTTTAGGTTTGACTCTCAGTATTTTGATTTTTAATTTTGATTCTTAGCCTTTTATCAAATTTTAATTTGTTTTCAATTTTATCCTTGGATCTATGATCTTCTTTTTAATTTTTTTTCATATTTGGTTCTCATTCTCTTGATTTTATTTTTATTTTGGACTCTTTTGTGAATTTGATTTTTGTTTTCAATTTTTCCCTTCAATTCAAAATTTGATGACATTTTAGGTTTGACCCTCAATGTTTTGATTTCTAATTTTGATTCTTAACCTTTTTATTAAATTTTAATTTGTTTTCAATTTCATCCTTAGATCCATAATCTTGATTTTTTATTTTTATTTTCAATTTTTCCCTTCAATTTAAAATTTTAGGTTGTCTCATTTTTTTCTTCAAATGAGGTCCTTATTCTCTTAATTACTATTTTTTTTATCTTTGAATTTTTTATTATTTAATCATTCAACATTTGATTTATTGAAATTTGATCTCCTTGGTTTTTCTTATTGTTTTATGCCCAACCTAGAAGTCAATCTAAGACAATTATCAAGTCACGGGTTCAGTGGGTTGACTCGAGCTAACTCAAGTTAACCAAATCTTTTTATTTTATAAAAAAATAAAAATGATATCATTTTGGAAAAAAAATTAAGGAAATGAGTCAAGGAGTTTTGACCCTATTTTTACTGGATTTGTCCTGAGTTAACCTAAGTTTTTTTTATCATTTTATACATGATCAATTCTCCCCCAATTTATTTTGAAACCCGACCCAGTCTAAGCCCCGAGTCATATGTCAACCTGTTAGGTCAAGCCGAGTTTTAAAATAGTAGCTTTTTAGATGCAGTGCTTCCGGTTTAGTCATTAGTTAGGGTCATGTGTTTGAAAAGTTAATACGAATTGATATCAATTTTTCCCCCGATTACATCATTCAAAGTTATTCATTTTAAAAAATAAAACTCGTTATTTTCTTTGGTTTCCTTTCAATCATGTTATATGTATCTTATGATCTAGATATGAGGTTTGGTTGGTGGCCTAGGTTTTACGTAGGTTGCTTTTTTTATCATGTTTGATTTTGTCCTTCAAAATCTAATTTTTTAAAAAAATTAAACTTTGTCTTTTTTCCTGTTTTGTCTTCTATTGGATTATCTCTTTCACATGATTCTATTCACGAGTTTTGGCAACCTCACCTGGTTTTAGTGGTACTTTGTTTTTTTAGACTTTTTTTTATTGATTTGTTTCCTGATTTTATCCTTCTATATTTTGATTCTTGGGGATTGACAATCGTTATTCTTTTTCAATTTTATTTTTATAATATTGAGTCATGATTTTTTTTTTCATTCTTTAAAATACACTGATAGCATTTGAGCATTATTTTTTTATATTACAAAAAAATTAGCCCACCTATGATGAAGTGCCAACCACCTATCTAGTTTGTTAACTAAATGGGGGCATTCCCATCCAAGTCCGTTTGTTTATCAAGGGAAAAATATCTCCATACTTGCTCGTATTGGGTTGGGTTTTGTAATATACCTATTGAAACGAGTAATTTTTTCATCCTTAATCTTGTAAGAAGTGAAATCACATTACTCCTGTGACTAATTACATGTATCGATTTTTCTTTTTATAATATTTAATGGTTTTGACTGCTTCATTGTAATTAAGTTAAAACTTTCAATTTATTTACTATTTATTCAATAATATGTATGATTATTGCCCTTTTCTTTGAATCCATATATTTGTACATATTAGATAAAGATGGTAAAAAAAAAAAAAGCATTATCCACACACTTTTTATACCTTGCAATGACAAAATTTCCATATATAGGTAATTAAGACGAAATATTGATCAAAGTGGAAATATATTTCCTATTAACTTTCCAAACCCAAAAAGAAAAACTTGATTTGAATGGTCCACACATTTCTATGAATATGTGGAGATGAGAATTGAAATAGAAAGACTTTGGATTAACACACTGCTTGTTGTTATGTTTATAATAAAACTTAATATTCACTACAACATTATCCAGTTTTACCGACGGAATGATTCCGTCGAGGAAAGCAATGCAATCCGTCGGTGAAAATAATACCGACGGAACACTTCCGTCAGTATAACAGTCGTCGGTAAATCCCATTTCCGTCGCTAATTCTGTCGCAAATAAAAAAAACCACCAACCGACGGAAACACCGACGGTAATATAGACGGATACGCGCGCGCCAAAAAAAAGTTTCCCGCGGGAACATTACCGACGGAATAAATCCGTCGGTAATTACCCTTGAAAGTACCGACGGACAATCCGTCGGTAATTATGGCATGGCTTGTAATTTTGTTCCAACTCTCTGTGTAATACCGACGGATATTATCCGTCGGTAATGTCAAGGGTACGTACCGACGGATAATTTCCGTCGGGGATGCCGTCGGTAACAATGGCATGGATGGTAATTGTTCGGCAACTCTCTGTTAAATACCGACGGATAATATCCGTCGGTAGATATTTAAAAAATATATAAAAAAATAATTTATTAATTGTAAAAAACCTTAATAAACAAATAAAAATGCATTAAACATTAAAAATGTAAAAGTAATAATATTCATTACAAATTTAATGTGTTTAAAAAACAAAATTAAACTCTAATAGCGGCGGAGCTGGAGTTGGAGGCGGAGGAGGAGGAGGCTAGTTGTTCCCGGGACCATACGGCCAAAAAGAAGCTGCACAAGTATCGTCACCCATCTTTGATCTCATCTCCATGACTATTTGACGGATCTCATCATAATTCGTTGAGAGTTGTTGATATTGTTGTTTCAACGCAATGAACTCCTCAAACTGGGTGTTCGATACTGATGGAGAGCTTCCAACAGTTGAGACACTACGAGTCGAACGCAAGTTTTCAGCCGTAGTGTTGGAGAGCCCGTAGACCCTATTTTTATCGGGTCCACTAGACAATCCCGCCTCCATCCACAAATCTGGATCGAAATCTAGATGGGTCGACGGATTGTCCCTATATCTCTCCCTCAATCGGCTATTATAGGTCTCCTGAAAATTCCATCGGTAAAAAAATCATCAAATGCAATTCAAGATGCAATTCAAGAAAATAATAACTTACAAAATAAAATGAATGAACGAACATACCACGAAGTGCTGAGCACGGTTGTCCACGAAGTGCTGAGCACGGTTTTGGCGGTCTTGACTCCGCACATGCGTCTCTAGAAACAGCTCCATTGGACTCGGTTCACGTCCAAGAGGCGCAGCCTGTAAGGAAAAAATAGGTTGAAAATTAAATATATTATAAGGAACGACAAATTAATTAACGATATATTTCAATAAAATTAATCTTACCACCGCTTTGCATGCCCCCGAATGGGACGGATCCGCCAAGGTGTGCGTGGTCACCGAGCCATAAATTTGCGGTTCCGGTTGTCGGCGCAGATGTGGCGCCGGAGAACCGCTTTGAGGTCATGTGCTCAATATATGTCGTCCATATTTTCCCCGAGATGAATGGCGGTTTGAATTCCTGCCAAACCGCCACCTCATTCCATCCTTCAAGACCGTTATACCTCGCATGTCTTTTTGATTTTTTTTTTGGGTGTCATACCAAAAATCACGCAACCTACTTCCATAGTAACAAAATAGAATTTAAAACATAAAATTATAAAACAAAAATAAATATTATTTTCGATGTTACCCAGTTGCCGCGTGATTCTCCCATACCCTCCTCACAACATTGTTGTCCGCCCTATCCCACTCAAATTTGTTCTGTGTATATAAATAATTCATATAAAATAAAAATAGTACAGATATAAAATTATAAAAATCATTTATTAAAAATAAGCTGGAAATTAAAAATTAACACCGACCTGAAATCGCTTAAACCATATATCGATATTAGGTTTCCACTTTCGGGATGTCCGAAACTCGACTCCATTGAAACAATGGAATCTCCATCGATGATTTAAACTTCAATGTTATAGTCCTTGCAGCCTCAATGTTTGTGAACCTGAAATTAAATAAAATTAGTAATATTAATTAGTTGTTCATAAATTATGTTATAAGTATATAAAAAAAAAAAACTAAAACCTAAACAAACTTACATTGAGAGGTCATCCTTCCATTATGCCTGGTACTTGCGGGTGAATTGACCCCGCTGTGAAGGCACACCGCTTTTGCGCTGTGAAACCGCGCTAGAAGAGGCAGCATCACAAGTTGGCGTAGATTCCTCGCCGTGATCAGCACCTAAGGATACGTCCTCCTCGCTGCTAGAAGAACTAGCTGCAACCGTCTTCTGACGACGTGCTATAGATTTCATTCTACGCATCTACACAAATTTATACGAATAATTGCATAATTAACTTTGATTATTTTAAAAAAATTCGACAGAGTCTCCCCTATACTGGGGGGTCCCAAGTTATCGACAAAATCATATTACACTTCCAATTTTATTTCACATCCCGATCCAATCTCCTGGATCTCAACCCAACTCATCATCATCAACACAACATTTTATTCAATAACATCATATAGAATTACAACTATGAACATTCATTGTTAAATTGGTACTTAGAGTTACAAATATTAGATTAAAGTCAAACATTCAAATTTACGGATTAATATTACATTTTTAACATAAATTCAACAATAACAATTATAGCAATACAAACAATAATATCCTAAATTATGATAAACTAATTAAATGCAATTCTATATATATAAATTAACATTTTTAACATAAATCAACAATAACAATTATATTTATAAACTAACATTTTTAACATAAATTCAACAATAACAATTATAGCAATACAAACAATAATATCCTAAATTAAGATAAACTAATTAAATGCAATTCTATATATATAAATTAACATTTTTAAAATAAATCAACAATAACAATTATATTTATAAACTAACATTTTTAACATAAATTCAACAATAACAATTATAGCAATACAAACAATACTATCAAAACTAAAAAACTAAAATTAATAAATAAAATAAAAAAAATAAAAAACACTACACAACACACAACATAAACACAAAACAAACAATACACAAAACTAAAACACATTATATCAATTCAAAATAAATTTGGGAATAAAAAATGCTTACCTTAATAATGTGTTGAATTTAAGATTTTATCTACAAACAATATACAAAACAAAGAACACCAAAAAAAATAATCATAATTAAAATAAAAAAAATACAAAGATAAAGAAAAAAAAATACATACCTGTTAAAACTACCACCAAAACAATAAAATCCTTCTAAAAGCTAAATATAAATGAGAGAAGAAGAGAAAGGGAGAAGAGAAAGGGAGAAGAGGAGAAGAGGAGAGCAAGGGAGAAAGGGAGAAGAGGAGAAAGTGCGGGGGGGGGGTTGTGGCAGTATATAAAGCAAGATTTCCGACGGAATTACCGACGAAAATTAATTGTTGTCGGTGCAATTAATTTCCGTCGGAAATTAATTAAAATGCGCACCAAAAAAGTTCAAAAATCCCGCCAAACTTTTCGATCCGTCGGCCATTCCGTCGAAAATGCCGTCGGTATTCGTGCAGACGGACACGTGTCAGACATGCGTGATCCGTCGGTAATCCCGTCGGTATATTCAGTCGGCAATGCCGTCGATATTTGTGCAGACGGACACGTGGCAGACATGCGTGATCCGTCGGTAATGCCGTCGGTATAGGACGTCGGAAATGCAGTCGGTATTCGTGCAGACGGACACGTGTCAGACATTCGTGCGACAACCCGTCTGTGATTCCATCGGTATTAGAGTTGGAAAAGCCGTCGGCAATCCGTCAGTGAATGTGGCAAAATCCCGTAATTGTTTTGCAACTCTCTGTGAAATACCGACGGGTTATATTCCATCTATATTAGAGTCGGAAACGCCGTTGGCAATCTGTCGGAAATCCGTCGGTGAATGTGGCAAAATCCCGTAATTTTTTTACAACTCTCTGTGAAATACCGACGGGTTATATTCCGTCGGTATTAGAGTCGGAAACGCCGTCGGAAATCCATCGGAAATCTGTCGGTGAATGTGGCAAAATCCAGTAATTGTTTTGCAACTCTCTGTGAAATACCGACGGGTTATATTCCGTCGGTATTAGAGTCGGAAACGCCGTCGGAAATCCATCGGAAATCCGTCGGTGAATGTGGCAAAATCCAGTAATTGTTTTGCAACTCTCTGTGAAATACCGACGGGTTATATGCCGTCGATATATCCGTCGGTGAAAAGGTAAATTTTTCTTATTTTTTTATGTAACCCTCTCAAAAAATCTTGAATTGCAATCTTACAGCACACACAACACAATAACAAAGGCTGACCCTTAAAGACGAATAAATATTTCATGTTTCAAATTATTACATTATAAAAATAAGGCTTTATAACATGTTTAGTTAGTCGGAATTTTCATCTTCGTCCTCTATTGAATTGTTATCATCAGCTTCATCGCACTCTTCAATTTCGTTATCATCTTCTTCAACAACATTCTTTTTTCCACTAGTAGAGCTAAGAACAACATTCAACTCCTCTGCGTCAACATCAACAAGACTATCGTTGAAAACACGAAAATTCAAATTTTCTTCTAAGTCAATCGACAGAGCAACTCGGTATGGTTCAACCAACTCACTAGCTTGAAAGACTTCATCTATCACACTTGTGTCTTCGTTCTCATCCTGAACAATCTCGACACGACCCTTAGGTTTTGTTTTTAAAACGGATAACCAATCAACTCTTGATCGGTCCTTTCTAAAGGAAGGGGTGTATGTGTAATAAACTTGTTGGCATTGCTTTGCGAAAACAAAGACGTCGTTTACGTTGCGATGTCTAGCTTTTGAATTGATTTCAACGAAACCATAGTGAGGATCTATTCTGATTCCTCTGTCAGTTGTGTCATACCAATAGCATTTGAATAAAAACACTCTATTTTGCTCGCTATGATATTGCAGTTCGATGACCTCTTCCAATCTACCGTAGTAGTCAACTTCAAACTCACTAGAAGTCGATCCCTTAATACAAATACCGCTATTGTATGTCTTTCTTCCATGCCCGTATTCTTCAATATGAAAGACATATCCATTGATAAAATATCCATTATAGCACTTGACTTTTCTTTCAGGGCCCAGACATAGTAAAGACAGTGAAATAGCAGCACTACCTCCCATTTGATAAACCTAGCTTGTAAATTAAATACAACAATAATCAATAAACGGATATTATGTAACATTGACTACAATTAATTACATTGCAAGAGATAATGAGTTTGTGATAGGACTTACATGTGTTCTAAACCATGTGGAAAATTGTTCATCTTGTAATTGAAAGATCTGGGATTCGGTCAACTGTGAGTTATTGGATAGTAAGTATCATCGATGTTGCCTGCAAGGTTGTTCCAAAGCATATGAGTGTATGGTATCACTAAACATAAATAGTACACTCTTGACAAAGTTTAAGTCGAACATCTACTTACTTAATAAAAGGTCTCAGCTCATCACAGTTAAATAGGACATAATTGTGTGCTTGTCTGAACTCTATTTCAGACAAATATCTTCCCCTCATGGCATTTTTAGGTGTGGGTCGTCCAGGATTGGAGAATATTGACAAGTTCCCACTTGAGTGCACTTCACCACCATCAGCATGCCGTGGAACACGGTTTATCCTCGTTCTCAAATGAGGTTCGAAATAGTATGAGATAAATGTTGAGATCTCCTCAACAATATACGCCTCACATATTGACGCCTCAACATGCGCCTTGTTCTTAACCTTTTTTTTAAGATTGAACAAGTACCTACATATATATATATATATTAATAAAAAATTATCAATTAAAAACATTAAAATAAAAATAAAAACATTTAATTATAAATGTCATAGCAACTGCAATATTTAACCTCTCGAATGGATACATCCATCTGTACTGGACCGGTCCTCCAACTTTTACCTCAAACGGTAAATGTACATGTAGATGGTCCATTGAGTCAAAAAATGATGGAGGGAATATCATCTCAAGTTTGCATATTGTCTCGACGATATTCTTTTCAAGCCTTTGAATGTGATCAACATTCAACTTGCTGGAGCATATGTCTCTGAAGAAATGAATAATCTCCGTTAGTGCATCCCATATCCCCTTTGGCAACAAATCACGAAAAGCTAATGGGATGAGTGTTTGCATAAACACATGGCAGTCATGACTCTTCATTCCATATAATCTGCATTCCTCCGTATTAACCAGCCTTGATATGTTCGAGGCATGTCCATCGGGGAAACACAAACTCTTAAGCCATTTGTAGACTAGTAGTTGTGCGTTTTTCTCTAACACGAAGCTTGTTCTTGGTTTTGCTACCCGTGACCCATCACAAACCAACTCCATATTTTTACGGTTACAGAACAGCGCTACATCCAATCTAGCCTTGATGTTGTCCTTTGTCTTCCCCTTCACATACATGACGGTGTTGAAAATGTTCTCAAACATGTTCTTTTCAATGTGCATGACGTCAAGGTTATGGCGGAGAAGATTGGTCTTCCAATAAGGAAGCTCCCAAAATATACTTCGCTTCACCTAATTATGGGTCAAACCAAAACCAGGAAACTTCTGCTTTACTGATTGGAGACCAAACACAATTTCACCGTACTCTGACACAACATCAAACAATTCTTCACCGGAAAGACGCGGGGGTGCAACATCATTTTTAACTCTGCCAACAAAGAAATCTTTTCTGTTCTTTCTGTACCTGTGGTTATGTGGCAAAAAACGACGGTGACAGTCAAAAAAAGAAGCTTTGCCCCCGTTTGTTAGTGTGAATGCCTTGTTGTTCTCCATACAATATGAACATGCTAGCTTTCCATGCGTACTCCAACCAGAAACCATTCCATAAGCTGGGAAATCATTGATAGTCCACATCAAAGCCGCTCTCATAACAAAATTTTGTTTCCTCGAGATGTCATAAGTCAAAGCTCCAGAGGACCACAACTGCGTCAACTCATCAATCAACGGACGAAGACAAACATCTATATTCCGCCCCGGACTGCTTAGACCTGGTATGACCATAGATAAAAACATGAACTCCGGCCTCATACACATCTCCGGTGGCAAGTTATAAACCATCAGTATGACCGGCCAACAAGAATAAGGAGCAGCAAATGACCCGAAGGGGTTGAATCCGTCTGTACACAACCCAAGACGCACGTTCCTTGATTCAGCTGAAAAGGAAGGATGCATACTGTTAAAGTGTTTCCAGGCTTCACCGTCAGAAGGATGAACCATCACTCCATCAACCACATGGTGTGATTGGTGCCATGTCATGTGCTCAGCAGTCCTTGGTGACATGAATAACCTCTGCAGTCTAGGTGTGATTGGGAAGTATCTAAGTTTTTTATATGCCACGAGAGTCTTCCCTCTACCAGTTCTGGGTTTGTAACGGGAATGCCCGCATGTCATGCACTCGGTCATCTCAGCATTTTCAAGGTAGTATAACATGCAGAAGTTAGGGCATATATCAATTTTCTGGTATCCTAAACCGAGGGGTTTCATCATGGACTTGGCGGCAAAGATAAAAGTTCTCTTTCGACTGTTCCCTTCAGGTAAAATGCTTCGCCCATTCAATAATCTTGTCATAACCGGCCTCACTCAACCCGTGATCTGACTTGATGGTGAACACCTGTGCTACGGCTGATAATTTACTGTGGTTCGTGCAGCCATCCCATAATGGTTCGTCAGAATCTCTCAATAGATCAAAAAACCTTGTTGCATCTGCATTAGGTTCTTCTTCTACGATTGGACATTCCCTGACATTATCTTCACTCATTCTCATTGCATCCATAACCATATTCCCTGTAAGGATTACCGTTCTCATTTCCAACTTCATGCATGTTGCTAGCACTAGAAGTTGACCCAACCACCTGTTCTTCCATGCTCTCATCAGGAACAAATAGTTCTCCGTGAGCATACCAACACAGGTAATCTTCCATGAACCCTTTGGTTAGAAGATGAATCGTTACAACATCTTGATGCAGAAACTTTAAATTTTTACACTTCCTGCATGGACACCTAATACCGCCATCAGTAAAATTCCTCGGAATAGATGTTGCGAAATTAATAAAACCCTGGACACCGTTACAATAATCCATCCTCCGCAATCCTTCGGGTGAGTCCCGATACATCCATGAACGATCATCCATGACTTCTATTGAACCTCTATAAAACATAACAAAAATATTGGTTTTCCCCGACATTATACAACAAACTAAAACAACACTTATGTTAAATATTCATTATCAATTATCAACTATCAACTATCAACATTCATACATACAAATTTATACATATATAAATTTACAGAATTAATCACAACTTCGAAATATAATTGATAACAATTAAACAAGACACTTAAACAAGCTATTAATTATTTATTTCATCACAACAACTACAAAATTATACATTCATACTACAAGTTTATTTGACAAATAACAATTAAACAAGTACAAACGTTAACAAAATACATATACTAAAACAATAAAATTCACAATTAAATATTAAAACTAAAAAGGATAGATTTACTTACAAAAAAATGATAAAATCTACAAGAAACGGATATTGTGACCACGTACAAGATATAAGAAACTTGAGTGCTCGTGTTGAGAATAGTGGAGAGTTTGGGATGGGTGTTTGGCTGCAGTTTGGGAGGGGAGAGGTGGGATGGGAAAGAAGAAGAAGGAGAAACAGAGGAAGAGAGTGTCGGCATATGGGTGCATATAATGGTTTTTTCCGACGGAAGCACCGACGGATTACTTTCATCGATGACGCGCCACGTCACTGTACGGCTATCTCAGTTTGAATCCCTCGGTAATTTCTGTCTGTAAAATCGCCTGACGTCACCATGTCGTTGCGTATATTCCCGGCACAAATCAGATAACTCGTCGGCAAAACCGTCGGTATATACCGACGGAAATATTCCATCGGTATATACCAACGGTTTCGCCGACGGATTGATTCCGTCGGTATATACCGACAGATTTGGAGACGGAATTATTTCCGTCGGTATAAATTACCGACAGAAAGATTCCGTCAGTAATTCCGTTGCTTTTCTCCGGTTTTCTGGTAGTGATTAATCTAGCAATTAAAAGACAAAATTAAAAAATTATGAAAAATAAAAAGAATGAAGGCTCAAATTTATACAAAAACTATCATGAACAGAACCCTCACAAAGATCAAAGCAAAGTTAAAATCTAGATGCTAGACAACAATCTTTGGAATATCCATCAACTTGGATTGGAAAGTTATTACTAACCCAGTGATTAATTACATTTAAATATGATTTTTTATATTAATATTTATTTGTACTTTTTTTTAACATATATTTGGATTTATTATTAGAATTTGAATATATGATACTAGTTCTGGCATCAATTAATTTATGTTTGCAAAGTTATGGTCATTCGTCATTCTATAAAATGTGAGAAAAACAACAAGATTTAAGTTGGTATATATAAAAGCATATATATATATATATATATATATATATATATATATATATATATATATATATATAATCTAAGTTTGTTGTCTGTCATATCAAGAATATGCATTAACAAAATTGTTGTTGTAGAACTTACTGTATTCTACTTCTATGATTGTAGTTGTGTTCTTGATTTTTTTTCCTTTTTTTTATTTTGATATTACTTTTGAATTTATCACTTCAAATCAAGAAATGGTAATTACAATAGTTAATTATATGATTGTTTTTGCTATCTTTTTTAAGTTTAGTATTTTATGATAGAAAGCAAAATTGTGTTATTCTATTAACAAACAAAAATTATAAATAAGTTAAAACTAATGTAGTTGATAACATAACACATCTTATATTCTACATCAAAGCATTACAACTTTTAATGATACAATTCATGTAAGGGTTGAACAATTATATTCAGATTTTAGCATAAAGTTACCTATTATCTAATTTTACGTTATCGAGCATAACTCTCAATTCGACCTTTTGATCAAGCAAAAATACTTCCAAGTATATTTAGATGTATTGTTCTTTATGTGATTGAACTTTCAAGTCAATCGGAGATCATTAAGGTCTTGTAATACAACTCAGAAAATGCAATATGAATTTTGTTATTTGTTGCTTTTTAACTTGTGGACTTTCTACTTGGAAAAGATTCTTTTTCTAATAATGCAAGGATATTCAACAACATATTTTTGAAGTGCGGTAAGGATTCTTGTAATGCTTTAAAATTATTTTCGTAGAATAATTACTTATTTATCCTAACTACATAGTTTTGGGTTGATTCTTTCCTAGTGGATAGTTTTATGCTAATAAATATAATTTTAGATCTGATCGTTGGATTGATCTGAAATTTTACCAGAAGTTCTCAAAGATCTTATTTTATATTAGGTTACAATTTCAGATCAATCGAACATTGAGAAGATCTTGTGATAAGGTCTAGAATACATGAATTGCAAATTAGTTTTCTAGTTGATTTATGATTCTTTTACCTATTCTATTTAGAACTCTTTTCTTATTATTTCATATTTGTTTAGGATGTTTTTATCTAGTATAAATAGGATTATTTAGCTTGTATTTAGGTTTCAACTTTCAACCATTATATTTTGAATAAACTTGTGTTTTGCATGATGTAACACTTTTCTTTTTTCTATGATAAAGATCAAATTTAACTTATCAAAGTATAACTGACCTTGTGACATCTTTCTTAAACTTTTCGTTCATGAATCAATTTTTATTGGATAGGGGTTCATTCCAATAGTATTGATACTTTGATTCAGGTAATCTCTATATCACACTCCTATCAAACTTCATTCTTTAGCTTTCCAGGATTTGTTTTTCTTATGTGTAGATTACATGATCATGTGATCATAGGGTTCACATCATACAATACACAACTATTATATTTAAATAGCATCACTTAATTAATTTGAATGACAATAAAACAAATGAAAAAAAAAATATCACAAACATTATATTTAAGTTTGAGAAAATATTTATCACAAACCCAGTTATTAATTACATTTAAATATGAGTTCTAATATTATTATTTTATCTATAATATTTCGTTGTAAGAACTTTTTTTTGTAATATATATTTGGACTGATTTATGGAATTTGAATACATGATACTAGCATTAGCTTCAATAAATTTATGGTTGCAATGTCATTCCATAAATTGCAAGAAAAATTTCAAGATTTAAGTTGGTATATAGAAAAGCATATACATAACTTTAGTTTTTTTTTCTATTTTTTTAAGAATATACATTTAAAAATTGTTGTGGTGGTACTTATTGTATTCTACTTCTATAATTATAGTTGTATTCATAATTTTGTCTTTTTTATAATACTTTTGAATTTATCACTTCAAATAAAGAAATGTTAACTATAATAGTTAATATTGTATTTGCTATCACTTTGAAGTTTAGTATATTTTGGTAGAAAGCACAATTGTGTTATTCTATTAATAACAAAAACTCATAAAATATTTTGGTAAAAAGCACAATTGTGTTAATTATATGGAACTGAAATAGAATTATAATTTTATGAAAGTGATGTTTAGTGCCTTTTTATTTTAAATTTTAATGAAATTGGACTTTTAGTTTCCAAAGTATTAGAAACTTCGTAAAAATGTGCGTATTTTAAGCTTCATGCACAACACTTATATATGATTAAAAATAGTTTTATAATTAGTATAAAAAATAATATATTAAATTAATTATTTTGCACTGAAATATAATTGTAATTTTATGGATGTGAAGCTCAATGCTTTTTTTGCTTTATTATTTTTAAATTGTAATGAAATTCGACTTTAGTTTCAAAAGTTTTAGAAATTTTATAAAAATGTAGGTATTTTTTAATAAGAACAAGTATTTATCAAAATGAAAAAAATAATTATATTAATTTCTCAACTTGAAACCTTGATTTTATAGATTCACACTTTAATATATTTAAATATCATCACATATGGAATGAGACATATCAATATTGAAACAAATATGGGTGACAAATACAACATAAAATTTTATTATTCTATTAACAAACAAAAATCATAAATTATTTTAAACAAATATAGGTGACAAAGACATCGCTTTTTATATCCCACATCGAAGCATTTCAACTTTTCATATTACCTTAAAAAAACTATTTCCACACTTGATAATCGTCAGGCTTGGTAGCGCAAGCCTGTAACCTAAGTGGGGGCAATAAGTGGGTTGGATAATCAAGCAGTTACACAATAGTTATAGAGAAAAAATACATGAGCACAGACACAAACACATGAACACTTGCTAATTTAGACAGCCAAATTTTGTTTTTTTTATATAGATTTTTTTTCAAAATTGTTTTATATAATACTTATTATTATTAGCAAACCATGTAATAATTTTAGGCATTAAACAAGATGTTTTTGCTTGATTAATGTAAAATCCGGGTATAAATTCAACATAAAATTGGAGAAATGTTTAAAATTGAGTAAAGGTAATAAAATGAATGATGTGTGAATTTTGATAAATGGAACACAAATATATGTATATATAAAAAGGTAAGGATACAAAAATTGATCCAAAATCATTTTTTATAAATGTTTGATTAAAAGATGTAAACCTGGTATAACTCAAGAGTTCCATAAAATTTCTAAAGGAATTGTATTTGGAAATTTGGCAAATAAAAAAAAAAGAGGTTTGATACTTGCATTAAGAGATTGGATATGGACCTAAATTCGTAAAAATGGTTAGCGAAAAAATTTTTAAATACAGAGGTGCAAGAATGCCTGAAAAAATTATGAGGAAAGAAAGGTATTAGAGTATCAATTAATAAATTTTGATATCGCTTGTTGAAAATTAGTATTAAAAATATTTCAGGACGAGGAAAATAATACCTAATAACTATAAAAGTTACTATTTGAAGGGACATGGTGGGAATTTGATCATTTTTGCCTATAAAAGGCTTGGGTACAGCCGGCCATGGGGGGATTGAGAGAGAAAAGAGGAGAAAACTCCATTTTTGCTTGAAAAATCCTTGAGAAACCTATAAAAAAACAAGGAAAAGAAAAGAGTTAGTGATACTAAAGAATTTAGGCAACAAAATCACTTAGATTTAAAGTGTTCTTGAAAGAAAAATTTTAGGATAGAGTGAGAGGGAAAGGGCGGCAGTTGCAAACAAGGAAGAAGAGGTATGAATCCTTGATTTGTTAGCACTTGGAACCTGGATTACTCTTTGGTAAGGTGTTCTAACATCCATCTTACAAGTTCATGCAATATATGTTAAGTTTCCATTGATTTTTCATCAAATTGAGGTTAGGGTTCATGGGGGAAATGAGAAATTGAATTAAATTGATGTTTGTGACATGTAATAGGATTGAGATGAGTTGAAATAGCAAGTAATTTAGAAAGGAAATTAGTAGTCCCTTGTTAAGGCTGTGGCCGACCATAAATGTCATAAGAGGAAGGGTGTTTTATTTGAATCATTGGCTTGATGATATGTGTTTATATGAATTAAAATAATGAGAATGCATGAAGGAATAACAATGAAGGTGTTAGAGAGGGTTGAGAAGAGTGTTGATTGATAAGTTAATGAAATTGGGAGAATTGTCTATAATTGTGATAAGTTGCAAAATGATGATAAATTGGGTAAACTAGTTCTTAGAAGGTGTCTTTGGCAACATTATAGTGTATATAACATGGCAAGAAATTGATTTTGAATGAGGATAAGTTAAATTGGTAATGTGTGAATGTTACAGAATTTGTTGACGAGACTGGACAGTTGACCCTCCTTAATTTAGAGTTTTAGAACTCCAGCTATAAGCTAATAACTAAGAGGGGGTCAGGACAGATCTTATTGGACAGTTGGTCATATTCTCGATAATAGGTAATTTTGAGGGCTTTAAGAACATAATTGGGCTATTCTCCTTTTAGATGACTTATAGCCCTATGTCTTATCTTTTCAAGGGATTTAGCCATGCCTTAAACTGAACTATATAATGTTAGTTACGGATGAAACACAAAACAATGTTCGAATAAGGAATTACATCGATTGTGATGTTGGTTTGCATTCTTATATAAGAACCTAAGGAAAAGGATTTAATGGGAATATGAGACATAAATTTAAGAAAAAAGGGTAATAATGAATGAGATGATTAAAAAGAAATCTGTATAGATTATAGATTTAGAAGAAATAAATGCTTATGAGTAATGACGTGGTATACTTGTTGATGTAAGGGGAGCCACAGGACCTGGACAGCAGCCTGTGACTACTAGTCAAGCTTTTACAACAAGTAGGTGACCAAAAACTATGCTTTCTACTTTCTGCTATTTTAAATTGTTTGGCATGTTAGTGCTTTGAACTTGGTAGTCTATGCATATATTGTTAATAAGAAAAATAAAAAAGGATCGATACAAGTGGTAGGTTGAGATGACATTGATTAGCTATCAGAGTTTGAATAGCTAATGGTATCAATGAGGTTCCATTGGTACTGGCATTTCAAATGACATTGATTAACTATCCGGGTTTGGATAGCTAATGGTATCAATGGGGTTCCATTGGTGTTGACATTTCTTAAATTGATTGGTCGACCTCGAGTAATTGAGTGACTAATGATGTTAGTAAAGATTACTAACATCAGCATGGTTACTCCCGGTTAAGAAAAAATGATAAGTTGATTAACTATTTTAGGTCGGGAATAGTCAATGATATTAATGGATCGCATTGGTATCGACAACCATTTTTGGTAAGATTAGCTACTTTGGATAAGGAGACTAATGATTTCAAAGGTTCTTAACATCGACAACTTTGATAGTAAACTAGATGTGGATGAGAATTGATTAACTATTTTAGGGTAGGAATAATTAATGATATCAATTAGTTGTATTGATATCGATACTTGAATGAAATTGATTGGTCTAACCTGGTATTGGGAGACTAATGATATTAATGAGATTCATTAGTGTAAACCCCGGGAAAAATTAATAAAAAAAGTGAAGAAATTCATGCATATGGCTAAATAAAAACAGGAATTCAGAAATTTTTAAATATAAATTTCTGGATGAAATAATTCGAGACATTATCATAAACCTGGTACTATTGAGGGTTGGATTTAATTGAAGAGAATAATACACTTAAAGGAAAAGAGGGCCTAAATGCAAATAAGGGAAAAAATATAGAGTATAAGTACTCTCTCCTCACCAAAAATCTACAGGAACCATAAGGAGAGAAAATAGGGAGTTTTATACCCATTTGTGAAATCAAGAGAGAAACACTAAAATTTCAAGAACCCATCTAAGATTAAAGGTTTATAGAAGGGATAAACACTTAAGAGCAAGGGATTACTAATAAATTAAATAAGAAGAAAAGAAATGAGGGAGTTAAAAATCTTCAACTGGTTGAAGATCAAAATCTTAATTCGTACCGAGTAAGGTGTTCTAAACATGATCTTAAAAATTCATTTTAAATTCGATAATGAATTAATACCTTGATATTGAATCATTGGTTAGGGTTCTTAGACATGAATTGGGGAAAAGTACTTATTGTTAAGATTAAGTTAATTCATGTGTGTGGTATGTAGTTTATGAAAGTATTGTGTGAAGGGGAGGGGGAGACGAATTTGGACAGACTTGTCTCCTGACTTTCGGTGAGATTTCAGGTAGGAGGATGAGGGAATTAGGATTGGATTCCTTCATAGAAATTGTAGATTTGAATGTTAGCTAACCAAGAAAACTGGTCTTGCTCAATTTGGAGATGTAGAACTCTAGTTATGGGTTATTAACCGAGACTGAGTCGTGACTGATTATGTAGGGTAGTAGAACTGATTAGTTGATGAGCAATTTTGACTATCTTAGAGGCAGAACTAGGTTCTCCTTCCTTCAGAGAATTGGTAGTCTCGTCTCTTAACTTTCTAACAAGATCAATCTCACTTAAAATGGAGTTTTAGAACTTTAGATATAGTTAAAAATCTGACGAGTGTTCAGACAGTAACATTTCAAATGTCTAGACAGTAACAGTTCAAAGTTAGACAATAACAGTTGGACAGTAACAGTTCAAATGTCTAGACAATAACAATTCAAAGTTAGACAGTAACGGTTGGACAGAAACAATTCAATGTCTAGACAATAACAGTTGGATAGTAACAATTGGAAATTAGACAGTAACAGTTCAAAGTTAGATAGTAACAGTAGACTTTCACGTGAATACTACATATAAGAATATAAAATAATTGAGACATGCGAACACTTGCACATTGAGATACTAACTCTGAAAATATACATGATATATGTATGTATGTTATTATGAGGAAATAAACACGCATAAAAAGTAACATATGAGTAATGGATGAATTTGGATTCCTTATAATATCAGCTTGAAGGAATCATAACCAAAAACTTCCTTGTGATTCAAAAGGAGCAACCAGGATTAGATCTTCTGTTAGGGAGGTCGCGAGACAGGCGAAGCAGGTGCGTGATTTTCCCTCCTATTTGCACTTATAAATATCGTCTTCCCTCTTAGCGTATTTACAAGATTAGCTTCAGCTAATGGCATCCATGATAGGAATGCTGGGAGATGATTTACAAGATTAGCTTCGGCTAATGGCATCCGTGATAGGATTGTCGGGAGTTGAATTACAAGATTAGCTTCGGCTAATGACATCCTTGATAGGATTGCCGGGAGTTGAATTACAATATTAGCTTCAGCTAATGACATCCCTGATAGGATTGCCGGGAGATGAATTACAAGATTAGCTTTGGCTAATGGCATTCGTAATATGATTGCTGGGAAATAAATTTCAAGATTAGACTTTGCAAGGTCACCCAGTTCACGCAAGTAAATAAGAGTATCCAAATTAAGAATATGCAAATAAGTGTTAATTGGGCTTAAAAGATTTACAAGCAATATATATAAGTTCTCTGTTAGAATTCTTATGGATCCGATAGAAAATTAATACTTCATTCGTATACATTACATGAGCATATATATATTCTTTATCAACATAATGGTATGTTTATTTATGTATCAGGTCCATTAAATATCTAGGGAGATTATTAATTTAGGACCCTACTTTATCAAGCTTATGTAAATATTTAACTTAAACAAAAAAGAATTAACGCGTTTATGTAGTATACTTTAAGAACACTTATTAGTATATTATGGTATAAAGCGTAGTTGTGTTATTGTATTAACAAACAAAAATCTTAAATCATTTAAAACTAATATGGGTGACAAAAGCATCACTTTCTATATCCCACATCAAAGCATTACAACTTTTCATATTACCATAAAAGAATTATTTCCATACTTGATATTCATCAGGCTTGGTATCACAAACCTATAACCATGACAATAAATGAGTTGAATAATCAAGCAGTTACATAATAGTTATAGAGAAAAAAACACCTGGACATATACACAGACACAAGAACACTTTCTAAAAGAGAAAACCCATATTTGTTTTTTCATAAATAGATTTTTTTTCAAAAATATTTTATATAATACTTATTATTATTTGCAAGCCATGCAATTATTTTAGCCGTCAAACAAAACTTTTGTACTTGATTAAAGATATTTTTATTGGTATAACAAATAATATATTAAAATAGTTCTCATGAACTGAAATAGAATTATAATTTTTCAAATGTAATTTCAATATGATACTAGCATTGGCATCAATTAATTTATTATTGCAATGTTATGGTCAATCATCATTCCATAAACTGTGAGAAAAACAACAAGATTGAAGTTGGTAAATATAAAAGCATACATGTAACTTTAGTTTGTGGTTTATCTTTTAAAAAATATATAATTAAAATTTTTTGTTTATATCTTATTGTATTCTACTTTTATAATTGTAGATGTTGTCATCATTTTATCTTTTTTTATAGTACTTTTGAATTTATCACTTCATTTATCATTTCAAATGAAGAAGTGTTAACTACAATAGTTAATTAAATGATTGCATTTGTTATCTCTTTGAAGTTTAGTATATTATGGTGTTGTTACTCAATTTTGGACCCCACGTGCTGGAGACCGTGTATACCTCTTTTGAACCGAGTGTAGGAGTTTAGCTCATATTTGCTGGAAGATTGACAAAAGCAGAGAAGAAAGAAATATTTTTCGAACCTTGTTTGAGTTGTTTTCTGTTCTCTTTATCCTCCCTATTTGCTGCCAAAATCATCAGGTTTTCTTAGATTGATTAGGACTCTTCATAATGTTAAATTTGTTCCTTCTTTATCTGGTCTTTAAGGTTGGATAAATCCCTCAGAATTTGTACTAAAAAAATTGGTTCTGCGACTATCGTAATTTTTTTGTTCCAACTTAGGCTTTGATTCTGACTTGGTTTCGTACAATATCTGACCATCCCAGCTATATTCTTTCACTCATGACATGTTGAAGAATGGACCTACACCTTTATTAGGTCCTCGAACTCACTGTTCTTATGGCAGACTCTCAGTCAGATTGGGATGCTTGGCATTGTCAATTTCCTGAATCAGATTACAAGATCCTTTTGACCAACCAGATTGCGGCTAGATTCTGTTCTACAAAACGATTTTGTCTCACTTTGGATCCTTCATCAAAATTGTATTCTTGTATGCGTAGATGAATTTGGCCTTTTGAATTGCTTGATTTCGATACCAGAAGCTCAAGATATTCCCGTTTGAATATCTAATCTGAAAGCAGAGAATCCTGCCACGAGAAATGTTCTAGCTCGAGTTTTTGCAATTCTGTTCTTCAAAACAAATTTATCTCACTTTGAATCCTTCATGAAAGTTGTAGACCTATTTGCATAGATGAATTTAGGTTTTTGAATCGCTTAATTTCAATATCAGAAGCTCAAGATATTCCCGTTTGAATATCTTGCATGAAAGTAAAGAATCCTGCTGCGAGAAGGATCCTGACCTGAGTTTGTCGGTTTGATTCGAGGGACCCGATTTAATGTTTCAAGAATTTATCAGGTTAATTAAAGACCAATTTTAAACTTTGAAAAGTAATTGGTTTCGTTGAAGGAATTGAAAAAATAGAGACTGGATCACAAAATGTCATAATAATTTCTGGCTAATATCAAGGAAGCAATATATCAAGGAGATAATTACCGAATCATATATGTTAAGAAAATAATTACTGCAATATAAAAGACCATAGATATAGAATTTGATTGGTGCTAGTTATAGAAGACAATCTCTGCAATAATTGTTGCAATATTTCCTTGAATAGTACATATAGAGATTTTTTATATAAGTGAACCTCCAGCAATATACAGGGAGCGAGACAAACAAAAATTGAAGGAAACACAAAAAAAAACACTACCCCTATCCTCTCTTGCAAAGAAGTCGTAGCCCCCTGCTCATCTTTTAAAATAAAAAAATGAAGTAGCCCCTCCCTTTGAAGAAACCAAGGATCTCTCTTTGGCCATACCTTGTCCCCTCTCCCTCTCATCAACAGCCCACCATTTTCCCCCTCAGCCAACCGATCTTCTCTCTCTCACCCGAACAACCTTACCCACTGAAATTCCTCATCTCCCGCACTCTTCCCCCTCACTGGCTATTTCCTAAGCAACAACGCTGCAACAACAACACCAAAAATTAACATGATAGCGCTGCAAGCTTCAGCCTCTACACTGTAACCTGCAGCAACAACGCTGTGACCAACTCATCAAACCAACTTTCTCTCCCCATCATGATCTCCTATTGCAGTCGTGAATGAGTCGACAACATTGTGAGCAGCAATAAGCAAGAGCAGCACAGTAGTCGGATCCTTCCTCTCAAAGCGGCAAACAACAGCAGTAACATGACAGCAGGATATCCTCCCCGACCTCCATCTACAGCAAGCACCATCACCAGGGGAACCCGAAGGTAGGGAGTAGGTGAGGACACAAGAAGAAGGTCGAACGAACGCAGACAGTGGAGAGCTAAAAAAACCAGACCGCTAATAGATCAGGTACGTAAGCAGTTTCTCTCCTTTCTCAGTTCTGCATTTTCACTTAAAAGATTTGGCACTGTGCGAAGGTAAATTAATTACCTTCGCACTGTGCAGTGCATGCGTGAGTAATTCACGCATGCAACTTGCAACAGTGCCCAACCAGGTCACTGGTTTGAACTAGTGACCCGGCTAGGCTCTTTGGGTTCAAATTTCGACTACATGGGCTGATCTAGACCCAGCCTAAAAAAACGAGTAATATTGTTGTTTTTTTTATATATTTGTTTTGTGGTTTTGTTTTTGTATTTTTATATTGTAAAAAATACAAATCTCATATTTAGAATACCTAGTTTTCGACGCAATGTGACAAATATACATATATATCAAAAAAAAATATTTTCATGCATACGACCAATATCCTAACATGTTTTGAATGTTTTTTTCTTATAAAAAAACAAATATTTGAAGTTTTGAAAATGTGTTTTCTCATGGATTTCTTAAACACAACAAATTATTTTTTTCCATTTCTAGATTTTACAACATGTTTGTAAGACTCCAAAGGGTATTGGCCAATATTCAAAAAAATACAAAAATCTTATTTTGAGGGGAATTCATCTATTTTCACCGTTAATGTTTGGATAAAAAAATCCCAAAGGGATGAATATCCAAAATATTATTGGGAATAACTTGCTATTATTCACTGTTAATATTTGGATAAAGAAACCCTAAGTGGTAAATATCCAAAATAATTTTTTAGGAATAATAAGTCATCAAACATCCTTGAAAGAAGCCTTGATTATAATTGAGGACATTTCAATTTTTGACTCCACGGTTTACGAGTCGTGAGAGTATGAAACACTAAGGCAAAAAAAGGCTTTTAAAACACTTTGAATTTCCTTAGATTTCTAAATTTGTGTCCCTTCTCCTAGCGATTTACGAGTCGCAAACTCTTAAAATACTGAGGGAAAAATGAGTTTTTAAAGCACATGGAATCTTCTTGGATTTCTATCTTAATAAATTTAGTTTGAATCAAACACAGATTTCAAGAGATCTGCATTGGTTCTCCTTGGCACTTTGTAGACATATCTAAAGGTATGATCCATATTGGCCAAGGGTTCTTGCTTTTAGACTTTGAAACCAAATCCATTCATCATAGCAAACCTATCCTAGAAAAACTAATTAAGAGAACACCAACACCATATCAATTATATGGCAAACCAAACACCAAGCAGCTTACTTTAGGTAAGGCGTATTAGAGGTACTAATACATTTCCTTTACGCAATCAGTCCCTTGCCTTAGAATCTCTAAAAGACCAGTTAGGATTCCTAATGACCATAATACTAGGTGGCGACTTCCTTATTCACAAAACAAAAATCCTAAAATCATACCCCGCTCCGGGAAGGGTCGCCGCTCTGCCGCGAGGGTGCGACATATGGTATGAGCACAATTGTGTTATTCTATTAACAAGCATAAATCATTTAAAACTAATATGGGTGACAAGGGCATCGCTTCCTATATCCCACATCGAAGCATTACAACCTAAGTGGGGGCAATAAGTGGGTTGGATAATCAAGCAGTTACACAATAATTATAGAGAAAAAACACATGAACACAGACACAGACACATGACCACTTGCTAACTTAGACAACCCATTTTTGTTTTTTTTGTATATATGTTTTTTTTCAGAATTGTTTTATATAATACTTATTATTATTTGCAAACCATGCAATTATTTTAGCCGTCAAACAAAACTTTTGTGCTTGATTAAAGATATCTTTATTGGTATATCAAATAATATATTAAAATAGCTTCCAACACAACATATATACCTAAGCACAATGATTAGTACATAAAAGTGTATTTTCATTAAAGTTTTATATCATCATATTACACTAAAGTATCATTAAATTCCCTAACTAAAGCATGTTTTATAATAACAAGTCTGATAACATAAGATATCTTTAATTTATGGTAAATGCTTATTTTGAATGCAGGAATATCTCACAATTTAAATGATTGATTGATGTGTTTAACTATTGAAGTTGATAAGACAAAGAAAGGGCTAAGTTTAGAGAAGAGATGTTGGTTCAATTCAAACAAGAACACCATTCGGTTTGTTGCTACCCAATTTTTGACCCATGTTTTTATAAATTTTCAAAAATAAAAAAATAGGGGTTTACACATGGCAATAACATAAAACATCAGGGATAACATTAAGAAGGCAATATGTCAAGGAGATAATTATTGAATCGTATATAATTATTGCACTATAAAATACCATAGATATATGATTTGATTCGTGTTGGTTATGGAAAATAATCACTGCAATATAAAATATCATATATATAGGATTTGTTGGTGCTGATTATAAAAGATAACCTTTGCAATAATTATTGCAATATTTCCTTGAATAGCACGTGTAAAGATTTTCTATATAATTAAATCTCCAGCCATAATATTTGAGGAGGGGGGGGAAAGAAAATTCACAGGAGATTAATTTTAAAACAAAAAAATTAGAGCAACCACAAAACCCTAAAGCCATCGCTTTTAAGGTAGCAAGCTGCCCACCCTCATTTGAAAAAAAAAAGAGTCCCCGCCCAAGGAAGCCCTCTTCCTTCTCCTCTCAGCCGACCAGAGCTCACCTGCTCTCTCTTTTCCCTACCGCCAGCCAAACAGACCAAGAGCTAACCTCCAAACCACAGCAGCTGACACTCTCCCCTCCATCTCCCCGATTGCAACTCCCTTTCACTGCCTTCACACCTGTCCCCATCTTCCTCTCCTAGTCGCCCCCTCCCTTTGAAAAGAAAAAAAACAGAATCGCCCCCTGCTTTTGATTTTTACTCCCGAGAACCAGCACTAGCCTTCCTTTTCTCCACCCAACAGCTCCGCAGGATGAACAGGTATTGGTCTTCTAGAGGAGAACCAGAACAAGCTTTATTATGTCATGGCCCTCACTGTTGAGAACTTCCTTGAGCGTCAGCTCCAGACCCTCGTGTTCAAGGCTGGCATGGCAACTCTTCAATGACAGCTCCGCAGGATGAACAGACCCTCGTGTTGAAGGCTGGCATGGCAACTCTTCAGTGACAGCTCCTCAGGATGAACAGAGGCACATTAGAGTTGAAAGGCAGGAGGTGGTTGTCCTGGAAGAGTGAAGAAAAAGAATCAGAAGGCTGTTGTTTAGTAGATGTTTGATGGTCTTAATCTACATGTGGTTCTTGGCATGATCACAGCCGTAGTTGGGATGGTTTGGCATGGCAACGCCTCATCTAAGCCTGGAGGATAAATTAAGCATGCAAGGGGAAAATGAGACGTGAGCAGCAACCAGTCGTCTCCCACTTCGCCTCCAGCCACTGCCTCGCAGGTAAGTCTTTCTTTCCTTGTTTTTTCCAGATTAATTACTCTGCCACTGTAGCATGAATATGCATGCAACTACGGCAGAACCAGTTACTAGTTTGTGCCAGTAATCGAGTTGGGTTTGAAGGGCCATCCTTGATATTTTTTTTCCTGAACTATTCAGTTTTTTTTTAAACTTTGAGAATATATACGCATGATTTGTTGTCTTTAATTAAGATTTACTGTGATGTTTGTGTTTTTAGCAAAGAAAATATAAAAAATATTTTTGTTTATTGCATACGGCCAATACCCTAACATGTTTTGAATTTCCTCTCTTAAAAAAAAATATTTGAAGTTTTGAAAAATATATTTTTGCATGGATTTCTTAAACACAACAAAAAATTATTTTTTTGCATTTCTGGATTTTACAACATGTTTGTAAAACTCCAAAGGGTATTGACCAATATTCCAAAAAATATAAAAATCTTATTTTTAGGGGTAATTCATCTATTATTCATCGTTAATGTTTGGATAAAGAAATCCCAAAGGGATGAATATCCAAAATATTATTGGGAATAACTTGTTATTATTCACCGTTAATGTTTGGATAAAGAAACCCCAAGTGGTTAATGTTCAAAATATTTTTCTAGGAATAATAAATCATCACACATCCTTGAAAGAAGTCTCGATTATAATTGAGGACATTTTAATTTTTAACTCCATGGTTTACAAGCCATTATGAAACACTAAGGCAAAAGGAGGCTTTTAAAGCGCTCTGAATTTCCTTAGATTTCTAAATTTTTGTCCCTCCTTCTTGTGATTTACGAGTCGCAAAACTCTTGAAATACTAAGGGAAAAATGATCTTTTAAAGCACATGGAATCTCCTTGGATTTCTATCTTAATAAATTTAGTCTGAATCAAACACAGATTTCAAGAGATCTGTATTGGTTCTCATTGGTACTTTGTAGACATATCTAAGGGTGTGATCCATATTGACCAAGGGTTATTTCTTTTTAAACTTTCAGCCCAAATTCATTCATCATAGCAAAACGTATCCTAGGAAAACTCCAACACCATAGCAATTATAAGGCAAACCAAACACCAAGCAGCTTACCTTAGGTAGGGCGTAATAGGGGTGCTAATACCTTCCCTTTACGCAACCAGTCCCTTACTTTAGAATCTCTGAAAGACCAGTTAGGTTTTCTAGTGACCATAATACTAGGTGGCGAATCCCTTTACACAAAAACAAAAAACCCGAAATCAATCGAGGGTCGCCGCGACGCCGCGCTTCTCCTCTAGGGTGCGACAGTTATTGGATCATAACTGGAGTTGTAGACCTTGGATTTAGGTTTGGTTTATCTTGATGGAAAGCTAAGACATAGGCCTAAAACTTTCATGAAGAATCCAAGATTCAAATCTACCGTTTTCAAGTTCAACTCTTAGCAACAAAAGAGACGTCTTAATGTGTCTTACAGCCCAGACACTGTTCAGTGTTCAGCCTATATCTCAAGTTCTAGAAGTCCAAATGAGCTCTGGTTTTTTTGTTGAAAATATTAGACCATTGCCCACAACTTGCATGAGACTGTGTGCTCAAATTCTGATGTTAGCAATGTTATTTTAACCAGCCAACAATGTCAATAACCAGCTAACAAGTTAATGGTTGGCCATGTCACCAACTAAATAGTTAGTCATCTAATTAATAGTTCTGAATTTTAGCCTATAAAAGAAGGTATTTTCCATGTATTTAGGCATCTTGGTTTTCAAATCAAGATCATATTCTTGCTTTCTTTCTTTGTATTTTTATAATGTTTAAGTTTTGCTTTCATTAATCTCTTGTTTATGCTTTTCATCATAACTATGTTCTTATCTAGTTTATTTATGTTTCTCTTCTTCTTAATGTTTGGCTAAGTTTATTATGTCAAAGTGAAAAGGTTTCTATAATAGTGTTAGAATAGGTATATTATAAACTCAACATGGACTTCAATATTTATATCCAAGAAAGTTTGCTATTAACATGTCTTATCTTTTTATCTTACTAATTATTAATACCTTGCTTGTTAAATGATTAATCTAGATTTGTGTTGTATAACACTAGGTACAATAAATGCTTGATCCTTCATAATCTTCGGTCGACATCGTTGTTATGAGAGGAACCTGATTTGTTGTTCATATAAGTTAGCATCATGAATTCCTAACAATATTTAAAAGTATAGTGTTACTAAAATAAGTAATTAATATGATCATATTAAAAATTTATAATGAACTATTAAGGATAAATCATCCGATTGGAACCTCCTTTGTGTGTGGCTTCCAGTTGAGTAATAAAAAAAGTTTATATTATATTTACTTCTAATACCATTAGTGGATCCTCTAACCTTGACAACTGTTTTTATCATTGTTTAATCATCACATTAATCTCACATCTCAAAGATCTCTTTAACTCTTTGTTAAATTATATATATTATTTATAATTTATATAGTTCACCTCCCTGTGGTTCGACCCTGGTCTTGTCAGATTGTTTATTACTTTGACACTCATACACTTGGGATAAGACATCAACTCTTTGATCGTGTCACACAACATATATACATTGTTAAAGATAATTTTATTACTATATAAAAAATTAAATATTAAATTCTCTTTTGAATTGAAATAGAATTGTAATTTTATGAATATGAAACTCAAAGCTTTTTTATTTTTAAATTGTAATCAAATTGGACTTCGGTTTTTGAATTTTTAGAAGTTATAAAAAAATGTAGGTTTTTTTTTAATAAGAACAAGTATTTATATATAAAAAAAATTTCTTAGTTTCTCAATCTGAAATCTTGATTTCATAGATTAACTTTTTAATATATTTAATTAGCATCACATATGGAAGGGGAAAAGTAAAACTTCATTCATAGTCATGTTTGATAAATGTAGCCATAGTTGCAAGTAAAAAATAGAGTATGAGATTTTTAGTACTCTATTAGAAGCAAGAATTCTAATGATCATTAAATGTTCAAATAAATATATTTAAAACTTAAAGTGTGCAATTATTATATTTAAATAGCATCACTCGGATTATTAGGATGACAATGAAACAAATAAAAACAAATAATCACGAACTTTTTATTTAAGTTTGAAAAAAATATAACCACAAACTTAGTTATTAATTACATTTAAATATTAATTTTTATATTTTTTTCTATAATATTTGTTTGTACTAATTTGTTTTCTTCGTAATATATATTTTTATTGACTTATGGAATTTCAATACATAATATTAGCAATGACATATGGTTGCAATGTTATGGTCAATTCTCATTCCATAAACTATGAGAAAAAAAATAACTAGATTTAAGTTGGAATATAGAAAAGCATATATTTTACTTTTTTTTTGTCCTTTTTTTAAAGAATATGCATTTAAAAATTGTTGTTAGAACACTTATTGTATTCTACTTATATAATTGTAGTTGTATTCATCATTTTGTCTTTTTTATATACATAATATTTTTGAGTTTATCACTTCAAATCAAGAAATGTTAATTACAATAGTTAATTATATGGTTGCATTTCCATCCTTTTGAAGTTACTAATATTATGGTAGATAACACAATTGTGTTATTTTATTAATAAACAAAAATCATAAATAATTTTTGAATGACAATTAACAAATAATAAAATAATAAATGTTTTTATATTTATGTTTGAAGTTTTTTTAACCACAAACCCAGTTATTAATTACATTTAAATATTAGTTCTTATATTATGTTTTTTCTATAATACTTATTTGTACGAAGTTTTTTTCGTGGTAATATATATTTGGATTGATTTTTGGAATTTTAATACATGATACTAGCATTTAACTAGCATTTACATCATTAATTTATGGTTGCAATGTTATGGTCAATCTTCATTCCATAAAATATGAGACAAATAACAAGATTTAAGTTGTTTTAAATTCCATTGTAAGGCCTCTAACCGAGCAACTATTGATTTTTTTTAATAAACAAACCTTGAGTTTTCTGAGAGTTTCTCTCATTGTGAATCATTTACAGAATATTGACGTTGGTCGTATTCATTTACTGTTTTCTACTGCGTCATATAGAAAAGCATATATGTAACTTTAGTTTGTTATTCTTCTTTTCAATAATATATTCTCCTTCAGATATCTACATATTTCTTTTATTTGTCTTGAACGACCTTTATCTGATCATTGATGATTCATGCATTTCAATAGTAACTTGGATTAATATCACACCATACAATTTCATGTCCTCGACTTTTTTCCAGCACAAGTGAGTTCTGTACCTCTTACCGTATAAAGCTTCATATATGGCCATCTCTATTGTCGCTTGATGACTATTATTGTATGTGAATTCTACCAATGCTATGTGTTCCTCCCAGCTTCCTCCAAACTTTTAAGAAAAGGGTGTGTAACAAGCCGGCTAGTACAACTAGAGAATGAGGGAAGGAAAACCGATACTAGAGAGGAAGAAAAGGCAAAAAAACAGGAGCAGAGGAGGGAGAAAAACATGTTAAATTCCTTCCTAAAACTACTACAAACAGTAAGGTATGAACCAAATCTTCTTCTTTTTTTTGGTGAAATCAAGAATATATATAGAATAAAAAGAGAAAACTTTAGCTACATAGGTTATAGCCTAGGCATCAGCCTAATTACAAGAAAGAAAAATAAGGAAACAAACAGTCCTACTAATGGAGCAAGAACATAAAACCCAACGAAATCAAAACTTAAACGAACTCAGCCGAAATACATTTGTGCTTCCTATATAGACCAGCACCTGTATACCAAAATGAAGAATTCAGATTTCTGATCCAACCTGCTGCAAAGTAGAACAAATGCCACAAGACATCTTCCTAGATTGGCTACTTTTCCTCAAATATCAAAATGTTCCTAGCATTCCATATAGTCCACACAATGTTAAACATAAAGTCCCCCCAAACAGATCTTTCAAACTTATAATGATTTTCCTGCAGAAGACCTAGCCATTGACATTGAAGGTCGTCAAGGGCATATGGCATTACCCAGCTCAGACCTCTCCAAGCTACAATTTTATTCCATAATTTCCAGACCACTGAGCAATGCATGAGGATGTGGGAGACAATTTCAGAATGATGCTCACAGAAAGGGTAACAGTCATCTTAAGGGCTCAGGATATGTCTTTTAACTAGGAAGGCTCTTGTGCAAAGGCCTTCATTTAAGGTCAGCCATAAAGTCATTTCTATTTTTGGAGGGCAAATAGATTTCCAGACATCTATAACATAAGTTTTAATTCTAGCAGACATGATCCTTTCAAGGGCAAGCATGCAAAAGTTTATAGTATAGCCTTCATCCTTCCCCCATTCCCAAATCAACTTTTTTTTTATCGATGAATAACTGCAAGATTAAGATCAGACAATAACCTTTGAAATAATAGATTTTCACTAGTACTAAGGGGTCTTATCCATTTCAGATTCCAATACCAAGTATCCTCTATCTAGTATCTCATCTGGCTAACAATCCCTGCTTTGAAGGAGGACAGACGGAAGAGAGCAGGATAAAAGTTAGCTAAACAGAAGCCAGTCAACCAAGTATCTAACCAAAAGTTTACATGGTTACCATTACCCATTTTAAGTTTACAACCATCATGAATAAGAGTGCTATCAAGATCCTTACTAGTAATGGTAGAGTAGATACCTCACCAAATCCCTGAGAATTTTTTCCTGGATTGGGGCACCCCACTTATGAACTTTAGACTGTAATTTTCCTTAATGAAATCTGCCCAACTAGCTTTGTCATTGCTTCCCAATTTCCAAATCCACTTGAAGAGGAGAGTTTAATTTTTTGCCAATATAGTCCCAACACCAAGTCTACCCCTGTCTTTTGCTTTCGCCACTGTTTCCCATGCTAATCTATGAATTTTCCTTGTTATCAATACTCCCACCCCACAAAAACCGAGACTACATAGCTGTGATCTTACGGGCGATTACCTTTGGGAAACAGAAGATGGACATGTAATAAAGAGGTATAGCAAAGATTACATTTTTTTTTATCAGAATTGCTCTCCCCCGCTATTGATAATAGTCGCCCCTTCCAAGAGTTGAGTCTCCCTCGAATCTGTGAGGAACAAGTTTCCATGTAGAGACCCTATTTGGATTAGCACCTAGAGGGAGTCCCAAGTTTTTGATTGGAAGATTATCACATCTGCACTTGAGAGCACCAGAAATCCCTTCAGCATATATCCCATCAACATTCACACCCACTAGACGGCTCTTATGGAAGTTGACAGTGAGCCCCAAGCACAAACTGAACCATCTTAACATTCTCTTGACATTTAACAGGCATCAAAGATCATTTGGTAGGAAGAAAACTGTGTCATCTGCAAATTGCAGATGATGAATAACTTTTACACCTGCAAAGTCCATCCCATATAGTGCACCAATTTTCAGGCTCCTGCTAATGAAAACAAAGATACCTTTAGCAGCCAAACAAAAGAGAAAAAGGGAGAGGAGGTCCCCATACCGAAGACCACAAGAAGCTACGAACTCAAGAGTGGGGGAACCATTGATTAAGATTGAAAGTCTTGCAGTCGAGACACATGCCATAATCCATTTTCTCCATCGAGCACCAAAGTTCATGTAGCCCATAACATCATTAAGGTAAGACTGGGACACAATGTCAAAAGCTTTTCTGAAATCAAGTTTAAGAAGAAATCCTTGACAGCTCTGAGATTTCATAGAATCCAGCATTTTATTGGCAATAAGAACCGAGTCCAGGATGTTCCTGCCAGCAATGAAAGCTGATTGGGAGGGGCTAACCACACAATGCATAACTTTTTTTAGTCTGGTGGCAAGAATCTTAGCAATAATCTTATATAACCCATTTAATAAGCTAATAGGTCTATAATCATTAAAGGAGGAGCTGCTAGCAACTTTTGGAATTAAAGTAATATAGCTAGTGTTAATACATTTAGGAAGATTACCTCTCTTGAAGAATTCAAGAACCATTGTGAATAAATCATATTTCATTAACTCCTAAAACTTTTTATAGAAATTAAAGTTGAAACCATCAGGGCCTAGGGCCTTCGAGTCTTCACTACTGAAGATGGCCAAGTGAACCTCTTTTATGGTAACATCTCTTTCAAGCCATATAGCTTGGTTCTCACTAAGCTTTATAAAGCCTGCATTACCCATCGTGGGTCTAGAAATCAAGGGATCAGAGTAAATGTTTGAGAAATATGCTTTGGCTCATTTGATTTCCATTGGACTCGAGAGGTTGTTCCCATTGTATACAATCTAACGAATATAGTTTTTGCATCCCCTAACTTTTGCTGAGATATGGAAGAAGCGAGTGTTTCTGTGCCCCAACTTAAGCCAAGATTGTCTAGCCTTTTGTCTCCATATAGATTCTACATATCTATAGAGTTTCTAGTACCCTTCAGCTCATATAGCCCTTTTCTTTTAGAGTCAGACCCACCGCTTTCAGCCTGATCCTCGAGGTTCTAAATAGAAGACTGGAGATTTTGCAGAGCCCAGTCCTGATTCTCAAACTCAGTTTTATTCCACTGACTTAACTTTAGTTTCAGAGAATTGATTCTTCTGATCACCTAGAAGTCGTTAGGGATATCACGCACAATATCCTCCCGAAGACCTTAAGGGTGTTATGGAATGAAGGGGCCATGAGCCGACAATCTAGACATTTGAAAGGTTTCCATCCCTAGTGCACTTGTTCTTTCACAATAAGCAGGGGGCAATGATCCGAAAGACCATGATCCAGTCGTATCAGTTTCAAAGAGCTAAAATAAGATAAGCATTGTGTATGAGAAAAAGCTCTATTCAACCTGTTCATAGAGCCACCTCTAAACCAGGTGAACCTATGATTCACTAACGAATATTCAACCAAATCACAATCATCAATGAAGGCTCATAGACCGCTACTTCTATCTGATTAGATAAGTTCTCATTAAAATCACCCATTAAAAACCAGGGACGATCTGGAAAGGCATGTTTGAGTTCAGTAAGCTCCATCCAAGAGACTACTCTTTCAATTCTAAAGCCTGCTCCATAATACCCAGTGATCACACAATCAAAGGTATCATCAACAAAGAAGCCAAATAAGCTAATCCAGCTCCCAGCAAATTCAACCAAATCCACCCTGAATAGATCACCATCCCACATAGCTATCAACCAACCTGATCTACCCAGAGCCTCTATGCAAAACCATTTAATATTCTGACCATGCCACAGACTAGAGACTATAGAGTCCGAACATGAAAGTTTAGATTCAATAATAAAGCATCTAATGACATTAAAATCCTTGATATACTTGCAAATGGCCTTTCTTTTATAACTAGATCCCAAACCACACACATTCCAGCTAAGAATCATAAAAAAAATAGTATAAAACCATGCACAGAGACAAAGATGCCTACTAGACATACCTATCCTAATGTTCCTTTTTAGCATCGATGGCCTTTTGGATCGTGACTTCAATATTCTCTCTATTTGTTTCAAAGTCGATACCTAATTTTTTACCAATTTCTTTTATAGCTTCAATCTCATCACAAGTTGCAGGGAAGTAAGATGGGGGCTGAGAAAGTTGTAGTCTTTGGTTAACTGATCTGATGTATGAATTAATTGATTCTTCATTTTCAGCACTGTTATTTAAATAAGTTGAAGTGGCTGCCATCCTTTAACTCTCATGACCTTTAATGGCACCAATTTGTTTACCATTCCTGAGGGTCATACTACGAACTAGATTCGTTTTAGGCCAACTCTGCTAATCTTCATTTATAGCAGTCATGTTATATGTCCCGTTTTCCTTATCATTTCGTGGGATATTAGAGACTGGAGTCATTGGGGGTAGATATCAGCCCTTTCCTGCTTGTAGTCGAGTCTTGATGCGTGTAATAGTCCAAATTTTCCGGGAAGTAAACCTGGGCTTTATAGCCATACACGTACCCTTCTTTCACTATCTCACATCTACTAAAACTCTACTTCAAAATTACTTCAGTTTCGTAATCTAGGTCCGTAAAAGTAAAGATCTTATTTGCAAACATATCTTGTTTCTCCTTTATAACCACTGTCTCGGATTCACTCGGTGATGAACTACTGATCCAACTCGAATCAGACTCTAGAGTATACCCAAGGGAATAGATAATGGAAGCTAAATTTGTGCATGCCTCATGTTTAATCTCAAAAATGAGGATTTCCATTTTTTCCTTATCAATCGTGAGATTTACTGTTCCATTAAGAGAAGCAAATGGTGATTTTCCTACCAAGATTGTAATCCCCAATATAGCACCTTTACTAATGGAAGTTAAGTGATATCCAAAGATCTTGCATTCTCCCCCCATTAGCTATTTGATGCATTCCATATTCCAAGCTATAATAGGGAGACCAAATATACTTATCCATGAAAAAATATCAGAGGCCTTATCAGTGGTGCACTAGGGCCTTAACTCTTCAAAATAGTTTTCCAAAAAATCCTTCTCTTCATCTACATAAATTGCATATCTTGTTTTGTTTTAAAGGTGAGGGATTGCCTTAGAGGCCCCTAGGAACTGAAAGCCTTCCATATTATGCAAGGTCCTTAGCATCTTGTTTTTAATCTTAGCATAGTCAGTACCTCTTGAAAAACTACCAACAAGACTATGACTTAGCCATTCACGGTCTTCCTCACTTGTTTGGTATATGATGTTCTGTTGGTTTCTCCTTTACCACCTCTATGTAGGAACGCTCATCCTTTTGCTTTATTAGAACTCTTATTTGAGGTGAAACAATTGACACAGATAATTGCTTCTACTTTACGACCTACCTTTGATACTTCGCAATGTTATACGGAGCTTGTAGGAAGAGAACCATATCTTGTTAAGCTTATCTGTGATCTCTGCATCAGGGTCGCAGAGAGATAAGAAACCAAACCTTTTCTCATATTTGTTTAGCCTTTTTGAGACAAAAGGCCCTGTGATTGTTCCATGTCTTTGAAATTCCTTCCTAAGCTCTGTGAAAGTAAGCCATGAGGGAAAACATTCAAAATAGAAGGTTTGCATAAGTAGGTGTTCGATAGTTTTACGTGGAAACCTCTGAGTGGGTAACACAAGGTTTTAATGAGAGGGAGCTATGGTTTGATGTAGAGAGATAGGTTGGGAGCATAGTTGTAAACCCCGGAAAAAAAAAAGAAGAAGATGTGTGGGGCAAAAATAATACACTTAAAGAAAATAGAGCCTAAATGCAAATAAGAATAATTATAGAGCATAAATACTCATCTTCTTACCAAAAATCTACAGTTACCGTAAGGAAAGAAAAGAGGGAGTTTTTGTATCCATTTTGCAAATCAAGAGAGACCAAAATTTCAAGAAATCATCCAAGATTAAGGGTTATAGGTAGAATAAACACTTGTGGGCAAGGGATTAACAAGAAAATTTGAACAAGAAGAGAAGAGGGAAGGGTCAGCTATCATTAGAAAGAAAATGAGGGAGTTGAAGATCGAAATCTTGATTCTTACTAGGTTAGGTGTTCTAAACATGGTCTTATAAGTCGTTTCAAAGTCGATTATGAATTGATGCCTGAATGTTGAATTATAAATTAGGGTTCTTAGACTTGAATTGAGGAAAAAGTATTAGTTGCTAAAATTAAATAACTTCATGTGCTATGTATAAATGGAAAGGTTGCCGAATGGACGGTTTCGTCTCTTGACTTTCAAAGAAATTTCGGTAAGAGGATGAAGGAATTAATATCAGTTTCCTTTAGAGAACTTGTAGCCTCATGTCTTAGCTTTCCAATGAGACCAATCTCGCTTGAAACAGAGTTCTATAACTCTAGATATAATTAAAAATCCGAGAAGAATACGCAGTTCAATGTCAAGACAAGCATCAATTCATAATCATTGTTTAGAATATTTTTTACATATTATAAATAGAATTATTTATCTTGTATTTAATTTTTTTACAAACTTTGATTTCAAAATAATATTTTGTTTGCTTGTGTGAGGATTGCTCATGCTTATTGGTTTCTCATTAAACTGTCATGAATTTATAAGAGATTAATTGTCTTTGTGGTATTCTTCCTTATACTTCTCGTTCACGATTCTCTATAATTGTTGGGTGGAGGTTTTATTCCAATAGTTTTGGTTACTCAATTTAAATAATCATTGTGTTGAGCTTTTATCAACCAAATTTAATTTTATCTTTCTTGGGCTTGTTTTTTCTTTCATGTGGGTTCTAAAATTCTTACCCTTCAAGTTCACATCACCATGTCTTTTTTTTTAATAAAAAATCAGGCGTACCTCTGCCTGATTCTATTAGTCCTTTCTTTTTTTATTTAAAATTTGTATGTTTTGAAATTTTAAAATGAAATTTTATTTAAATAAAATACTAACTATAATATTTTAAAATTAATCATATAATGTTATACTTTAAAAAATAAAATTTTTAATGATAATTTTTAATCTCTCTCTCTCTCTCATACATATATATTAAAAAAATTACTAATGAATATTTATTGAAATAAAATATTTTTTTATTATTTTTATATAAAATTATTATTAAAAAAATTAATTAATTTTTTTATTGATCAAACACAAATTTAATTAAAACTTGTTTTTTGAATCATTATACATTTTTATTCAAAAAACAATGCTATTAATAAAATAAACATGTTTTATATATATATATATATATATATATATTAACTAAAAAGTTTTTTTGGTTAAAATTAAAATTTTAATATTTTTTAAAATATTTCATTATGATATAATTAAAATAGAATGCTCTAAAACAAATCATGATTGCATTGTATGAAATGTGTTTGGTATTATGATAGTTTTTGTAGTTGTGTTTTGAAAAAATTGTTTTATAAAAAGTATTTTTAGTTGAGGTTGATTTAAAAAAATATATGTTTGATTAAAGCGTAGGTTGAAATTGAGGTTGAACAAAAGTAGTATAATGTATTTGGTTAAGAATGTTTTTCATGGCTTCGAGCGTGCAATAATATCGGGTAAAATATCATCAAAGATAAAATTAGAATTGCGATCAAATTTTAGAAATGCTACGTCATCATAGAATCTTCTTCTAATAAAAATATGTAGTGTCATTAAATAATATTAAACATTAATTTTTCAAATAAAACATAATACCTAACAAAATTTATTAATTTTTTTTTTATTTTACTTCATAGCCAGTACAATATATTTAGAAAACCCGTTTGAGTTATTAACAATGAGGACACTTTTCACGTAAACAGTGAAGCAGCTGAATTAATTGACATAAAGAATGAAGCAGAAACATAGAAATTTTGCACCCATGATATCAGCCACAATTTAAATGATTCCACCAAAACAAAACAAAACTCAATTTTTAACGTGCTAATATTTGTGGCTGACTGCCACCCTCTGCCGCAGCCTCAATGACACACGTGCACTTAAGCTCTTACATCAATCAATCAATTTCTTTTTTCCTTCTCCTGTGAAACGAAGAAAACAAACTTGTGTGATTCATTCATTCGTCAATCGATATCATCAGAAGTAGTAGCAGGCTAACAGTTTGTAGTGTCTCATCACTCACCCATTCATTTATTAACCATTTCCACCCCCTCCCCTCCCCTCCCCTTGGTTTCGTTCTGTCTTTCCAATCACTAGCTGTCGGTGATTCCTGTTAGTTACCCTTCATTTCCATTGATCGGATCGGACTCTCCCCTTCTCTCTGTCTCGCATTTGGTAAATAATTGAAGGGAGGCCCTTTCAATTTCATTTTGCTCGATTTGAATTTCTTATTCCCTACATTGTTTGTTTGTTTGTTTTGTTGGTGATCTAGGGTTTTGTTTTCAATTTTGATTATTTTGCTATCTTAGATCAATTTAATTCGATTAGGTCATCCTAACTCACTTTTTTTTTCCTTGTGCAGGAGGTTTGTTTTATTTTTTTTTAATTTTCTTACATATGAATGAGTTGAAATGGATTTAGATGATGTGGAGGAAACCAGAGAAGTAATAACAATTTACATACAGAGGTAGAGAGGAAGAGGAAAAGGAAGAGGTGGGTTTTCTTCTCTTGCTTTTGGCGTAAGGAAGCAAAGCACAAAAAAGGCAAACATGATTGTGAATAAGCCGTTGGTGTTGACTTATCTCTACCTTTTGATTTACATTTTGCTTTCGTCTGGAGTCATTTTGTACAACAAGGTAACCTCCATCACCATCACCATCACCATCACCATCACCATCTTCCTTATTATTATTATGCAAGTGTATCAGCTTAGGATATTATTGCAGTTTGCCACATCGTTACTGTATTATTTTGATGCTGTCTTTTCTTTTTATATTTGAACCCTGAAATTGCAGTTAGTTAGCCACCACATCCTTTTGTTCATCAGCCAACATCTGATCTTTGACATTCAATTCATAAAGAAATGAGCTGATACTCGCACCCAAAGAAGCCTAATTGCGTATAGTCACGCATTTTCTAACTGTTTGGTAGTCACTATGGCTGCCTGCTCATGTAGTTGACAGGCATCCAGTGTTTTTCTTTTAATTTTCTATAGCATTTTCTTGCCTTCTATGAACTTTCCCTTGGGAATTAAACTCAATTCTTAATCTCCTCGGGACCAATCTGGTAAGGATTGCTTCAGTGTCCCAGTTATTCAATTCTTCCAACATGGTGTAAGCTCTGAAGTTATGCCTAGTTTAAGCCAGTTCTTAGCACTTGCAGAGGTGACCCACTTTTTGGTTCTCTACGGTAAATAAATCCTTTTTTTGACATATATACATGTTTACTTGGTGGTTCATGCCATTTTCATTTATGCAGCATCATGGTTTATATGGTTTACTTGAAACTTAAGCTGTAATTCTATGTTTTCCTTTTGAAGTGAACTATTAATTGAAGTATGATTCAATGAATTTTGTTGCAGTGGGTGCTCTCACCAAAATATTTCGACTTTCCATTTCCCATTACACTTACGATGATTCATATGGGGTTTTCAGGGGCTGTAGCCTTTTTCCTTATTCGTGTATTTAAGGTAATGACTTCCTACATAATTTGATTCCCTGTGCTTTTGGAACCCAGATGGCTATTATGGGAATCACAAAACACTCAATTAAGTTGTGGGTGACATGGTTTTAATTTGCGGGAATGAACAGGACCTTATTTCATATGGCTGAATAGAAGACTGTGCATGTACCTCTTGTTTGAGCTCATAAGTTATCATTTCTCTATCTTAGAATGTTATAGATTCTTTAAACAATGTTTTGGATTTATCTTTGGAAAATGTGAAGAATGTTAGTGCTAGAGTTTCTCAGTGATCAAGTAAGACATAAAATCTATGATAAAAAGTATCATATTCATTTGTTTTAGCTCATTCATTCATTCCGACCAGAAAAAAAAGAGGTGAAAACTTCTCATTTCAATTCCCATCATTCAGTGAATCCCTTGGCAGGTCCTTTATACAATGAACCTTTCTTTGAAGAACAAACTAAAATAGCCTAGGATTAGGTTTATTCTTTATGTATTCTTGTATCCATTTAGCTATACATTTCAGCATGTATGTGGAGCTCATATATTGAATTTTGAGCTGGTCCTTTATACAATGAACCTATACACTTCATGTTTCTCCAAAAAGTGTGATCATACACTGGGTCAAGCAAAATACTTTATTGAAAGCTCTGTACTTCTGCAACATTTCTTCATTGCCTTCTTTTAATCTCTTTGAGTACTGGAATTAATTTCTCCTTCTTTTCTGGACATGCAGGTTGTATCTCCAGTCAAAATGACTTTGGAAATGTAAGTGATATAACTTTGTTTTCATTCTCTGTTTGTCCATTGTCACTTTTCTGATTTTTTTTAATAATTTTGCAGATATATAACCTGTGTTGTGCCAATAAGTGCCTTCTTTGCAGCAAGTCTTTGGTAAGAACTTAAATGTGAAAAGGCTGTTCTGGTGAGATATGAATTAATTTGGCTCATAGAAACTGTATGACAATAATATGTGAAAGCGGAAATCTGGCATGTTATATATTCTTATGCCAGCCTTTGGAAAAAGAAATTCATCAAAAGATTTATGTTGTCATCAGACCTGGATCACTGCTGGAATACTACTGAGATTTATCATATATTAAGTAGGCAAAGTATGGTTTGGCAAGATGATCTGCACTAGGCTCTTGTGCAAGTTTTATAGCAGTTTTGTGGTTCAGGTATTTATGGCCATGGCTTATCTCTTGAGCTTAGTCTGCAATTTGTAACCTTGTCCCAGCTTAAGCTGTTTTCCGAGCACAATTGAGGAAAGGGCCTTCCTTTCCTTAATTATGTTTTGTTTTTGCATTTGACCCAAACTCCTGTCTAGAAGAGCATAACATGAGTGATTTGGAAAATTTGGATTCCTATATATCCATATCCTAGCACACAGATTATTTTCCTGGGTGGGCTTTTGAATGGTACTTTCAATATGCTGTTTCCCATTGGCAGAAGTTTTATTGTCCCAAGCAGGGCTTTTCTTAGGCGCTTAATGTTTTGAATTTGCAGCTTGATTTTGTTGTTGACCACTGTCATTTGCTTACATGTATGCTATTGCACTGGGTTTTATGCCTCATTTATATGGTAGAACCTAGCCTTTCTATTCAGGGTTACACTCTTCTTTTCTTTTGTCGATAACTATAATTGAGTTAGATTTTCTGCTCGACAATTTATTCTATTTTTCTGTTCTAGAAATTAAATGCTTCGTGTTCTGTATGTGTAGAAAATTCCAAACTCTTATGAATCATGTTGACTTTTCTGAGGGAGTGACTATTTTGCTGTTTTCAATTCCTTGTCTTAACAGGTTTGGCAACACAGCTTACTTGTACATCTCAGTAGCCTTCATCCAGATGCTCAAAGCTCTAAGTATGTCTATGAAAAGTACAAATGTTGTTTTTTCAATTCTATGATAATGCTCTTTAAGCAAAGCTGCTTGGCTCCTTATATTGGATGGGTATGGATTTTACAGTGCCTGTGGCAACATTTATCATGGCTGTTATGTGTGGCACTGACAAAGCAAGGTGTGACGTGTTCTTAAACATGTTGCTCGTCAGTGTTGGAGTTGTCATCTCATCATATGGGGAAATTCATTTTAATGTAGTTGGCACACTTTACCAGGTCACAGGCATCTTTGCAGAAGCTCTTAGGCTGGTTTTAACTCAAGTTCTTCTACAGAAGAAGGGCTTGACCCTAAATCCAATCACCAGCTTATATTACATAGCTCCATGCAGGTACTGTATATAAATGCTTCAAGATTTTTTTTTATTTCAAAGAAAATGATTTCATATGATGTTATGATATTACTCAAAATTGCAAAATAGTCAGTCTCTCCTCTCTTTATTGTTTTGAGTGTTTTATGTTTGTCAAGTTTTATAGCATAATTGACAATTTGACATCCTACATATATCCTGAAACTCCATTTAGAATCACAGTTAGGTTTTGTTGATATGATTTAATGGTGATTGAAATTCCACTTTTAAGTTTCTTCCCATAATTGTAAAATTTGTTTTAAAAAACCCTGTCATAATGCNT